>LPNX010374658.1:136358-454342 GCA_001517045.1 Pseudotsuga menziesii
ATTTTCCAAGTATAGGTTGGTTTGCAACTTCTTCTCCTCTCAGGATTGCTCTTATTTTCCTCTTTCTTTCCCTATATTTCTCTCTTATTTATGCTGTGTTGCTTTGATTCCTAGAAGATATTTTACTTCAACATTTTTTTCTTTCCATTATGATCAAGATCAACAATCCAAATTCATACCTACAACAATATCTAAACACAATACACAATTGTTTCAAATAGGATAGTTAATTGTGAAAGATAAAATTAGTAACATGTTTATGTATTATGTTTATATAGAATTTTGTTTAGGAATTCGGGTGGGAAATGAGGCTAGGAGGGTGGTTGGAATGACATTAATGCCATCAATTCCCAAGTCCATTCCCACACATTTTTGTATGATTTTTTTACAAAAAGCCAAACCTCGATCGACGGTTTAACAAACCCTCGATCAAGCTTCCGATAAAACCTCGATCGAGGTAGTTAAATACCTTGATCGAGCTTAATACCACGATCGAGGGCCTGGAAAATAGATATTTAGCCCTCTTATAGGAAAATCAATGTTTCTCTGTGTCTTCTAGGGGTGTAAACCTTGCCATTCATGGCACACAACTAAGCGGAGTTCATACTGATAGATTCGTCACTGAATCCTCTATCCATTGAGCTATCATGCATGCGTTTTGGCATTTATATGGGTTTTTTTTTAATTAGTTCTAAAACTTACACTTAGAAAACTAGAAAACAACTTCGAATCAGCTCAAAGAAAAATCCGCAGGGTAAAATATACACATCCAAAAATTTCTTAAAATTGCACAGCCCACACATTGACGTGTCCTCTTCAAAAGGGTATTTTTGGTTTTTCAATTTTTCAAAACAGTGAAAAAAAAATTGGGATGGACACACGTGTATAAAATGATGCTGAAATCAGATGTGGTCACTTTCAAAAAATAATAAATAATTGTATATTGCGAAATAAATTAACAAAAAAATATGCAGACCACAATGCATTTTGTGTAGATCATGCTCATATATATATATATTTTAAATTATTAGTGTAAGATTGAATTATTGAGGTTGGACACAAGCCACTTATCAACTTCTTCAAATTTTTAAGGTCACACAGTTCACTAAATGCAAAATTTCACACATTAAATCACATCGGAATATTTAAAAAAAAAAATCACTGGGAAGCCAACATAATATTCTGCAATTTGTTTTTTTTACTGCTAGTCGAAATTCACATGGCATATATGCGTTTTGAGGGCTTCTATCTAGAACATGAGAAAAAAATCAGGTTTTCATCGCCAAATTTGGCCAAAAAGTGTTACCCACCTTCATGGAATCACCCATTCACTACACTTTATTTTTATGTATTTGCATATGCTAGGTGAAGAAGAGGAAAACGATCTAGCTAATGAACAAAACATTCGTCCAAATAACCAAATTGATGAAAGTGGATCAAGTACCAATAACGGATCCAACAAAGATTGATGATCCATATTTAATTTTGATGTTAATGCAAGTTCTTGTAGCTTGTTGTATATTTTGAAATAATTGTCTGTGAAAATCATACATTTTTTATATTAATGTATTGGACATATTGTTTGAATTGAAAAACAACGGCTTACCAATAAGTGTAACAATTACATGCATGTTGGCATTTTGATTATTGTTATCTCTATGTTGTCCCATTTTGTATGACAAAACATTGAAATTAAATGCATGCATGTTTAAATATTACAATAGATGTTTGCATATATGATATAAGAAATTAATCCAAACAAACCCAATAATTAAAATTGAAATAAATAGTATTGTAAAAAAGAATCATATGCGGTGCTTTTTATAATTAATGTCGCTCTGGTGCGTTTCCCTGAACACTAATAAAACTCGTAAACACAATCATTAAAATTGATATATTTGGCTGCAATGTCAGTAACCACTATTTAAAAAATCGTATGCGGTGATTTTGGTAATCGATGATGCATCGGTGTGTCTTCTCGAATTAGTCCAACCAGTGTGTCTACGCGACTTCTACACACCGGTGTGGTTATGTAAGTTAAACACATATTTAAATTTAAAAAAAAATTCCACTTTCCAGATGACGTCAATGGTGTTTTTTTATTTGTTTTTCACATCGGTGCATATCATTGGTTTATACACACCGATGCTCTCATTTCAATTGACCACACCGACAAATATTAAAAAATAAACTTTGTACGATGCGTACGATTTGACATATCGCATTGGTGCATTTGTTACAGAAAGCATCGATGCGTATAATCGATAGGAAAGTACCGGTATGGCATTGAAATTATGTTATTTCTACCACTTATTTTGTTTAAATGCACCGGTGTAGATACTTTACATTGTACAACACCAGTGTGTTTTTTTATGTAATGCATCGGTGTGCTTATTTTGGAATAAACACACCGATTAAAAAAATCTGCTAAAACATCCAACTGTCGAATTCTTGTAGTTACAAAATATATCTGTTATGACCTCCATTAAAACATCTGCTACCATTGGCGGAGGTTGTAGTGGAATATTTTTTTACTTTTTTTCCCAATCATGTAACACTAAAATCCCCAGCTATGATCTCCACCACAGGGCCTTTTCCTTGTAGTGTTATGAACCAATGTAGAAATCGGCCATACCTTGGATACTCTGAAACTGACCAATTATACATGGGGGAGGAAACCAAAGTATTGCCTCAACCTTTAATGGGTTGACCATAATTCCCTTTTTTGACATAGTGAACCCCAAAAGGTGACCAGTCCTAACACAAACAATGCACTTTTGAGGGTTTAAAAGAATTTGATAGCATCTGTACCTTTTAAATACCAGCTGAAGGTGAGATGGATGATCCACTCTCTAATGAGAGTGAGAAACAAGGTCATCCAAATAGATTTCTATTATATGTTTAAGGTCATGAAAGGTGAATGTCATTGCCTACTAAATGGTTGCTCTGACATTTTTAAGGTTGAAGGGCATATTTCGGTATGCAAAAGTTTCCCAAGGAAAAATAAATGTAGCCTTAGGTTGGTCCTATGGTTTTATTTAGATTTGATTGTAGCCAGAGAATCCATACATGAATGAGGAAATATCACTTCTCGCAAACTCATCAAGAATCTGATCAATAAATGGTGTGTGAAATTTATCTTTCGAGCAAGATTATTTCGATCTCTAAATGTTGTGCATACTTGAATTGTTCATTACTTTCTATCTACAGGAACAGTGTTGGATTCTCATTCAGTTAACAGAATCGAGTAAATGAAGCCATCATGAGAAGATTCTCTACCTTTTCCTTAATAATGGGTGCCTTGTAGGGATTCATTGGTCTTAAGCACTGTTGTTGTAAAGGAAAGTTTTCTATGGCTAGGGCTTAAGAGGCCATCAACATACTAGAGTTGAAAGGTGGATGTATAATGTTCAACATTCATATATAAGCAAGTTTCAGATATTAGAATGGTTCATACCTTAGCCAAACGAAGGTTGATCCAAGCAGCCCTTCAATCCTCTTCTTGCTCCTCTTGCTCCTCTCACTCCAAGAGACCTACAAAATGAATTATGCCTTCCTCAAACCAATATGACCACATAAATTAATGCTTATCAAAGAAACATGAAATAATAATCTGATTAACATCATAATATGATCATAAACTGAGATTCAATCACACATTGAACAATGATTTGCGAAGAAGAAGGACATCGCATCTTTATTAATCTTGAAAACAAGTACAAGTATACCTTCTCTTCAATTTTAGCACCTCACGAAACCTTGATCTGGTTCTGCTGCTTCTCTTCTCCAAGGAACTCAGCCTCCAAGCTCTGTAACACAAGGGGATGATCACTAGGGAAAAGGTGTGGGAAAAGAGAGTCCTGATTCCTCCAGTGTGACTATGCAAAAGTTCAAGTCATATCTCATGGAAGTCCCTACCTCTATTTATATGTTTCTAAAGAGAAAATGTCGAAGGCAAAGTAGTTACAACTGAAGGAGTCAGTTGCATAACTACCCAAATTTCAAAAAACGTATTTTTTTTTACATTTTCAGGAGAAATACGCGGGTTCCAGAGACAACTGTCATGTATGCAAGAGGTATACACGGGTTTCAATTTAAATATTCATGTATTTAGGGCATATGCAAGTATTATATATAGCAAGTCACGTACCATACACGGGTTTCCTTAAGTAAACACATGTATACATAAAAAAATCTCTTTTTTAGAGTACTTATAGGCATTTTCAGACTTTGGCATCTTCTGAAAAGTTTTATCTAACTAAAATATATTTCCAACGGTGTAGAGATGAGGTCAAACAGAGTTATATAACTCAATATATGGATCCTCCAAGTTAGGTGTTTTTTCAGTGACTTTCATGAAGTGCAGTCATGGAAGTGTTGACATGGGACGGAAACATGGGAAAGTGGTCACAGGTAGAGATGTGTCATTTTGAGCTATAACAAATGCCCCCTAATGTATGAGGTTAGAGGGGAATACAATAGCCTAAATAAATTATAAATTAAACAATTAAGTATGGGGAGAGCAGAGAATCCAAGATCAAAAGGATCAAACAAAGGTACTTGAAAGAAAGATAAATGTCAAACAAAACTGATCTCTGGGACATATAAGTCCATATACAAATCATCGCCATAAAGATACAGATGGATCCAACATATGTATAATTGATGAAACTATCATGGTCGCTCAATATGTAAAAAGGAACCATATCCAATCTAAAGGAGTCATGGCCACAAATGAACAAGGTGGATCCATACTCAACAATCGATCATAGCCACAAGAATACAAGGTGGATCTATGTCTCAAAAAAATATCATATAAAGTATAACAAGGTCTTGTGCAACTTGGGCAATAGAAAAATATGACGATGCTACTATCAACCCAATGTCTTCAATCCAAACTACCCAAAAGGTACGAATCCTAACCATGAGAATAAAAGAGTCGAAGTCAAACATGGAGGAAACCATTTGATTACCGGTCAATAATGAAAACCATTAACAAATGCGAGGGAAACCACCATTAATGAAAATGGTCCCCAAGGTACCTAGTACATTCTAACAAGTGTGAATACAAGGACTTGAAGTTGAACACTTGAATAATCCATCGAGTTGGAGACACTAAGATATTCCCACTACCCAATAGCGAGGGAAATTTCCATTGATGACTGCAATCCCCAAGGTATTGTCATAAAACTCTAAATCTCATTCCTAGAGAAAGATGTGTTGCAGTCGATAGGAAGAGATCTGTTGGAAGGGAGGCATTAAGGCATCCTTCATCATCCAACAAGAGGTAAGTCAGAGACTAATTGGATCTAGAATTGGTATAGAATTTCACCACAAGGACCGCCGAAGACATGATGTAATGAATTGATACCAGGGAATGGCTAACACAAAAGGTCAAGGAAACTGCAGAATGAATGACAAAGGTTTAATCCTTAAACGATGAGCACAACACAAAAGTGACTTAGGCATATTTTGACACAAAAGAACAATGACACAAATATGCAATGTAGGGGACATTGACATATTCCCCATATAATTGGAAAAAAACCAACCGAAGGAGTAAGAAAGTCTGAATCGAGATAAGGTCAAAATACTAGGACCCAACTATTGATAGACTCAAAACTGGTGCTTTGTTCAAGGAAACAAGACTTGCTGCCATGATGTAAAATACATGTGAATGAACTTCCCTTCCTCTCTTTCTTGTAAAGGTTTAACGAGTCCAAGAAAGAAAACTCGGGACCTTATTCATTTTTGGAAAGCTTGAAGAAGAGACAGAAGAATGCTTGATAAAGAACTGATTCATGGATTTTACAAGCCTGAACTAGTACATGCTCGACGGTATTTTCATAGTTTAGAGAGCCTGAAAACTCCAAAGAAGACTCTAGGGGGAGAATTTTTTGTCCAATTTAGTCTCCTGAGGCTGGAAAAGTATAAAAAAAACCACAGAAGAACTCTCTTAGCTTCCAAAGAAGTAATGCGCACATTTTTCGTATTTAGTCATGAAGGTCTGAAAAAGGTTAAATTACCACCTACCCAATGCACCTTCAGAAGCGACAGATAGTATGAGTTTAATGAGTGTGAAGGAAGGCAAGATCACTCGAAAATACCCATTTGATTACGAGAAATGGGGCTTACAACAGTAAACTTGATGCTTTGTTCTTTAGGGTTTAACGAGCATGACAAAGACATAAAGTACACTTGGAATCTTTTCTTTTTCATGTTTTGGTCCAGAGCATGAAAAAGAGAAAACTAAGTTCATACCGGGGATTCCTTTTCTGTAAGTTTAGTCCCTCGGGTCCGGAAAAGTGATAAACCTATGCTTGAGAATACTATTCTCAATTCTGAAAAAAAGAGAGTGTTCCTTTCTCGTATTATTCCACATGGTCTGAGAAAGTGATAACCTACCACCAATGTGGATGCCCATTCACATATTCTTAACGAGCCTGAATGGACAAGTTTACTGGCTAGTCAAATCTATTTTGAGGAGTTATACCTAGGCCTAAAGAAACTCAATATGTTTCCTATGAAGTTTTAACGAGTCTGGAAAATTCAACTCGTGGCCTCCTTACTATTTTTAACGAGCTCAAAGGAGAGCAAAAAGAATGCTCTAAATGTGAGGAGATGAATGTAATAGGCAGGCGAAACTAGATCCAAGCACAAGGAACAAACCTATGCATAATGCACGGAAAATGAGTAGGATAAAGACACTCGAGGAACATCTCCTCAAGGTAAAGGGTTTCAAGTTGCAAAGGAAAAATGATACAAGGCTTAGGGACGATGGGAACAAAGATGAGGGCTTATACAACGAGCTAAAAGCATGGAAGCCGACATCAGGCTCATAAGTGCGAGTAGGGCACATGCAAATGTAGTTACAGCTTGAACAACAAGACAAGACCAGTAAATAGTTGTGAATCCAATTAAGAATCCTGTCTCCAAGAAACAACAACATCAGGATCATATTCAGAAGAAAAGATCTGATGCGGGTTACTTTGGCAGAAGCACATGTGACTTTGCTATCTTCTATAAAAGGTAAAGTCAAGGTAGAATCGACCGAAGAAGATTCTATAGCACCAAGGCTCAAGGGTTTATAATCAGTAAGATCAACCTCAAAAGGAGAGCGAAAATCAACAAGGGAGATAGAGTCTGCAGGAACAAACTCAATATCACGGGATTTGAAAAATTCATAAGAAAGATCAAACTCATCAGGATCACTAACTTGTTGTTCAAAGGAAGAGTCAAAAGACTCAACAATACCAACATAAGAAGAAAGGTCAGGCTTACTAGGAAAATCAGGGTTAGACTTAGCCACAACTAAACCGACATCCATAAGAAGGTTAGACTGTATCAAATATTCTAGGAAGACTTCATCTGAAGGAAGGAGATCATCCGAGATATGACGCATGTCTAAACTTTCAATGGATTCATAGAGTGGAGAGCAGGCTCCACAATTTGTATAGGATGACTCACCTAGTCAACTGCTAGGACCAAGTCCCGAGAAGGTAAGCATGAAAACAGAGGTTGCTTCTTAGTAGCAATTGAATGCAAAAGACATGAGGCTACATAGCTCACCTATGGTGGGGTAGTGTCTATAGAAATACTGGTAATCAATAAAGGAAAGACCTGGTCTCTAGTTGGGTCAGGAGAAGGATCAAGAAAATGCAACTGATCGATAGTGACAATTTCTTCACCATGATTAAAATACATCACATGAAAGAATGTTGACACCACATCTTGCATGGCATAGACATAATCATGTCCAAGTAGCATATTAAAGTCCAAGGGGTCTTCTATCACCATGAAGTCAACTAAGACAATCTTCCCACCCAAAGTAATAGGTGTTTGAGAAATATTCCCCAAGGCTATACAAGTTCTTCTATCAAATGCCAGTAACTAACTAGCAGTTGACACAAGGCTGGGATATCCCCTGCCTCACCAAGAATAAGCAGACAAAATACTAACTAAGGCTCCTTCATAAAAAATACAATGAGCAATCGTGCATGGTTCAACTTTGACCTTTATTTGGAAAGGTGCATCAAAAGGAAGGTACGGCTCAAGTAGGCTATCCCAATTAAAGGAAGCAACCTGAGAGCTTGGTGGGGGTTGATCCGAAGCGAGTTTAGTGCCCCCTTGTTCAGTAAGTTCTGAACTGGCAGTGAAGAAAATGTGACTAGCAGACACTTCACTCTCCAAAGGAAGAGTGGGATTGATCGATACTAAAATCGATTCAACCGCTTCGTGAAAGTCACTCTCCGAAGGGAGAGTGGGATTGACCAAAGATGACATTGGTTCAATCACATCAGGATCACTCTCTAAAAGAAGAGTGGGATTGACCAAATCTGAGATTGGTTCAACCACTTGGTCAACCAAAGGTTGAGTAGGTTGTTGAGAAACTATAGGTTTTTCAGGAGAAGGAAATTCTTGAGTCTCAGACCACACTCTTCTTATCTCTGCGATAGTAGGGCACTGGTGAGTAAGATGATCGCCCCTGCATAGCTTACAAGGGAACTTAAGTTTGCACTTTGAACAACCAGTTTTCTCAATGGTGTCAACATGACTAGCAGTGGCTAACTATTTTCTCTCAGCATGACCTACAGAGGATGAGAGTTTTCTCCCAGCATGACCACCAGATCCTGCATGACTGGGTCCAACCTGACTAAGAGAGGCTGGTTGTTGAAAAACTTCAGGATGTTAAAAAATGGGATGACCTTGAAACCAAACTCTTTGCACCTATGCGATAGAAGGGAATTTATAAGTAAGGTGGTCTCCCTCACAAAGCTTACAAGGAAACTTGGGCTTGTGTTTTGAACATGTAGTCTTTTCAACAATGTCAACATGACTCGCAGTGCTTTATGGATTGTCTCCAGCATGAACCATAGAGGCTAAAAGACTCCCCCCAACATAACTTGCAAAGGCTGAGAGACTGGGTCCAATGTGACCTGGAAAGGTTGGAAGGATCCCACCAGCGTGATCAACAGAGACTAGATGGTGAAGATCAACTTGACTTTCAGAGGTTGAGTGCTTAGATCCAACATGACCTGCAGAGGTTGGATAGGTGCCCCCAGCATGAACTGCAGAGGCTGGGTGGTGAGGTTCAACTTGAATTGCAGAGATTGAATGGATTCCCCCTTTCTTATGTGTCTTCTTCCTATTCCTCCTTCTTTTACTCCTTTTAGACTACCGATTACTAGTATCAGTACTTTCACCGCATGAGGTAGAAGGGGGAGGAGAATCAACTATAGTTGAAGGAGAAGCAGTGTTTTGATGCCCTTGATATAAGGAGCTTACTTGAGAAGCATCAGGATCATTTAGGGTAGTTGGAGTTGAAAAAAACCACACCAGTAGCCCTAGGGTGAATCCAGGAAGATTCAGGGTGGCCATCAAAGGAACACCAACCTTCCCTATGAGAGGAATAATACAAGGAGCTCCCATCATGGGGATCTCTTGGTTGGTGTTCAAAGGGGTGTTAGCCATAGTTTCAAACTAGGAGACAAAGTATGAGGTTGATAGGAAACCAAAAGTACAAAGCATACACTTGAATGCAAACTAAGTACAGACAAACCACACAACACTCACTAAAAATTCCTAAATCCAAACAGACAAACAGGTATAAGATATGATTTCCAGAAGAAAGATGATAGAGAGTTACTTGGCATCCCTATAGATGTTCTTAGGCACAAGCGGAGGAATCACCCACTTCCCTCCCACATCTTCTACTGGGGTTACCTTCCAAGCTCATCCAAGGTCAACTAGAAATAGCCTTTCGGTGTACTTGTGTATGAACCCTAGATGTCAAAGAGACTAAAGGCTACCGCAAATATACTGAAAGTTTGGGGGGAGAGTCACAAGCCTGGTTCGTACACATGGGAAGGGTAGCAAAGCCCAAAACCCTGTCAACACCAGGCCCCATACTGGGTCGGGAGGGTGGTATTGACAAAAGTCCCCAGATGCGCAAAAACCTTGGTCTACGCTTTGATAAGGAATCAGAGGGTTATCTCCTCAGTCCAAGTCTCCACGCGGCCTTGTGCTTAAATCCCGTTTGAGAGGAGCTTCCTAGATACGGTCAACATAGAATAGGATTTACCTAGTGATTGGCCAACTATGTCTGAATTTAAACACTTGTGGAGAGTTGAAACCCCCTAATCGACAAGTCTATCCTAAGCTAGTTGGTGTAGGAGCCTATAAAATAAAACTTACTAATAATTTTTAAATTATATCGTTCATTTTAAAAGTTTTTTTTTAGTCAAAGGGTAAATGGCATGAAACTTATGTGGTGTTTTGACTCAAAGTTGAAACGAAATGACTAAGCAAAAAGAACTGAAATGCAAAAGCAAAAACTATTCTCTTTCTTTTCAAATAGAAACTTGAAAGCCACAAAAGAAGAATTTCTTTTTTATTTTTTCAAAAATAATGATATGCAATGCATCAAAGAAAAAACCCTAATCTACATGCATATTAAACAAGTATATGTTCTTTTTCTTTTTCTTTTATAAATGCAAAAGAAAACTACCTACAAACTAAAGTATGTAGATGACAAGAACAAAGCAAAAGGAACTCTGCTATACAACCACCAAACAGATTCTAGAATTCCTTAAAGTCAGTATAAACCCTACTTGGAAGGAAGGCTTGCATAAGAGACAAGTCAACTCTTTTGGCATGGTAAATTTAACCAAAAAAAGAAGGAAACAAAGACCAATAAGCTTCTAAGTTTAGACAAAGATCACTAACAGAGGTTGACCAGAAACATAAGCCAAAAATCATGCCAAGCAATAGGGGTGGGGGAAAGAGAAAAGAGAAAACCCTAATGCTATAAAAAGGCATACTACATAGATAAAGAATAGCTAAGGGGGGTGACAATAACTCCCTAGAGTCATGCACCTGCAAAGGACCCCAAAAGACCTACCAAACAACCTTCAAACAGAAGAAAAAACCACAAAAGACAAAAAAACATTGTTTAAAGGGGCATACGTGAGTTTCACTATTGACAAGTCGTGTATCATACATAGGTTGATAGTAAAGCAAGTCACGTATAAATACCAAAAATGAAACTATTCAATCTACGACTCATGTATGGGTGGAAAAAATCCCCAAAAAGGTCAAAAACTACGTTAGGAAGGTAGGGGAAGTGTGTTATCAGACTTAGAAGGTGTTCCTAAGTGGAAAGAAAGACCTGAAACCTTGCAAAATACTGAAAGAAAAATAGATAAACCCCAAAAAGACAAGGCTCTCCCCATTGGAGTCGCCATTTTTGTTGTAAAGAAAAGTTTCCTATGGCTAGGGTTTAAGAGGCCATCAACATACTGGGGTTGAAAGGTGGATGTATAATGTTCAGCAATCATATAAGCAATTTTCAGAGATTAGAATGGTTTATACCTTAGCCAAATGAAGGTTGATCCAAGTAGCACTTCAATACTCTTCTTGCTCCTCTTGCTCCTCTCGCTCCAAGAGACCTGTAAAACGAATTATACCTTCCTCAAACCAATATTACCACATATAAATTAATGATAATCAAAGAAACATGAAATAATAATCTGATTAAAATCATAATATGATCATAAATTGAGATTCAATCACACATTGAACAATGATTTGGGAAGAAGAAGGACATCACATCTTTATTAATCTTGAAATCAAGTACAAGTATACCTTCTCTTTAAGTTCGACACCTCACAAAACCTTGATCTGGTTCTGTTGCCTCTTGTTCTCCAAGGAATTAAGCCTCCAAGCTCTACAACACAAGGGGATAATCACTAGGGCAAAGGTGTGGGCAAAGAGAGTCCTGATTCCTCTAGTGTGACTATGAAAAATTTCAAGTCTTCTCTCATGGACCTCCCTACCTCTATTTATATGTTTTTGAGAGATAGGGTCGAAGGAAAAGTAGTTACAATTGAAGGAGTCAGTTGCATAACTACCCAAACTACCCAAATTTTGAAAAACGTATTTTCTTTGACATTTTCAGGAGGATTACGTTGGTTGCAGAGACAATAGTTGTGTATACAGGAGTTATACATGGGTTTCAATGTAAATAGTCATGTATTTAGGGTATACATGAGTATTATATATAGCAAGTCACGTACCATATGCGGGTTGCCTTAAGGAAACTTGCGTATACATAAAAAATATCATTTTTAGAATACTTGTAGGCATTTTTAGAGTTTCGTGTCTTCTAATTTTTTTTATCTAACTAAAATATATTTCCAACGGTGCAAAGATGAGGTCAAACAGAGTTACAAAAATCAAGATATGGATCATCCACGTCAGGTGTTTTTTGAGTGACTTTCATGAAGTGTCGTCATTGAAGTGTCGACATGTGACGAAAACATGGGAAAGTGGTCACAGGAAGAGATATGCCATTTTGAGCTATAACAAATTTCAAACAGGTTTAGCATCCAGATAAGTTTTAATTTCATGTTTGACAATTTGGGGGTCTATTGTAATGTCCTCTTCTGCTTAGGCATTGAGGACCGACCCGCTAACCTATATGATTCCCATAGGTTCGAATGGGCACTAATAGTCAGGGAATCAACTGTGGACTGATGCCATATAAGAAGATCTAGGGTATCAATATTGTATAATCATTGGGTAGACGGGGGCCACTAGAGCCAAAGGCCACCTGCATGCATGACATCTAAGCATTATTTCATGATGCATGCACCCGATTGAGTCTCCATGCACCTAAATGCAAGTCAGTTACAAATTAGAAGTTAAAGTTACCTAATTAGGTCAAAGTTAGGTTATTCATAGTTGGAAGTTATAAAATAGGAGTAAAGTGAATGGAGAAACACACTTATATGATTATTTACTTGAGGATTTGAATTGGAGAGCTCGACAAGCTAAGTTGGGGTTGAGTGCATGCTCAGCTAACTGGTGTATTTCGGTAGAAAAACATATCTTCCCTAGTTCATCATCGGATTGGATCATATAGATTCAGCACTACTTTATCATCAGGTTATATTCAACAGTTACTTCGTGAGATTGATTATTCATCCAGTTGGAGGGTTCCGACATCATACCATGGTACCGTGGTCAAAGACATATCTATTTGTTTTCTTCTCTACATAGGGAAAAAGTTCTGCATGCTGCTTCTATTCATCTCAGAACACCCTCATTACCCTTCCCGTGGAAGAAGGGCCTCTCAACTTGAGTATCAAGCAATTTATTAGCAGTGCTCCCTTTCTAGAAGGCATTTTTTCTGCATGGGAAAATTGAGTTGAGGAGGACACTCATGTTCTGGTCTATTAAGCCACTACTTATTCTGCATGGTTCTTCCATCATGGCCAGATGGGTATTATAACCCTATTGCACATCATCTGGCTCTTCAACAGTGGCTTATTTATTATTAAGGAGCATATACAGCTTTGGAGGAGGGTGCATTCACCTGTGGAGGAAGATTTGGCTTATCTCCCTATTTCTCCATTAGAATCCTTGCATGCGGGGACCATCCTCTTCATCATTAGCAAATCTACATACTGGTATGTACATGCATTAATTTCTCCTATTTTATAGCGTTTAGTATTATCTAGGGCATAGATCTGCATGCAACCACATGCATGCAAAGATCAGGGTTTGTTTTCCTATTTTATTGAGGCATAAGTGTACTAGCCATCTATAGTACACACAAATAAAGAAAAATATCAGTTTGGGATATTACAATGGTATCAGAGCTATTTTTCTTTCCAACCGTGGGCATGAAAAATTATAAATGAATTCAGAAGACCCATACAACATTACTTACTGGAGATAGAGGTGTAGAGACAGTGATAGAGGAGAAGAGGAGTTAGAGGACATAGAGTTGGGGGACAAAGAGTATCAGTTTGGAAAGGGAAAAGAAACAATGGACGAGGATGATAAAACAACTTTTAATAGTCTCATATCAACCATAAAATAACTCACAACCGGGAAAAAAGAAATGATGAGTACCTTCAGGCAAATGACAGAGAAAAATGGGCCCACCCCACATAGTCCCTTATTTCCCAATAGTGATAGGGTATCCACCAGCAGCAATAGGGAGAACTTACATACCAACATGCATAGCCATCCCCATATATACACCAAGCCTTCCCGACCTACCATGCCTCAATTATTGGATAGTCCAGTTGCACTACCTCTAGCACAAGTAGAACCAGAGGAATCCATGAGTACCTATCTAAGAGAGTATAGAGCTTTAGGAGATGACTTCATTTCATCCATGACCTTCACTAATTTCTGCCACTTTAAAATTAAGAAAAAACCCAGATCTTACAATAAGCCATTCACCAAGAACTATGAGCTACATCACACTGTAGGGAAACTGACTATCCCTACCTTTGAGGGTACCCGGGGTGGGCCGACCCCCAAAATTGGGTGCAGAAGTTGGATACATACTTCCATCTCAACCCCATGATTGAGACAGATGCCATTAAATTGGATACTTTTCATTTGGATGGAGAAGCCCATGAGTGGTGGTACCACGGGTTAGTGACACCGGGTCACAATACCATCACATTGTACCCAGATTTTACACAGAGGCTCATTGAGCGGTTTGATCGGAAGGACCCTGAGGTACACTTTAGAGAGATGGAACAAATCAAGAAGATTGGTAGTGTAGATGCATTTATTTCATAGTTTCATAAGATAACAGTCATGGTGACAGATATATCAGAGAGCAGGTTGATTATGTTGTTTACAGAGGCCCTCACTGAACCCTTACGGGGATGGGTCAAGTCCTATAGACCCACCACCCTAGAATATGCCATCAGCCAAACCAAAGATTTGCAGGATTCAGTACCCAAAAATAGGTTTCCTCCCAGAACAAATTTCCCTATTAAAGATAAAGAGAGGAAACCCTTCCAGAAACAATGGCCCAAGAAATAATGGATGGACAATGATACCTGACAGGACCTTAGAAGAAAAATGTTATGTTTCACTTTCCAGGAACCATGGGTACCAGGTCACAGATGTTCAGGAAAGGGAAAATCCTACTACATAGAGGCCTATTTCGACAGTGGGGAGGATGAGGATTATTAGGATCAAGAGCAAGGAGAGACACCAGAGACAAGTGATGAGGGATAATCCTCAGGAGGTACCATTGCTACCATTATAGGGGTTCCTAGATTCCACACCCTCCGGATCAAAGGTATCGTACAGGGCCACGGAGTGGGATCACTAATAAATGGTGGGGCATCCCATAACTTTATTGATGCTGCATGGGTTAAAAAGAGAGGCATTCAGACTGAGAGTTTTGATGGGTTTTCAGTAGCTGCAGCAGGTCACACCATGGAGTATAGTCAGAGGATTCCTAAATTAAAAGTAACACTTGGGAATTATACAGTGATAGAGACATTCTATGTGGTAGATGTGTGTGACATGAATGTGGTATTAGGAGTGCAGTGGTTGTATTCCATAGGGAAGTATTCCATGAGATACGAGACCATGGAGATGGAGTTCACAGGAGCAAAGGGACAATAGGTAGTACTGAGAAGGATGAATACCTACCCTCCCATAGCAATGACATCACACTGGATGGAGAAAGTACTCCAACAGGGAGATATTGAGTGGGAAATAGAGTGTTTGGTTACCTTTAGGAATCCACTAGATAAGGCAACACAACATCCAGTAGATATAGAGGCCTTACTGCAGAAGCACAAGGCAGTATTTGGAGACCTTCCAGTAGGTCGACCTCCAGATAGGATATTTGAGCACATTATTGAGTTAGAGGAGGGGACTCAAGCAGTTATCACCACTCCTTACAGACATCCTAGGAGGTACAAGGATGAGATAGAGAGTACAATAAAGGAACTAATCAAGCTAGGGTACATCAAACCTATCTCCAGTCCATTTGCATCTACAGTAGTGCTAGTAAAGAAAAAGGATGGAACCCTACGCATGTGCATTGATTACAGGACACTCAACAAGAAGACCATAAAGAACAGGTATCCCATCCCCAGGATTGATGAGTTAATGGATCAAATATAGGGGGAAAATTACTTTTCCAATATTGACTTCCGCTTAGCTTACCATTAGATTCGGGTAAGGGAACAGGATGTTCCAAAGACTGCCTTTTGTTGCCACTACAAACATTATGAGTTTCTAGTGATTCCATTTGTGCTCACTAATGCACCAACTACTTTCTAGTCATGCATGAACCATATCTTCATGGCTCAGTTACGTAAGTATCTTCTGTTATTCTTTGACGACATATTGATATACAATAGAACTTGGGAAGAACATTTGAGACATCTAGATGAAGTACTTGGCATTGTACAGGAGCAGTCACTATATGCAAAAATTTCCAAGTGTGAGTTTGGCATGCAAGAGATTCTATACTTGGGCCATGTGATAGGGGCCAATAGGGTCCAAGTGCACCTAGTCGGGCAATATTGGATTTTCCTACACCTAAAAATGTGACAGAACTGAAGGGATTTTTGGGCCTTTGCACCTACTACAAGAGGTATGTCAGTGGATTCTCGTAGGAGACAACATGACAGACATTTGATAAAATGAAAAAGGAAATGAGTTCATGCCCAGTATTAGCTTTACCAAAATTTTCTCAACCCTTTGTGTTAGAATGTGATGCTTCAAGAGAGGGAATTGGGGCATTTTTTATATAGAACAGCCACCCCATTTCATTTGAGAGCAGGAAGCTCAAATACTATGAGCGCCACTATTCGATATATGAAAAAGAGATGTTAACCATTCTCCATGCACTAACCAAGTTCAAGAAGTACTTAGTGGGTGGCAGATTCAAGGTTAAGATAGATCACAATAGCGTGAAATACTTCCTAGAGAAGAAAGAGCTAAACGAGAGACAATAGAAATGGGTAAGCAAAATTCAGGCCTATTACTTCGAGATTGAGTACGTAAAGGGAAAGAATAATGTAGTGGTCGATGCACTTTCTATATGACCAGCTACTTTATCCCTTATGAGCATCTCATCAAATTGGAGATCTCATATTTTGGTTGAGTAATCCAAATATAAGTTTGCTTGCGATCTATTGGATGGATAGATTCAGGATTATAAGTACCGGGTAATTGATGACATCATATACTAAAAGAAATGAATCTTCTTGGTTCTAGAGTCTTCCCTCAAGAAGAATGTTTTGCAGGCATCAGGGGTTTCTCAAGGCCTACAAATAGATTAGAGAAAGGTTCTCATGGAAGAGCCTCAAGAATCTTGTGATACAACATGTGAGAGAGTGCAACTTGTGCCAACAGAACAAAATAGAGCACACCCACCTGGTTGGTTTACTACAACTCTTACCTATTACCGAGCAAAAGTGGGAGAGAATCTCTATGGACTTCATTACAAGGTTGCCCAAGGTTTAGGGAAGAGACTACTTGTATGTAGTGGTGGATAGATTGACCAAGTTCACTCACTTCTTTGGCATTCCTTCATATTATTCCACAACACAGGTAGCGGAACTATTTTTCAGAGAGGTATTTAAGGCTCCAGGGGTTACCTAAGACCATTGTTAGTGATAGGGACAACAAATTCACATGAGCCTTTTGGAAAGAGTTTTTATGGTTAGTGGGGACCGAGTTAGCCATGAGCACCAGTTATCATCCACAGAGTGACAGGAATACAGAGATTGTTAACAAGTGGATTGAGGAATACTTGAAAGATTACGTAGTAGGTCAGCAGAGGACATGGATCAAATGGCTACACTTGGGAAAACATTGTTACAACACCACCCACCATATGACCATTGGGATGACCCCTTTCCGAGCTCTGTATGGGTGTGATGCTTCCACTTTTGCAAATCGTATATTCAGTGATAGTAGGGCCCCCAAGGCCAAAGAGTGGATTTAGGAGGGTTAAGATATCCTCAAGATACTCAAGGAGAACATACAGGCTACTCATAATTAGCATAAGATATATGTGGACAGGCATAGAGTTGAGTGCAGTTTTGAGGAAGGAGACTTCGTTTATTTACGCCTCTAATAGTACCGACAATCATCTCTTAAAAATAAAGGAGCGTAAAAACTCAAACCTCGCTTCTATGGTCCATACAAGATAATCTGGAAGGTTGGGGAGGTTGCATATGAGCTATAAATACCCACAGAGAGCAAGATTCACAACGTATTTCATGCCTCCAACCTCAAGAAGGAAATTGGTCAGTAGATTGTTACATCTTTCGAGCTGCCCCCCCTTGATGATGAGGGGCAGTTGATTCTAATTCTTGATCGCATCCTAGAGGTGCAAGAGTGGAAACTAAGGAACTAAATCATCAGATACTGCTTGGTTCAGTGGAAATATCTTCCTATAGAGGAGGCCACTTAGGAGGGAGAATAGGTATTACATCACCCATTTTTACAGTTACTTGAGCACAAGAAAATTCGAGCGGGGAGGACTATAATGTTTTCTTCTTCTTAGGAATTGAGGACGACCCCCTAACCTATATGATTCCCATAGGTTCAAGTAGGCACTAACAGTTAAGGAATCAACTATGTATTCATGCCATATAAGAATATCTAGGGCATCAATATTATATCATCATTGGGTAGACGGGGGACACCAGAGCCAAAGGCCACCTGCATGCATGCCATATGAGCACTATTTCATGATGCATGCACTCGATTGAGTCTCCATGCACCTGCATGCAAGTCAACTGCAAATTAGAAGTTAAAGTGACCTAATTAGGTCAAATTTATGTTATTCACAGTTGGAAGTTATAAAAGAGAGGTAAAGTGAATGGAGAAACACACTTATATGATTATTGATTTGAGGATTTGAATTGGAGAGCTCAGCAACCTAAGTTGGGGTTGAGTGCATGCTCAGCTAACTGGTGTATTTTGGCAACAAAATCTATCTTCCCTAGTTCATCATTAGGTTGGATCATCAAGATTCATCACTACTTCATCATCAGGTTATATTCAACAGTTACTTTGTGAGATTGATTATTCATCCAGTTGGAGGGTTTCGCCATCATACCATGGTACTGTGGTCAGAGACATATATATTTGTTTTATTCTCTACAGAGGGAAGAACTTATGCATGTTTCTTCTATTCATCTCAAAACACCCTCATTACCCTTCCCCTGGAGGAAGGGCCTCTTAGCTTGAGTATTAAGCAAGTTATCAGCAATGCTCCCTTTCTAGAAGGCATTTTTCTGCATGGGTGAATTGAGTTGAGGAGGAAACTCACATTTTGGGCTATTGAGCCACTGTTTCTTCTACATGCTACTTCCATCATGGTCAGAGGGGTACTATAACCTTATTACACATAATTTGGGTCTTCAGCAGTGGCTTATTTATTATTGAGGAGCATCTACAACTTTGGAGGAGGGAACATTCACATGTGGAGGACGATTTGGCTTATCTCCCTATTTCTCCATCAGAATCCTTGTATGCGGGGACCATCCTCTTCATCATCAGTAGATCTACATACTGGTATGTACATGCATTAATTTCTCCTATTTTCTAGCGTTTTAGTATTATCTAGGGCACACATTTGCTTGCAACTGCGTGCATGCAAAGATCAGGGTCTTCTTTCCTATTTTATTAAGGCATAATCCTACTAGCCATCTATAGTACACACAGAAAAAGAAAAATATCCATTTGGGATATTACATATATTCCTGGAATTTCCTCATAAGACCAACAAACACATCACAAATTTTTTTAAATAACTCGGTGTAAATCCTTCAGGTGAACAATATGCATCGATATACATATTTCCCACTTTGTCAGGGGTTCGACAAATGTTGATTTGAATCATGGGAGAGATATTTTCCATGTTCCCTTCAGAATATATACTATGTGTATCTAACGATACCATAGGGTGACCAAATTTCTCGCGTAAGGCCAACCAAAACTCATTATGCTCAATCCGCTCAAGCTTCAGGAGGAAGTAAGATCTATGATGCATATCTTCCCAGGATCGTTCAACACCATTCATGGCCTCAATAACTGCTTCATCTGAAGGTAAAGTTTCATCAAGGATATCATGAGAGCAAGAGCAGTGGACCGTCCAAGTAGGCGGTAATGAGAGATCCTCCTCCTCCATCCATGAATAAGAGGATCGAGGTTTGCAGTGATTTTTATTATAGATTGATAAGAAATATCAACTATAGAAAATGATGTATTCACTCTAACGAGTGTTTTTTCTTCACCAGATTCAATTAGCGAAGGGAGATTCCAGATATCACTCAAATACGAAGTATGAAATGACACCAGACTCAACAGTGGTAAAGCACCATCATAATTGGAATAAATCGACAAAATTAGTGCTAAGAAGTTAAATGTTCCCATAAGCGAAGGATATATACTAACAACAACATTCTCAATTTCCAGTTGAGAATTCTCAATTACCGGGATTGTAGATCCCAACAATAGAGAGGAACTGGAATTAGTGAAATATAGCTAATCGACAGTCATGATTCTCCCTTCATGGGGAAAGAATACTACATGAAATACGAATAAAAAATGCCTTCATGGTGTAAATCCAGTTACTACCTAGTAAAATATTGTATTTAATGGGTGCATCAACCATCTCAAACTCGACCGGCACAAACTCCCCCCCAATTGTACCTGAAGAGAAGGAATATTGCAATGCTGCCTAAACTAACGCCCAACAAATCCAGTCAACATAGTCATAGATTGGGGAAACTAGGGAGAAGCAAGGGCCTTCCAACAATACAAAGACATCACTAATGTTGAAGAAACTTCATCAACAACCCTACATTTGATGGTCTTATTCAAACACTCCACATGGACTTGGAAATCCATGTGGTAATGCAAGTGAGGTTGGATGTCAGCGGTCTCAAACTTTATCACACCAGGGCTACTTAAATCAAGAGCTTCCAAGGATGATAACTAGGCATTCATCTCTAAAATACATGTATGGAGTACCTCTAAAGTTGACATAGCACGTGGTGTTTGTCCTGGATCCTCGACGATGGAATAGTTCTGAGCGGCTTAGGAACTAGGATTATGATTCGAGCACTTAATGACTCCTTTAGGAACATGTGGGGTAGACTCGGGCTTATCAATATGCAAGGGGGTATTTGAAGATGGCGGATCTCTCCCTAGATTTAATTGTGAAGGACCATAATAATGTGAACAGGTAGTAACATTAATGGCTAAACACATATTGATCCACGCATGACCGCCATCATGGATTCAGAGGGTTTTGATTCCCACCAGACCCATTTTTGATGGTCAAAGCACTCAAAGCCATGTTTTGGTTATGAGGAAGTGGATTGGTCAAGACATTTGGTCTCTATGCAATGAACTTTGAGGCTTCATCAATTATGGGGCACAAGTGCATTAGGTGGTCTTTGCCACAAAGATTACAAGGAAATTTGACCTTCCATTTTGGATTCTTTTCCCCACCAGCATTATCATTATTCTTGTCATTATTTGAATTTTCTTTTCTAATATCATTCCTACCCTTTTTATTGTTCTTCCCATTTTTATTATCCCTACCATGTTGTTGGTTACCCTATGATTCGACGACTGCACAAAATGTACATCTGTCGACTAGGTGGAAGAGGACAAAGTTGTAGCTTGTCCCGTTGCAGACAATTTAAGAGACAAATTCTACATTTGGTTTGTCACCTGGTATACATCCTTAGCACTTGCAGAGCCTAGGATGCCATCAACATGTGTCATGGGTTTAATCTTGGGGTTGTGATTATATTGGGGTGCATTCAGTATAATCTCATAAAGGATCCTGCACTATGCATAAATCAAGTCCAACTATTGGGATATAAAAATGGTTTTTTCCTCAGTGGCTACTCATGATGTTGAAAAATCCTTCATAATATACAACAATAAAGACTTAAGGAACCATTCCAATAAAAAATCAAGTAGAATTTTGGCCTTAATCAACCTCTTTCTTCAACGCCACTCCTAAATATGATCAAAGATATGAGTATCCTTATCTTGACGAAATGTCAACAACAATGCAGTACTGACATCGTAACAACCTGACAACTAAAAGTGGTTGAGAAATACCAAGAACAATTTGTTAAAGGTTTGGTATGTTCCCCTAGGAATATCAATGTACCATTTCATGGTAGGACCCATAACGGTGCATTGAAATGGTCTCATGCGAATAGAAATGTCATACATAGTATTCGATGAGAACCAAAAGTGAAAGGTAGTAACATGATCACCTATATCCTCACCCTTATTACCTTCAAACTTTGGAATGTTCAAAGGAAGATTAATGGGGACTAGGGGACATGTTGGATCGTGACACACAGGATGATTCGTGAGTCTAGATAAGTCTGCCCAGTTCAAGATGGCCAGAAAGGGAGTCTTCTTGGTTGGGACCATTTCCTTTGGAAATATTAGTTTGTATTAGGATCCATGGGCCCCGTAGGATTTCGGTAAATACCATGACCTTGACTGGTTAGATAGTAACACCCTCTGAATTGGTTGATATAAGGATTTACAAGAATTTGCATAGTGGGGATCCCATGGGAAGGAATGACAATATTACCAAGGTTTCCCATTTAATGGGACACATTTACCCCATATGAAGGAGGAGGCATATATTCCCTGACAAAGGAACTCTTGATGAGGGAGGGACCCATACCTAAAGACACATTTCCTCCCAAAGAAACACTCAAACATAGAGAAGGGTTAGCCATAAGGAATGAATTCATAGGAACCGGTCTACTAGACAATGGGAAAAAGGACTGAATATAAGAAGTGGACCCACCACTAATGTCACCACTTCCACCCATAAAAGGATTAATTCTAATATAAGGGGTTGATGAAGGGGGAGGCCATCCCCAAAAATAAGGAGTAGAGGGAGGTATGTGATCACTCCCAAATGGGTACATAGTGTAGGGGGATGATGTGCCCCAAGCCCGATACTGGGGTTATCACTACACATTGGTATGGAGGACAATGTATTTGATGATATGTTTGGCATGCAAAACATAAAAGGGTTAGAGGCAAAGCGAACTAACTGAGCATCTGTGCCCAACAATCCTAAAGAGGAAGTGGGCACATGATATGATGACCAATTGAAATAAAAAGGGTTCATTTTGGTATGGTCTAGATGAACTAGTGATGTGAGAACTAGTAAATATAGGGTCCCTAAGGACCCATAAGGTAGTCGAAGAGGGAGTCCCAGGGACTCCCCATCCCAAAGTTGATGAAGGATTCGGAGAGAATTATGACATCTCGAAAGTAGTTCTCATGGTGAAAATCCTTCTAAGTTATTTATGTGATAGAGAAGGACCACCTATATCAAATATATGCCTCTTGTAGAGAGGTTGTAAAGGGTCACTAGGTGATAATCATGTTAAGCGATGAGAATGATAGAAAGCTGAAACTCGATCCATGATGACTACGATGAAAATTTCTCAAACAACAATGATCTTGAAGGCCAACTAACAAGCACAAAGCACACTCCTAAATAAGCTAATCCAAATGCACACAAACAAGGAATATGGATAAGTGATATCCCCATATATAGTAGGTATGTATCGCCTAGGAGAGTCCTATGACTCCCATATACTACAAGAAGAGGTGTGAGAATAGTTATAGAGGCCCTTAGACTTTAGGGTGTGAAGGAACTGTGTTTTCCAACCCATACCTGACCAAGACACTCACAAAATAACCCCTACAAGTATCCCCTATGATACCTAGGAAAATAAACTATGGTCACCTCATATAGCCAATGCTCAGGCGGACTATCGGAGGAGGGATCCACTATATGGGCAAGGTAGCGAATCCTGAAACTCAAGAAGCACCCAAGTGCCACAAGAGACCCCAAATACAAATAGAATCCTGTAAATATCTCTGAAGCTAATAGAAGGTATTGGATGGCTATCTCTGCAACCAATGTTCATGACGCCTCATGACTGACTTCCTTTTTAGAGGAGCTTCCTGAGAACACCAATTATACCAATGATTTCTCCTCTCCCTAGATAGAAACCTAATTGTTTCAGTTTTATGGTCTTGGAGAAATTTACTCACACAATCCTATTCCAAGGACCTAAAACCTATTCTTGTTTATGCACTTTAGAAAATGAAATATTTCTAACCAATTTTAAGTTAAGCGTTAATTTTATTTGGTTGTTTCTTACTCAAAGGGAAATAGTCGTGCAACTAATGATGTGTATGACTCGACAAAAATATAGAAGCATACATGAAACATTGCTAAGTACTAAACTTGTTTTCCAAATGAAAATGGTTTGCAACTAATTAATGCACAAAAAGGTATTTATCTTTCAAATGTGAATGCAATATTTCCCATATGAATCCTAGCCAATATCATCCCAAGCAAAAATTCCAATGTAAGTGCTCTAGAAATGCAAAATGCAATAATGTAAATGAACATGCAAAATGCAAGTATGCCAAATGCAATAAGTGCAAATATTTTTATATTTTCACTATAATTAAATGAAAATGAAAAAGGAAGACACAAATGTATCAGACTCTGCAGCAAGTATAAAGAGACAAGCCAAGCAAACACTAAGAAATCATGACTCATGCACTAATAGAAGAACCAATAATGGAAAAAATGACAAGAATTTTTTTCTTTAAAAATTTAAAGAAAAGAGAGTTTCCAACCACTATAAAGGTAGTCAACAAACAAAACAGAGACCTAAGAGGACTCGAAAACACTCAAAATTCACTCAACAATCATTTCAACCAAGAAACAAGGAAAGAATTGAAATGTAAATGACTGTTTGGAAAACACCAGCATATGTATGCAAGTGAGCCACTGTCTGACCACATGTACACGTGATTTTCGCCACTGTGACCCTTGTATATCAACTAAAGAGGAAAAAAAAAGTAAGAGTGAATCCAACCACTCGAAGAAACTGATGAATACTTATTTTAGAAATACTAGTGACACAGAAACTCAAAGAAACCAAGAGAAACAAAAGGAAAAATGCACCCAAAACACCCCACCAAAAAGGATACCTCCCCAATGGAGTTGCCAATTTTTTTATGGATAAAATATTCCTATGGATTAGTGTAGACCACAACAGAGTGAGTGACACCAAAAATAAACTCTAATCCCAAGTTTTCCATATAAATGTAAAATGCTAAAAATAAAGGATAGGGCATGTATGTCAACCGGATGTCCAAAAAAGACCATCGTTGAGCTTTCGATCCAATGCTTGTCACTTGAAAATTATCCTAGACAGCAAATATATCCAAGCATACAAAATATATATGAAATGTTAGCATCTAATCTAGAATAATCCATTTAACATGTATATGGAAAATATACCCATGGAAATTAACATAAACATTTGCACATGAATTTGGACGAAAAAATAGTATTTTTATTAATGTAAAAAAAGAAGTACAAAGTGATAAACTTTGTCAGCAACTCATCAGAACAAGAAAATTGAGTTCCTCCACTTGGACCTCCACCACTTCAATCGTCCATTCAAAGGAAAGCTCATGAGTACAAGCAGTAATTGACTTCCTCTTTCACAAGATAATAAAGATATTGGGAAGTGAACATAAAATGTTCACTCTATCAAGGATAAAGGGATGTAGACTCAAGATAATGGCAATGGGAAAAAATTTCACTATGGATTACATCCTCTCAAAGTTTCCCCTCTGCAATACAATGGCTCAATATATAGCCCTCAAATGCGACATGGATGGTCAAATCGAAGTGTTTTCCAACATATGGAAGGTCATGGATCATAACAATTGTGACTTGGCATGAAAAATGATTTTTTATTTTTATTTTGAGCACAAATCCTGATGTACATGGGTTTTAATGGAGCAAGCTACATGTACCCAAGATGTAAAGTTGTTCACCCATGTGTGTCAACAAAAATATGAATTTTAGGGTTTCAGCTAAGCATCAGGGATATTCTGAGCAAGGGGTGTATAATGAGTCTGGAGGGGGACAAGGTAGGCCATCAAGGCATGTTGCATAAGGTGTGTCAAATCATGTTATAACACTACCATTGGTGACTTTCCTAGTTAAATATAGTAACAATCAAGTTTGAGCTATGGTAGGAACAATTTTGAAAGTTTTGATTGGATGTGTAAATCAATGACCATTGCAACTTAGTATTTAGTATTTCTTGGTATGTAGGTGAGAAGCAACAACTATGGTGTCTAGCTACAAAGGTATACTAACTTTATATGTTCTCTAAAAGTAATAATGGTAGGAAACAACTTTATTCAAGGAATTTGGTTACTTTTAATTGGTCATGCATTTGTTATTTATCATTATGCAGGTTTTAGGTCTCTTGATTAAAGTCGTGAAGAAAATTTTTCAAGCACACATAGAAGATGTAAGACCTAAATAAATACACATATTAAAATGTGCATTCTCTACCAATGGATATGAAAAAGCAGTAATTGGTGAGGAGGAGGACATGTTAGCTTCCTGGAAAGAGGCATATTATTCACTTACAATGTTGGAAAATTTATTGCATCAGTTTCCTAAGATTTCTTTTCACAAATACATTGAGGTATGACTTAAGTTATTTTTTACCATGTATCATGACAATCATTAAATGGATACACCTTACTAGCTAAAATTTTATATTTTCTTTCGATCTCTAGGATAATAAAAAGATTCCTTGTTTTTTACCAGGTTGTTGCTTGGCAATTAAATAACCAAAAAATGTTATCATGTTGCTTTAGTCTTTTTGGAATTTTTAAATTAATTTATTTTTAAGCTAAATACATTGTGACATCCATGAGTGTTAGAAACAAAATTATAGGTTTACTTTTGATCTCTAGCATTAGTTGGTTTCAACTAATTTCCTTTGTACTATTGAAGAAAGTTGGTTTGTAAAGTTGGATCATCCTTAAATGTTAATTCAACTAACATGATGAATGTCTGTCTACCCATGATGCCAGCATCAAAGTATACATGTTTACCTATAATGTAACATTTATATTTTATATTTTTTGATTGGTGTACTTGTGTAAGAAAGGTCACTCAATTCAAGCAGTCTCATGGTCCATTTTGGCCTGCTACACACATTACTAAAATATATTTATTTTAATCCTGGTATTAGAAATGCATACCCATCAAGTTTCAACCTAATGGAATATAAACCATAGTAGCATTGCCATTTTCTGGGTGATTTTTTTCCAAGGAAAAATTTTGTAATTTTATTGGTAAAAACAAAATTACATGTGTAGATATGCCCAAATGCATATTAGAAAAAAATAGTTACAGTGTCTATCATATTCTAGCTACGAGTAGAAAAAAAACCAATGTATATAACCAAAGGGATAGTTGCAGTGTCCATTGTCGTCAACTTAAGCGATAAGCTTCAAAATACATAAAGAACAAAATTGATTTGCGACTATAACAATCCAAAGATAGAGACTGAGGACCACGAACTGGTCCATCAAAAAAGGATCATCGACTAAGACAAAGTGGTCACTGTATTTGCAATTGTGGCCCTTATGTGAAAGGTCTATGGTAATATTCAAAGTGTTCATCATTGTGATCTTATTTTATGTGTCATTTCCCAAATTCCAGTTGAATACCTTCTTTAGAAAGTGCATCAGCAAGCCAGTTCCTTTCCTTGTAAATATGGAGAGAAGATAAATATGTAAATTATGCTCTTATAAGATTAATTTAAGCAAGAAAAGGATCCAAATGAGTGATATGGAATCATTGAATCTCCTTTACTCAGTTTATAACAAGCTTCGAATCCCTGAAGACCTGTAGATCTCTGTAGCCTTTTTCTAATTCAAAGAGAAGATGGAGTTTAAAGGTCATGAGCTCAACATGATTATTTGACCCTTTTGTAAGGCACTAGTCTATTTAATTTTTAAACTTAATTTTTAAAAGGTGAGTAGAAGCTTTTGAATTTGGTTATCATGGAATGTTTGCTTCATTGTATTCCCCATAAATTTATGCGATTTTGCACTTTCACTAAATTAAAGGATTTGAAAATAATGTTGTTTTTTTATCATGTTTTTGTACCTCTGATGGATCAAGTATTGTTTCCATATGAAAAAATTGTGGAGATTTTCAACTGGAACAAGCTAAGGCTTCCGCCATGTGGGATGATCAATTGTGGGAACAAGTAACTTGTATAATGTAAAAATATGCCAGATTTGGCAATTGTAATTCCTTTCATATTCATCTTTATTTGGAATTCAATTGTAATGCCTTTGATATTGTGTTTTATTATAATACCATCACTTCTAATATTTTCCAAGTATATATTTTAGATTTTAATTTTAACTTTAATATGTATATAATATAAGATCATTTCTACTAGTCAACATGCATAGATTCTTTGCAAGTGTTGTTCTTCAATGTATCATGTACATAAGTCCCCTTGTAGATTACTTGCTAAAATAAATTCATGCACATACCTACGAGTTTTGTCTTTCTATTATGTTTGCTTATATTGTAATTGTTTGTTACTCTTAAACGACGTCAAGGTTTTCAGAATGGATATTCAGAATTTCCACAGATCTCATGATTTTCATTGGCGTTTTGAGTCCACATCAGGACTCATCATCAAGACAGTGTGTCAAAGAAAAGTAGGTGATCTCAAAGATGTTACATTAATATTGAAGTGCAGAGGAATAGTGTTTGAAATGTCAGGATGGTGTTTTAAGTGTCGGATAGGGTTTAGTTAATTCAGGTTAAGTGTATTATGTTCTAATTTTCAAAGTATTAAATTCTTGTTTATTAATTAATTTATGGTATTAAGATTGTATTATTAATAATATTTGTTTGATTTTAGATATTAAATGGTTACGGGAAATGTGTTAATTAATGTTGTCTATTGTGGTGTAGGAGTGGTGGGAGACAACTAGTACTAACCTCCATGCCTTCATCTCTGTTTAGATTGTTGGGGTGCTTTTTTATTTCTAGGGCTTCTCTAAGCTTTCTTTTAAAGTAATGATCCTCTTTTGCTAGGATCTTGGTGTCTTCTAAGCATAATTGGTGTCTAGTTTTTAAGGAGTGTTCTGCTAGTGCTGAGGTTCATATTCATTCATTCTTGGTGTCCTCTTCTTCTTGAAGACACCAATTATGCTTACAAGACTAATGATCCTCTTATTCACTTAAATGAGCTAAAATAACAACTTCTTGGTGATGGGCTTGGTGACGATGTTGTGTATGCCAAGATCATGCATCAATGTGTTGTAGACAAAGAACTTATGGAAAGGCCCCTTGATAGTCATCATTTGATGATGGAGGAGAATCATAGGAATGTATTTTTCTGAAAGCATACTCTGATCTAGAAGCATAATCAATCATGGAAAAGATATCTCTGCAAAATCTTTCCCATATAATAACAAAAAATTCAACAAAATATGCCTCAAGTCTAGTTGTCACATCATGGATTAAACCATGAATATTCTTACCGATTTGATGAAGCACATTTATAACTCTGTAACAAATCTCATGAGGCTCTGAAATATCAGAATATATTTCATATACAGCAGAAAATATCAAAGGTATGGTGTCTCCATGAGCGAATGGGCCCATAGTGGGAGAAGAGTGGGAAACTAGATCACACAGATAGTTGAGCAAAACTGTATGGTATGGAGACTTGAACATCGAACCATAGGTGGTGATATCATGTCCAAAAATATGGAAAAATAGTACCATGAAGTACAATTCCATTTCTGTCCAACCAATGAATTATATACAAGACATAAAAGCAACATACACAAGTGACATAGTATTGGAAACTAGGCATTTTTGAAATTTTCCAACTAGTGAACTTGAGGGTTGTCGGGTATTTTGGGAATAAAATTGTTGGGGAAATGAGTCTACTCTCATAAGATGTATATCATCCTTTATATCACCTTCATAATCAGAATAGGAAGTATCGAAATGGATTTGGAAAGAGCTTTCAGAAGACACAACGGAAACTAGTGAAAAATGACTAGTTTTTGGAGGAAACTTTGGTGAATTGTTTGGGTTTTCTTCCAAGGAAGGGATGGAGGTTTTAGATTCTGATATATCAGACTGTAAATCAGAAACAAAGACATCTGAATTATGTAAATTTTCCTTTCATATTCAACTAGGGCTAAACAATGCATGCAAAATATCAACCGATAACCACACATGAATATCTTTTACAGTATGCAGTGGAATATAAAACTGAGAAATAAATCACAACATCACATCACGATATTGACACTATTATTTTGGGTATGGAAAACCCAGAAAAACCCAAGATGGGAAAACCAGTGCAACAGTCAAATATAGATTTTATTATGAGAAAATATGGAACTTTTATAATCACTGCAAATTCACCCAAACCTGGTGAATGCAGTACTCGGTATAATCACTAGGAAAATCCCAGCTAAACCTCAACACTCTCCTGTGTGAGTGTATGGCCCAGATGTAAGAAAGCTCGATGATCATGCTACTCACTCCTCCGTCTTCTCAGCTAAATCCTCTATCTGACTTTCTCTCATTGTCTGTATCATGTCTCTGTCGGAATACAAGTGTGTGTTCTCTCCACCAATTGATATCTCTTTTATAACTTTAGGTAAAGTGAAAACCATAATTTCACTTTCACTTTAACTAGTGGTAAAGCAAAAACCCTAATTTCACTTTCACTTTAACTAGTGGTTCACTAAATTTAATTTAGATCACTTTCATTTATTTTCCAAAGTAAACTTAGGAAAAGTAAATTAAATACAACTAGTTTCCTATTTTAAGTCTTCTGCATGCAAGAACACATGCATGCAGGAATACCTTCCTTGTTGCTACTAGTTTAACACTCCCTCTCAATGAGGAAGGGGTTTGGTAGAAACCCCAAATTATCCCTGAACCACAAAACTCTGTCTGCAAAGTGCCTTGGTGAAAATGTCCACCACCTGCTTATCTATCTGTATGTACTCCAACCGAATGGTTCCCCTCTGAACACAATCTCTCAAGAAGTAGTATCTGATGTCTATGTGTTTTCTCTGGTCATGGAACACTGGATTCTCAGATAGCCTAATGACACTCTGATTGTCATAGTGAAATACTGTAGCCTCTATCTCACACTCAAACAACCCTGCAAGTAACTTACTCAGCCACATACCCTCACAAGCATCCATGCTGGCTACCATGTACTCATCCTATGCCGAGCTCAATGCAATTGACTTCTGCTTCCTATTTAACCAAGAGACAACCCCTGATCCGATGCTGAAACAATAACCTAAAGTACTCTTTCGGTCCTCTACACATCCTGCCTAGTCAGCATCTGTGAAACCTGCTAACTATACACTCCCCCTGCGCTCATAAACCAATCCATACTCCACTGTACCTCTGATGTAGCAAAGTATGTGCTTCATAGTCATCCAATGCACTCTCAAAGGGTCCACCATGAACTGAATCAAAGATTTGACTGCAAAGTTGATGTCTGGTCTAGTGTTGCCCATATACATAAGCGATCCGATAAGCTGACGATACAAGGTAGCATCGAATCTGTCTAACCCTGATGCATCAATATTACTCCAGTTGGAAACTATAGGTATGGCCATAGGCTTGCATTACTCCATCCTAAATATCTTCAAGATATCTATGCATACTTCCCCTATCCAATGAAGAAGCATCCATCTCTCTGCCAAACCTCCAAGCCCAAAAAGTAATGCATCAGCCGAAGGTCTTTCATCTCAAACTCTACTGCAAGGTTGGACTTGCAGTCTCCAATCAGCCTCTCATCTCTTGTCAAAAAGAGATCATCAACATATAAGCCCAGTATGGGAGGCACCTCACCTAAAATCCCATCTCCCATAGATAGCTGTCAATCCTCAAGTACCATGATCGAGGTGCCTGCTTGAGCCCATAAAGAGCTCGATGCAGTTTGAATACATGTGTCTCCCTATTCTCCACATCAAAACCCTCTGGATACTCAATATACACCTCCTCCTCTATAAATTCGTTGAGGAAGGTAGTCTTGACGTCCATCTAATGGACACGCCAACCCATCTCAGCTGCTAGTGAGATAATGGTCTGAATGGAAGAATACCTGGAAACAGGGGCGAAGGTCTCCTCATAATCTATACCCTCCTTCTATGAAAACCCCTTTTCCATGAAGCCCTCCTTGTAATTATCCACGCTTCCATCTGCTGCATGCTTCACCTTGTAGATCCATCTGGATCCCACCACCTTTTTCCCTTGTGGCCTCAGCATAACCTCCCATACTTGGTTTTTCATAATGGATTCATACTCCTCAACCATAGCTTCCTACAACACATCATGTTGTGCAGCCTCCCCGAAGCTGGAAGGTTTAGATTTAATCAACTCTATCATCAGTGCCATATAACTAAGCCTCTCTGGTGGTACACTCCATATAAAATATGTCTGTGGATGAACTACCTGCCTGGAATCCTGCACTATGGATCTAAACCACTTAGGCCTTGGCCTAGTGTCAACCTGCTGTGGCTACTGGATATCTGTCTCCTGCTGTAGATCATCCTTCAATTCAATGACTGAAGGATCCTGTCCACCTAACTCCCTTTGACCATTAAAACATGTGCTCTGTGACTGTACCTATACTTGTACATATGGCTCCTCCAACTTGACTCCTGACTCCTGTGCTAGCTTCTACTTTGCTGGTAAGTCCAGAGATCTCTGCAAGGCCCTATCCTCATTGAACTGGACATCCTTTCTCACAATGATCCTCCTGCAAGCGAGAATGTAAAATCTATATGCCTTCGAAATCTCATTGTAACCAACAAGTAACCCCTTCTCTCCAGAAGGGTCCATCTTCTTCCTATTGTCAGCATGAACATTACAATAGCAGACACTACCAAATATGCAAATCTAACTCACATCTAGCCTAGTGCTTGTGAATACCTCCTCCAATGTATTCCTCTTTAAGGCTATGTGGGGACACCTATTCTAAATGTATACTGCAGTCCTGTATGCCTCGTCCCAGAGGAATAGTGGTAATCCCTAATCAAATAGCATGGCCTTGGCTGCTCCAACCATAGTCCTGTTCTTCCACTCTGTGACTCCATTATGTTATGGGATATGGGGCACATTTTTCTCCTTCTTGATCCCCTCAGCTGAAAAATACTCCATGAACTCATTGGAAGTGTACTCACCCCCATGATCTATCCTCAACACTCGAATATTCTTTCCTGTTTGGTTCTCCACAAGGGTCTTGAACTCTCAGAACCTCTCAAAGACCTCTGACTTGGCCTTCAGGAAATAGATCCAAGTTTTCCTGGAATAGTCATCAATGAAGGTTATGCATTAACTGTAACCACTGAACGACTAGACACTCATAGGTCTGCATACATCCGAATGCACCAAGTCTAAGGGCTCCTTATACTTGTGCTCACTCTGTGGGAAAGGATTCCTAATGTTATTCCCCAAAGCACAACCCTTGCAGTGGTTATTTTTTTCCTCCTGTACCTAAGGAACTCCAATGAATTCTTGTCTCAAATGCTTCAGTGCTCCATGGTGTAAGTGTGCCATCCTCACATGTCACAACTCACCCTGACTACTGCTGCTACTGCTGACTAGATCCTTTGCAGGCTCAAAGTGTAATTTGTACACTTTCTCGCTCCTTCTGCCAATCACCCGATCCAAGCTCCTATTTGACCCCTTGGGCTTGATATACACTCTATGGTCATGAAACTTCACTTGATATCCCTTGTCCTCCAGAGTGGAGACTGATATAAGGTTCTTGATCAGTTCGGTAACATATAACACATCAACAAAAGTGAGGGGTTTTCCAAACTCCCTACACCTGATAGCATGCATCATCACCCAGCTCAACATGGATCCCTGTTCCACCCTCCTACAAATCTTTGAATAATCTCTTCTGTCCAGTCATGTGACTAGATGCTCCACTGTCAATGTACCATATGCTACTCCCTATGGTGCTTTCCATGCAAGCTATCAAACAGAACTCCTCATCGAATGTCCCGCTGAACTCATCCACCTTTGCAGATTCATCCATTTGAGTGTTACTCTTCTTCTTCCTATCTGGGCACTAGGAGGAAAAGTGTCCCTGCTTGTGGAAGATAAAACACTTGACCTTTAACCCGTCAAGGTTCTTCTTACCATCCTTCTTCCTCTTTTCCTTCCCCTTGCTCTTCCCTATAAGAGCTAGAGCCTCCTCATCCACAATCTGTGGGGCACTACTGGATGAGCCTAATCCTTGACCCATGCGGGTCTCCTCCTGCACAAATTCATCCCATAGTCTCTGCCAATTAGTTGCTTCTCCCTAGCCACAACACCTTTGAAAAAGGTGTCCCATGGCTTAGAGAATCCATTGAGGGCTATCTGAAATAGCTCCTCATTCATTATCTTAGAGCCAATAGCTCCAAGCTCATCCCTGATCTGTGTGAGCCTCATGAGATAAGGCACCACTCCTTATCCCTTGGCCATCTTGGTGTTGTGCATCCTCTCTTGCAACACCATCTTTCTTTTCTCATTCTTTCTTTGGTAAAGACTCTCCAAATTTGTCCACATATCTGATGCAGCCTTCTTACCATAAAGGTGAGCGACTATATGTTCCTTCACTCCATCCATAATAATCACAATGGTTGTATAATCAATCTTCTTCCAAGTTGCTAAATCTGTCGGATCTGTGGGTGCAACCTTCGTGGATTCAATGTGCTCCTCTGCATCACTAACGTCCAGGATCCTTGTGATCCTTTCTTTCCATGTAGGAAAGTTCTGAGTACCCTGGAGTCTATCCTCAACTCTCAACTACATGGCTATAGTGAAGTGTACCTATCAAACCCTAGATCTGGACATCTAGGTTTGTGTCTTCCTATAGATCTTCCCCTGATTTATCACTGCTGTTGCAAATCTCTCAGCTTTAGCTCACCAGAGCTCTGATACCATGTAAATTTTCCTTTAATATTCAACTAGGGCTAAACAGTGCATGCAAAATATCAACTGATAACCACACATGAATATCTTTTACAGTATGCAGCGGAATATAAAACTGAGAAATAAATCACAACATCACATCACGATATTGACACTATTATTTTGGGTATGGAAACCCCCAGAAAAACCCAAGATGGGAAAACCGGTGCAGTAGTCAGATATAGATTTTATTATGAGAAAATATGGAACTTTTACAATCACTGCAAATTCACCCAAACCTGGCGAATGCAGTACCCGGTAGAATCACTGGGAAAATCCCAGCTAAACCTCAACCTCCTCCTATGTGAGTGTACGGCCCAACTATAAGAAAGCTTGATGATCTTGCTGCTCAGTCCTCTGTCTTCTAGGCTAAATCCTCTGTCTGACTTTCTCTCATTGTCTGTATAATGTCTTTGTCGAAAAACAAGTGTGTGTTCTCTCCACCAATTGATCTCTCTTTTATAACTTTAGGTAAAGTGAAAACCCTAATTTCACTTTCACTTTAACTAGTGGTTCACAAATGTTAATTTAGATCACTTTAATTTATTTTCCAAATTAAACTTAGGAAAATTAAATTAAATACAATTGGTTTCCTATTTTAAGTCTTCTGCATGCAAGAACACATGCATGCAGGAAGACCTTCCTTGTTGCTACTAGTTTAACAAAATAGATATATGAGAAATGGGTTTCTCCCAAGCACACAACGCATGCATGATATTACCATTTTCATGCTCCAAAGAGAGCTTGCACTCCCCTCTTCTTTCAAAATCTGGAACTTTAATGTTGTTCTCTACAAAGATATGAGTCATGATATCCATATTATTTCTGAATCAATATATTTCATGATGTGAAACTTTTTAATAATCACATGTGTGCTTCTCTCTTTTACTCTTCATCTTCTTGGCTTTTGAATCCTCGTCAGTTGAACTGGAGCTTTTTGTATATGAATGTTTCTTCTCCTTTAGTCTTTGTGACTTCAAATCCTTGACTTTATTCTTGCCTTTGGATTGATTTGATACACCAGTAGCAAGGGCTTGATCCTTGGTGGATTTTATGGTACCCATCTGCACTAAATTTTCTTTCTCCTGAGTCAATGACTACATGAATCTTGCTAGCGCAAGCATCCTAGAATTTCTAGTAGCGAGCTTGCTTAAGTGGAATGTCAGAACAAACATAGAATACTAAGGCCCTAGCTTAGAAATGATAGAAAATATAAGCTTCTCATATTTCTTCTCGATTCCATATTGTTTCAGCTAAAGCACCAACGATTTGAACTTCGTGAAGAAATCTTGGATGGTCTCACAGTGAGTTGGGCTCAGTGAGATTAGCTCATTTTCAAGTTGATGGTCTCTCATTTCATCAGTATTCACAAATAATGCCTCAATCTTGAGGAAAACTTCATTAGGTGTGCAAATACTGTCTACATGGAAGATAATGTCTCTCAAAATGCTGAGACAAAGCATCCCAAATGCCTCATCAAGTCTGTTGAAGTACTTCGATTTCTCCACAGCAGAGTTGGGCTCGACTTCAGTCCCCATGGTGACTATGTACAGGCCTTTCAGCCTCATTTGGATCACAATTTCAGCCTTCCATTCAAAATAGTTGAATGCTTTCATCAATACATGAGTATGCTCCATCCTTCTTGCGCACTGAGTGACAAAACTCTGTTGTACCTTTTATGGAAAAACGCCCTGAACAACAACTCAAACACTCTTAGTTTTGATTTTCATATCCACAAAGATCTAATACCATGTGATAATTTCTTCACAGTGACATCTAGGAGCCAAGGCAATCTTCATAATATAAGTTATTCATAAAATATGCAAGAAAATAATAAAAGAGAGAAAAATAACACACACAGATGGTGCCAATAACTGATATTATTATTAGTTTGCAACTTGTAGATATGTGTGGAACATATTTACAATACAATGGGTTAAATTAATGAGGCTTTGGAGTAAATATGGATGCATACAAGTGTTAGGATAGGATTTTACCACTAAACCCCCCTAGGTGGACCAATAAGCTCCCTAACCATACCAAACAGTCACAAATGCTAGTGTGAACATGGTTGGAGCATGTTGGATCATAAATGAATACATGGGAGAGCACATGGGTGAGTGGTAGAGTATATAGGAAGCAATAAATTCCCAAAGAGAGTCTAAAACCACTAGATACATGCACTAGCATGCTTATTCAAACTAGATCCTCGATTTAAGGGATGGGAGCACTCCTAGGAAGAGTTGTCATCAATGAGGGCGCATCGGATGTCAGAATGATCAAACTAGAGTGCCTCCACTATCAGCATGATCAAAGTGGAGTGCCTCAAGTGTGAGTAAATGAGATAGAAATCACTTAATAGACCAAGATTGATCAGTATAACCTAAGTTAGACCATATGACATAAGTACAAGACAAATGAAAGTGTCACCTAGGTGTATGACCATGGTACTAAGGTGTATTATTTCTCTATCAATGTTTGTAAGGGTTTTTGATATTTTTTTTGTGTGAAATTTGATTTAGTGTAAACTTTGATTCTATTTAAGGGTGATAGCTCAATGGAAGAGAGCCTTCCATACAGGAAGGAGATTGGTGGTTTAATTCCTCTATGCCCTATCTACATAAGCCAGTGAATAAAAATAACTAAATATACTACCAGTTGATGGAAATTAAATATTTAAATGACTAAATATATTACTTGTTGACAGCAATAAATGACTGTTATGACTAAATAAATTCCTAGTTAACAACAATCAGTGACTAAAACAACTACTAAATATACTACCAATGGATGAAAATCAGTGAATAAAAAAGACTAAATATACTACCAGTTAACAACAATCAAAGATTAAAATGATTAAATATACTACTTGTTGATGGCAATAAATGACTATCATGATTAAACAAATTACCAATTAACAACAATCAATGACTAAATAAATGGCTATTTAACAACAATCAATTACTAAAAAAACTACTAAATATACTACTAAACTGACCAATCAAAACAACCAATAAATGACCAAAAAAATTTAGTCATATATTTAGTCGCGTTATAAGTGGATGGAAATAAATGACTAATAGTCATGTGATTAAACTTAGTCATTTATATGCAATTTTCATTTTTGGTCATATATCTCACTTTTTATACCAGTAGAGGAACTTTTAGACTAAATAATATTTTGAATGACATTTCTAGGGCTAAGTCAGTAATTCCTGTGCTTTGGAAGTGCACCTCCTTTGACATTGTTCTATAATAACATATGATGTTTTTCTATTTCTTCGGGGATGGTGGATAAAACCCTAGAAATAATCCCTTAACCTTTGTAGATGTTCTTTGGAATAGATAAAAATAATAGAATTTGCATAAGAAATCAAAGAAGATTTATCATTATTAGAATTAGAGGTGAATAATGGATACGAGGGAATTCCTAGAAAGGGTTATCCTCCTGTAAGTCACATGTCCCATCCTACTTATGTGGGGGACAAGTTATTAATCATCACAAAATGTAACAATTTTGTAGAGCTTTTAGATAGAGAATATAGCGACAAACCTATAGTGGAAAAAAAGAAGCTTATCCAAATGAAGAATATGGAGTTTATAAGTTTAGAGAATATTAGCACCTCAAAATCCTTCAATGAAGATTTCATTCTTATCTAGAGTAAGAAATGTCATCTTATATTTTAAAAAACAAAGTGGTGCCAAAGGGTAAGGGTATGTTGTTGGAGAAATTCTTGGACAAGACAAGTCTAGAATCCAAGTTACCCCTAGAATAAATCCTTCCTCAATTTGTCTATAGAACAAGAATAAAAATATATCCATTCAACTAAGAAGATGATCATCCAAGGGGATCTTAGAGCATGTAAATACCACTCCAAAGTTTAAAATGTATTATTTGTCTCGATAATGTTAGGGGTATATGGAGTGTTGACAAAAGGAAGCTCCATAAAAAGGTTGTGATCTAGTGTACGGAAATTGGAATTTATGTTCATCAAAGAAACTATGTTAGAGGCCAAGAAGGTCAAGGGGATTTTTATTTTAGTGTCTTAAATGTATATTTGTTAAGATCTCAATTCTAAGGGGAGATCGAGATGGATAATGGGATGGATTAACCCCATTCAACCAATCATTACTTCCCTCCCCTATACAATCTGTAGAGGACTCTATTCTCAAGAGGTGGGTAAGTGGTTACATTTCATTAACATTTTATGGGCCCTTTCAATAGATAAAGTAAATTTGGTAGTATTTTTAACGATTCATTAATTTGAATAGATAGCTTGATGACATGGTATTCACTCTTAATTGGGATGATATGTGGGATGACTATGGAACAATAGATACCTTGGTGGGTTTTATGATTCATAAAATTAATTAATGCAACATGTGTAAACCACAACCTCTAAATTTCATGCCTATATGGATAAACAATAGGATAAGATATAATTGTATTTTTAAAAGGCTAGACAAATTCCTAATTGTAGATAATATGGACTAGATATTCAGGGGTGTATGACCACATTCCAATTTTCTTACAAATGGAGAATTCAGAGGATAAGTCTCCAGGACCCTTCAAATACAATCCCTTTTAAATTGTAGGTCATGTCTTTGTAGAGTCGATCAATTAAAAATGTATTAATATCAATGTGAACCTATGGGATTTCACTATGTTTCAATTTCGTGAAAACGTAAAGGGTTAATAAGATGGTCATTGAATGCACTAAGAGAAAAATAAAGGACTCGCAAGGGTAACTCATGTTAGTGGAGGAGAAAATATAAATATGCTCTAGGGAAAATGTGAGTGCCACATTATATGATGACAAAATACATTCTCTCAATAATATGTAACAAAACAATTTTTTTTTATTAGAATGGGAGGTATCTAAATGGAGACAAAAGACTAAAGGGGTTTACTTGTCAAAGGTGTTGAAAATACTCAATTTTTTCATGATTATGCAAAGATGAGGATGACAAAAAATGAAATATAGAGTACGAAACATGTGTATGGACATTATATGACTAATTTTGAAGTATATTTATGTAAACCACCACTAAATGTCTGTAAGAGAACTTGAAGATCCAATATAGTACTAGAAATAGTGAAACCCTCTACCTCTTTTCCTGGATTTGTTTATCACAAACAAAATCAAATGCTAATGGATAAAATATGTTATCCATTAAGTTTCAGTTAGGGGATATTTCAAGTTATCCACCAAGGATCATAACAAACCAATTGTTCTTACTCAGTGCTCAAGAAGTTCAGTGGTTTCATTAGGTCCAGTTGTGGTCACTTTTTTGCATGTTCACACCCCCTCGAGGGAATTGTAATAAATGACATATCATGATGGTTTTTTTTGTAAAAGGCTTGGCCTTGTTAGGAATTGGTCATAAAATTAATCATCCTCGAGTTTTTTTCCCTCGTCGATTATGTGATGTTTTTTTAAGCGACATATAATTTTCGAGTTTTTCACTCAAAATCCTCCAAAGTCGAGATGGTGAAATTGGTGATTTTGTCTTAAAAGGTTATTAAATCCTAGGGTATATGTATTATACCATGCTAGTCATAGTCCTAAAGTTTTGTGTACATGCGCTAAGTCTTTCATAAAATTTTTAAATTTTTAGTTTTGTAATAAAACCATCAATAAGGTGTATTTTAGTTGTAAAAGTTCAAAAGGTCATAAAATTGGGCATAGGGAACCAATGTGGTCATGGGGTTGCTCTTTTTGGGACCCATAGCCTCCACTAAACCCCTAAAACCACTTCTGAGAGTCAAATTAGTAATTTTCAATTATTAATTTTGATTTTCTCTCCAAAATGATTCAGAGGGTCAAATAAATGGGAAAAATGGAGAAAATCCAATTCTTAAATCAAAGGCAGCTTGTGTGGGACTTGTCTCTGAGGTGTCATGGTTTTTTAGGATATTTTTTGGGGGAATTATGAAAATAGAGATCTTCTCATCAATGGAGGAGCTCCAATTCACCTCCACCAAAGGGGGGCACATTCTCTCATTGAAGGTTTGTTTTGCCACTTTGAGGGAGTTGTTACAAGAGGTGGAGGCTTCCCAAACCAAGTGGGATACCTCAAGAGAGGTGTCAGAATCCTCTCCCATGAATTCAAACCTCCTCCCATGATTTTCTCAACCCCCAAAACCACCTCACACTTGGCAAATTCGCCCCCTTGGGGCTTGAGCTCCTTTTTTGCTATAAAAGCAGGGTCTTTCTCCTCTTCCGGGAGGATGTATTGAACCTCTTCCCATTATAATTTTTTGCTGATATTTTGCTAATATATATTGAAGGCTTTTGAGGATAGTATGCATGATTGCATTGTGAGCTTGTGACTTGGTCAAATTTGAGGTGAAATTGGTTGAATCTCATGGATTAGTTTTGTCAAGTAATGTGTTTAGATATTGTTTAAATTAAATAAGTATTTTCTGTTGTCAATTTACTTATTTTAATGTCATTATCAGAATTTTTTGGGAGCAACATACTATATTTTGTTATACTTATTCTCTCCTACTTTTTTTATTGATCAGATTAATTAGATCTAACCTTGTTTGTATAAAACATTGCCTGGTTTTGGTAGGATTATCTTAGGTAGAAGGGGATTGGAGTTTGGTTGCATCCACTTATATTTTAAAACATACATTTTTATGTTCTTAACATTTTATATTGTATATCCCTCTTTCCTTCACTTCTTTCAAGCACAGGCTTGGGAATTTCACTCTTCTTCTTTACAAAATTTTAATCTTTCTTCTTGGTTACAATTACTTGATGCTTAGTAAAGTTGGATAGATCATTATGATATATTAAATATGATTTTAATTAGGCATATGTTTCATATCTAGATTCATTTTAAAGCTTCATCTTAAACTAGATCTGATTTAGTCCCTCAAAGTGTCATTTTTAATAATAAAAAAATTACATTTTTTTAGAATTTTGAGTAGTGTAGATTATTCATTTGTTTTGATTAATTATAAACATTATAATACATTTAAATCTCTGGTTTTTATCAGGTTTTGAGAAAATTAGGAGGACATATTGTTCACATTCCAAGTTTCGGGTCACCCAGGGCACCAAAAACTCCATCCTCCATCCCTTTTCTTCTTTCCTTTTCTCTCCCAGGAGAATTGTAAGCCTTCTGATCCCTTTCAAGGATAAAAGTGAAATTTTAATTCATATTTCATCATATTATAAATTTAATTAATAGATAAAGCAATTGGGCTACACAAAACCCACACTCCATCCACCGTGGGGGGATTCGTAGTCTCTTTCATGGTTGCATTTTACTAATCAACACTTGCACATACTCTGCCTTCTAGAAAGGTTGTATAGTTTAGTTTTTTTTATTTGATATCATATTTAAATTCCATAACCAACTCGTTTCCACCAAGTATGCTCTCACCACCAACCAAAGGATTTTTGTCGATTATTGGTGGATGATCAAGAAGTGACACATAGTTGCGGTTTAATTTGTCATTAGTGTATTTGATTATACAAACATATTTTGTTTCATCAAAGTGGAATAATCATTTTGTATTAAACTCGTGTATGTTCTTTCCCTCTATAGGATTTGTTAGGTCATTGGGGAATCAAAAGTGGTTTTCGACACTCTCTAAATTCCTCACATTAATCTAATAATTCATTAATAAAATAAAATACCATAAAAAACTTTACGAAAATCCGATGTATGATAGTTGAAAATCGTGGGAAAATTATTCAAAGGAAGAGGGAACCACTGAGTATTGACTTCGAGATACAGTCAGGATACATCCTTGTTGGTGTAGTGTTGGACACCTTCTCAGAGACTCTGATTCGGCCCGCATTTTTGAGTGAGGAACCACTTTAGTTATATTCTTGACATATTCTCAGTACTTTCAGTATATCGATATTCCCCTTCCAATAACTCAACTCATATTGTAATAATTAAAACTGACCAAGACACATTGCAAAACATTTCATTTCAACAACATTGTTTTACTTTGACTCCATTAGCACTGATCTGATTTTCATTTATTTCAATTTTTTTATGTGTTGATGCTATGTTGTTGGAACATTTATTTAAATTTGCAAACAATATTGTCTCGGTAATTTTACTTCAAAATATCCTAAACAACTTACTTCCATCATTAACAACTAAAACTTAAGATTCTTAGAAAAATATTTCTTAGGGACCACACCCCTTGTCTTCATTGGGATTTTTTCCTAAATGGAGGAGTCAAGATCAAGTGACAATACTTGACTTAAGACTTTCCCTCAAGGACACACCTATAAGCTTGAAGATTTATGTTGCGCTTAACCCATGTGTGTGAAAGGTGGAAACAAACTAAATAAGGAAGGATTAGAGGCATGGATACATTTTAGAAGAATAATATTTTTGGGCTATATGGGCGGAAAATTCAATCATAGTTTGGATTATTTAATTTGATGGGAGAGTGTATACTTTCAATTATTGAAAATTATTGAAAATTTGTGCAGGAGTTCAAAGTCATTAGTTCCACAATTTGAGCCATGACACTCTTGACTCCTTTGAATACTTTAGACCCATTTCATTATGTAATTCCATTTATAATATTATATCCATGGTTGTCACAAGAAGTATCAAACCCATTATTTATTCCATAATTCCATGTCAGTAGTTAAGTTTTCTAGAGGATAGGCAAGTGGATGAAGCAATTGAGATTTCCTAAGAAGGTTTCCACTTGATTAAGATAAGGAAGATGCCCTTATTTATCATCAAGCTTAACCTATCTAAGGATTTTGATAATATAAGTTGGTATTAATTTAAAGAATAATGGTGTGACATGTTCATTTTAGTTGTGATTTTGTCAATTGAATGGAGGGTTGTTATTCTTTAACTTCCATATTCTTACTTATTAATGGCTTTGTTGCTTATTTCTTCTAGTATACAAAAGGATTTAGAAAGGTTATTCCTTATCCCCTCTTCTCTTCCTATTAGTAGTAGACTATTTGAGTGATACCTTATCCATGGACACTTTATTGGAGGCATAAAAGGTATCTAAATATGAAGGAATTTATTGTTATCTCACTTGTTATCTGTTGATGATGTACTTCTTTTTGGATATGGGTTTATCAAAGATGCCCAAATATGTCACTAGTTATTGGAATTACATAGTAAATCAATGGGGATGGAGCTTAATGTTTGGAAATCTTCCATCTTGTTTCCTATGTTTTTTTGGGGGTAAGAAGCAACCATCATGGAGTCACTAGTACCTTTTCCAATAATGGATTTTAGTCAAGGTCTCAAATACCTAGGGTTTGAACCAAATTTCATTGAGTATTTTTTCAAAGATTTGTTTTGGTTTTATAACAAGATTGAGAAAAAGGTTGTCTATTTGTATACAAGGTGGTTATCTCTTAGGGGAATATTTACTCTAGTGAATGTAGCTTCAAGGAAAGACCTATCTTTTAACATTATGTATATTCCTAAAGGGATACTATCCAAGATAATGAAGAAATATTTTTTATTCAAATGGACTAGGAGCAAAGATAAGGAATACCATCAATGAAAACATAACAAAATATCCACACCTAAGAAGCGAGAAGGATGGGTTAAAAAAACATTTTTCACTATGGGAAGGCATAGATTGTCAAGAGCCTTTAAAGGTTTCTATGTAGAGAAGGGTTGTGGAAGAGGGTGATATAACTCCAAAAGTATGTGGAATACCTCTCATTGGAATAACAGATTAGAAATACTAATAAAAATATTCAAAATTCATCAATAATCTATAAAGCATTGTTTGTATCCCTCCCTTTCATAAGCAACTGGTTGGAATGAAAAAAAAGGAATAATTCCAAATTATGCATTGGTATCTATCCATGGATTGCATGCAGAGGGTAATATAGATTATCTAATGAAATGTTGGTCTTGTTTTGAAATAACAACATTCTCACTTTAGCATATGTTCATTCTCCTAACATGGACACATTTTAGAAAGAGAGGTGAAAATAGAGGAATTAGGGATGAATAATGGTTAAACTCTAGAATCACTTATATATTTTCAAACCTTGTCCACAAACTTTGAAAAACTTTTATAGGAGGATTATTGCTAAATTTGATCCAAAACCCCTATAGATGTTTTTTGCACAGTGACACTAGGTTACATTGGGATGTTTTTAGAAGGATTGGAGAGGCAGTTAAGCGGTTATGGTCCAAGATATATGGTATAAAAACCTACAATAACAACTAGGCTCTTCATGTAGTTAGTATTATCTAAAAAATCTATAAGCTATGAGATTATGATGAAATGTTCATGGAAAGGGCATCGTATGTTCCCTTTGTGCACGGATAATAGTAAAACCATCTACCATCTTTTGGTAGGATGTCACTTTTCCAATCAAGTGTGGAGTGTAAGGAAAACACTTTCAAGTATCTATGGATAATGGGTGGGTGATTTAGTTGAGGAATCCCTAAAGAATTGGATGGACAACATATCAATTTTAATCCATAAGTCCCTTCACTTGATCGGTTGTTGGGCTCTTTGGTTAACCAGGAAATGTATATTTTTTCAAGCCACTCTCTTCTTCACAATTCTTTTAAAAAATTCAATATGTACGTGTTGTTATGGAAATATTTATGAAATCAGGGAAACTTGGCCTCTCTAAAGTATGGGATTTCTTGTTCCTAATAAAAGGGTATTTATTATCTTTCAAATGTCCCCTAGGTGTTGGGAATAACAATATGAAATGGATGAACACTATACTTATCTCGATAGGGATAGTTATAGATAGAGGGTTAACTGAAAGTGATATCCCTACAAACTCAAAATTGGTTTTTGGATGGGTTACATGGTAGTTATGAGGTAAGAAAATTGGGATACCACGTCTCATAAGACATGTACAAGCCCAACTTCTCACGTTTATCACTTTTTATTGCAACCATGAATTAAGGGAATTGAATGGATTAGTATATCATTTTCTGAAATAGACATTGGATGGATGGTAAGGGAATTATTGAAATCACTAAGACAAAGAATGGGATTACCACAACCTTTTCCAGACTATAGATATTTTAGTAATTATCCTTTCTTAGAGGAAGTATGTCAAGGTCTTTGTATACTAGAATGTTGTTGTGTATAGGATGGCTTAAACTATGTTTTAAGATTGGATATTTTGGTATATATTGCATTCTTAATTGAATTTTTTACAAGAAAAATAATTATCATAATTATCTTTATCTTAGTTGGCACATTTATGGTTTGAATATCTTGTTGTGTATATGTTTGAATATCATAGTTGGCACATTTTTGGTTTGATGTTCTCGAATGCATATTGAATGTAATATCAACTTTTCATCTTAAAATAAAGATATTATGACTTTATTATTAGAAAAAAAGAGTAAAATATATGTATATGTGGTGGTGAAGAAAAGTTGTTACCCTCCCCAACCAAGTTCAAATACCACTTTATGACATGTTTTCTCTTAGTGATTCCTTTATTAATGAACTATAAATGATATATTCATGAGTCGTTAACTTGGCCTTGTATCCAAAAGATTCTAGAGTTTACCTTGGGTACTATCCTCGATATGAGAAAAGTGCTCAGGAGGTTTCCCCTGTGATATATTACCGAGAAAAAGTTATACACACACAAATATGTGTGTGTGTGTGTGTGTGTGTGTGTGTAAAGGGATTGTGTGGTGGACGGTTACCCCAGTTTGAATCCCCTTGGGTCAAGCATTGTCTCCACGATGTCGGTTAGGTTTTCTAGTTAATTGATAAATTGGACCTTGATTCCCAACAACATATTCATATATAAAAAATGTATATATGTGTTTATGTATTCATTCATATCAGCATTCACATATGTATACACATTGATGCCAACCCCAACTAGAGTACTATATTCAAATCACCAAATTGAACCAGTAAACCAATTCGAATCAACTTCCCTAGGAATAGTTAGGTTCTAAATTTAGCAGAACCCATAAACTTAGTTGTCCAGCTAAGTTCTTCTGCAATACCTTTCCACAACTTGCGGGATGCACGATGTGAGCATACATTTTTCCAATTAAAATGGACCTCCTGCAATTACGTTCCCGCAACAGTCTTTCCACATTCGGGATGCAAGATGCACCTTTTCATTTTTCGAATTATGACTTCCACAAATCTTCTCCTACAACTTCTGTCTGAACCGTTGATCTTCTATAGGGAGGATCTATACCTTTGATCTGTTTTCCTTTATGTATCTAATCTCTGGTTGTTAGATATTTGTGGATCCAATCTCCATTATCGATATGACTTCCTTTGCGGAATTTCCTTCCTTCCACTATTCTTCTGTAGAACTTCTCCCATCTATCGGATCTTCTTATGCTTGATCTCATCTGTCCAAACCTACACAGGTTTAGATCTCAGTTCTCATCGATCCTTGCAGTGATCGATCTCTGTAGACCCTAAATCTACATAGAAACTCTACACATGCATTAATTATTCATGAAATCCGAAGCAAATTATTCATTTAAATCTCCCCTTTGATTGAATAGAAGCTCGATCAATCGATCTTTGTTTCCTCCCTCTCAAAAGCTATATTTCACCTATGGCCTTATCAACTATTAAAAAGGAATAAATCAAACATTCATTTCATGAAATCATATATTCTATTAGCACCATAGTCAAAAAAATTTGGAGTATTGAAAAGTTTCGGAATTTACCTTATTTGAAAATAGTAAGGAGGCTTCCTTTAAGTTAACAGGGATTGTTAGATGATGAAAGGGTTTGGATCCACGGTGGTGGATCATTCTATATTTGAAATAAATAGTAGCAGAAATGAGGTAAAGAGTGTCATGAATCAATGGTTCAGAGTTAGGATGGTGAACATCGACGATGGAAAAAAATTTCACAGATCGGAGATGCAAGGTAGAATGCAGTTTTTATATTTGTGGAGTACGTTAAATTTGAGAAATGTTGGAGGGTTGAGATTGATCCAAAGTTAGATCAATGATGCTAAAGCATTCCATGTGGTGACCTTGCTCAGAGGGATAAAAATTTTCAAATCGTGAAATGGGTTAATCATTGAGAAAATTGGATGGTTGAGATGAAGGTGGAGATAGATCTGCGGTCTAAAACAATTCCACAGATTGAAATAGCATGGAGAAAGATACAATTTCAATCCATTTAAAGTGGTAGGTTCTACAAAGATCTATGATTCTAACAAGATATCGAGTTGATCAATGGGTGAGAAGAATTCTGTGATCATAATTTGCTCGAATGATCAAACGAAAAGGGATTGGCGGAAGGTTAAAGTTCTCGATGTCTAACGGCCCTCAACGTCGAACGACCCTGATGAAGGTAGTTTGGTGATCAATAGTTGATGTTTATTTCCCCAAATCAAGCTACACATATTGATAGTGTTGAAACTTCAGTATGAAGACCTTGTATATTGACGACTTGAATTCAAAGAAAAGCATATCTACGGGCAATACTGATTTTAGCAGATTGAAATGCTTGTGGGATATCTGACCTCTCAATTAGTGAAATGGGTTAAAAAGCGATCACATTCGATGGCACGGATCTCACAGAAGAAAGATCTAGGGTGGACATATATTTCACCGGTGGGACTAGCATGATGATAAGTGGCCCCATAAAAATGGTGAAACATCAAGGGTCTGTACACTTGAATGACAGATACAGAGGGTGTTCATATCGATTGGTTGAAAAATCTCTAGATCTGTAAAGGTAGTGTTAAGGTAAATCTAATGGTGGAGAGGACGCCCTCACAAACGATCTTCCTTCTCGATAGTTAATTGATTTCTCCGACACCATTTGCGACATACCTACAAGATGAATCATCCCAGTGGCAGTGCCATCTCACCCAAAACCAAATATTCATTGTGTGGATAGTGTATGAAATAAAAAATATATCATGAAAATATAAGATGTGGAGCAGGGAATCTGATCTCCACACGAAGCAGGGAAGATGCAACAAAAAATAATTGTTTTGATATTATCATCACAGGAGTGAAAGGGAAAGAAAACGACTAGTCCATATGCCCTGAAGCATATGGTTGACCATGCTGGGTAATTCCCAAAGTATTTTCTGCATCCAATAATGAAATGCCACAACAGATAAGGTGGTGTGACTAGATCTCCAGTGGGAAAAGAATCCCTCAGCTCATGTGCTCGCTCGTGCCATCACCAGGATACTCAACGATGAAATGTGCGAAAATGATGACGGGTCATCCTCGTGTCCAGTTTTCCAATCCTGAATAAACACCACCTTTCAGATCCATTAAGGTGCATAGGATGAGCTAGTGTAGAAACAAAGCTCGAAGTATTATTCTACTGGAGGTTCTGAGAATTTTGAAATGGCGATATGGTTCAAGAAACTTGTCAGTTTAGGTGTGTTGTTGGTTGGTGAGATCGATTCCATTCTCATCTATCGCACTGGTTTTTTATACCAAGGAAGCGCTAACCATCGGGGAAAATTTTTTTAACACTTTGAGAGATACACCTGTTTTCAGATAGCCATACCTCCAACTATGCAGTGCATGGGCTTTCACATCCTGTGGGTGTCCCTATAGAACCCCTGGATGCAATCGCTACCTCCAAATCCTCGGCACATGATGATAGTCACTAGCAGTGCTCTGTGGGAGTGAATGCTTGTATTGGAGCATCAAGGGTCCAAATTCTCCATCACCAACTTTGTGAATTGCACTTGCCAACTTTTTTTTAGGTGGTGAGTAGGTCAAAGACACACCCCACTGTATTTCCTATAGGAGAGCCTGCCTCATGGGAGGTGAGTAGTATAAGAATGACAAGCCACTGCAGAGGCTTATTTCTAGAAGAAGCAAGGTGGCCCTTCTTTAAGTCCCCTCACACAACAGTGTTACCCGGGGAGGGGGAAGTTGTGAAGAAGGCTGATCACAGAAGAGATATAAACTCCTTTTCCATCTTTGAGCCCATGCAAAAAGGTGCCTTTAAGCATGGAATGGACACAAAGGGAGACAGAAGGAAAAAAATTGTTGACTCGACAGATAGACAAATGGTTCGAGCCTAGTCAGAAATGAGCCACCCAAAAACATCCTGAAATGTCATTTTCAAGGCCAGCGAGCTCAAAACCAGAAGCGTCGTGCTGCCATCCAGACCAAGCATGTGCATTTGCTCCATGATGTTTGTTTAATATATGTAAATCATGGCAAAGGTGCCACCTCTTAGTTAGTTAGTATTTTGATTATGACTGTAAACAGTTCCTTTCCCTATTTCAAGGATTAGCCTCGGGGTCTGAAACACTATAAAAATCCCCCCGTCGAGGGAGAAAAAAGGGGTTGGATTTTCAAAGAGCAGAGAGGATCTTCATTGTAATAGGTTTCAGTTTTCCAGAGATGAATAAAATTATAGAGGAGGAATGTTAAACCTTTCATGGCAGAGATTCTTGTGCCATCTTTTTCTTCAATAAGTAATTTCTTTATGTGACTATTTATCCTATTTCTCACTCCATTTTGTATTTTCTTTCATGCTTGAACATTAGTGTATATGGGCCAGAATTCATCTTTCATGCTCTAGGTCCATTTATCAAGCATTTTCAAAAAACATTCTTCCAATGTCTTGCAGAATTCGCCCTAGTTAGGTGATTTGTTTGATGGGTTGTCTCCTACTATCTACTAATCAACCTGCTAATACCTCCAGATTGAGGAAAGGGTGGCTACCTTGACTTTGTCCATAAACCTTTAGAGTTCCTACCTCCTGCAACGTACTTCAGACTTGATTGTTGACTCCATTTCCCAATGGTCTCCTCCATGATTGTCCCACCAAACTTTATACAAACAAACTGGTTCTATTAGAAATCTAACCTTCTGAATGTCTTTGATTGAATATCTTGAGTATGAAAACTTGGTAAATAGTGAGAGATCCATCTCTGATTGTATTTGGTCAGAAATACAGTTTAAAGTGGTTCTGATGTTACCTCGGGATCTACCTTTCTGCAACCTGGGTACATTCTGAGTGTTAACATATTCAAACAGAGATAAATTTACACACAGATATTTAGCCGAAATAGGATTTTTCATTCATACATAGTAGCTATACATACAAATTAATCTCAGACCTATGTTCTAATACCCTTAGGCCTGATACAACTTTAATTGGCCTTTCCTCTATGACCTACATGCCTTATTGACCTCCCTATATGTCTATGTTGTCTTCTATCTCTATCCCATGTCTACCATATCTATGCCTCGTAGGCTTATATATATATATATATATATATATATATATATACAAATGGAACTCTGAAACAAATTATGGTTCAGATCCAATAAACACTCAACAATCTCCTACAATTCATCAACTGTTATGTATTTTAAGTAACTTTCATCCTTTCTCAATGACTCGCTCCATTTGACATGGCTTACTTACATGACTCATCTAATGACACATCACTCACCTAGTGACTCATCTAAATGACTCACCATCATCTAGAATCACATATTTTACATTTATTTACAAAGTGATAGTTTGAAGACCATCAATTCTAAATTTAAGACCCCTTCTAGGCCTAATCAGACTTTGAACTTGAATTTGGATGGAGAGCAGGATGCTCCTGCATCACACATATATGTATATATGTATATATAAATAAACTCCCAACAATCAATTTCTATTATACTAGTATAATTTTATCTTTGTGCAAGTTTTGAAAATAATATATCATTGGACATTTGAGGAAAGTATAATTTTCAAACCCTTGAATATTTGGAGTGCTCTTTTTATATGCATGATTTCATTCCTATGGCTATGTAGCATCTGACTGCAAGCTAAAATTTTCAAGGAAAACATGGAAGAGGAAAGATAAAGAATAATTCCCCTCGGTGTAAGGGATCCCCTCCTCAGCCTAGAAGGATAAGGATTACAACTCTACAAACCTTGGATAAAAGAGTGATTGAGTAGTTAGAAGAGATCAAAGTGTTTAAAAGGCTTAGGCACAACAATGCTTGCATAGGTCCATGGTTATATTCCAAAGTTAAATATGTAGTAGTACCTCTTGGGATCCATAGCCTACTACATAATCAAATAAGTCCATTCCCTATCTATCATCTTTCGAGCATTCAAAACACTAGTAGAAAAAGTGAGATAAATGACTAAAAAAACAACTAAAAATCACATATAAATGACCAAATTTAGTCACGTGACTAATAGTCATTTATTGCCAGTCACTTACAATGGGACTAAATATGTGACTAAAAAAAATTAGTCATTTATTTGATAACATTCTAATTGATCGGTTTGGTCATATATTTAGTCTTTGTTTTAGTCATTGATTGTTGTTATTTGGTCATTTGTTTAGTTATTGATGGTTGTTATTTAGTCATTGATTGTTGTTATTTGGTCTTTTATTTAGTCATTGATGGTTGTTATTTAGTCATTGATTCTTGTTAATTGGTCATGTATTTAGCTATCGAATTAGTCATAATAGTCATCTATTTTCGTCAACAAATAGTTTATTTAGTCATTTTAATCTTAAATTTATGTCAATTGGTCATATATTTAGTCATTGATTGTTGTTAATTGGTCATTTAGTTAGTCATTGATTATTGTTAATTAGTCATATTTATAGTCATAATAGCCATTGATTGTTGATAATTGGTCGTTTATTTAGTCATAATAGTCACTTATTACTGTCAGTTGGTCATTTATTTAGTCATAGTAGTCATTTATTGTTGTCAATGATCATATATTTAGCCATTTGTTTAGCCATCGATTGCTTTAATTGGCCATTTATTTAATCATCATAATAATTTATTGTTGTCAATTGGTCATATATTTAGTTATTTTTATTACCATTTGCCATCAATTAGCCATATATTTAGTCATTTTGTTTCAGTAATTTCTATCAATTGATGTTTTATTGATATATTGTTTATTAGTTGCAATCATTATATTTATTACTATAATTTCATTAGTAAATGTTCATATGTATGATTTGAATCATTTATTTAATTTTGTAATGCACAAATAAACATAAGATTAAAAATTAATGAAAATAAGCAATTAAATAAAAACATCACATATAGAAAAGATTTATTCAACATCATGAGAAAATAAAGTAATCTGGAATTTTAACAAAAAATCAAATGAAACCATATAACACAATTTAGATAAAGTACTGCAAGATGATCACACATATTTACATAATCAAAAATGTCAAACTAGTACAACATTATTTCTAATAGTTTCCAACTATAGTGCAAATAGTATACCACAATAAGATATCCATACATTCAAATTAACGACTGCATAAAGCATACATGAACTAGTGGGCATGTAAGTTGTGTAACATCTATGTCATATTTTAACTACTGCATAAGGAAAACATGAACTAGTGGGCCAGGATGTCTAATAGCTATGTCATATTTTGCAAATATTTTAGTAGCCACCATATGAAGCTTCCTTCCTTCTCTTTCAGATGGACACATCTGTCTATTTTACCTTCATAAGGAAGGGGTGTGTTACGTTTGACCTTTAAAATATTGGCATTTACATCTCTTTATCCGATCAAATTGACTACATGTATAATATATAGTGAGTGAATTTGTCTGATGCCCACATCGGCATTGTCATACGAATCCAAAACTTTTACTTTATCGCCTTCTTGGAGTATATCAACGAATTTCTGCAAAAACAAAAAAGACACAAATTATATTGAAATTTGAAAAACAGTTGTTACAACAGCAATCAAACTCTAATATTTATCATAAAATCACTATAATGATATATGAAAAATGGAACAACAACAATTATATTTTAATTTTTGGAATATTATTGCACTCACCTCGTACTTTGGAAGCACTACATTATATTTTAATTTTTAGCACATAATTGCACTCACCTCAAGTACTTTGGTAGCACTATGAATGTCCATTTCCTGCACAACCTCATCATCATCACTATCAAAATAGACTTTTCCTTTTTGTATTCCTTTCATGTAATTTCTTTGTGTGTAGTTTCATCATGCAAAAAAATATTTAGCATTAATTAAAAGTATGATAAACGTTGTATTAAGCATTCGATAGTCAATTAAAGAATGCAAGCAATAATTTTTTATCCAAAATAACAACAATTATATAATGATATTTAGTGTTCACCATTTTAATATTTGGAATATCACCACATATACGTAAGTCTAATTGTGTTAAACTTTTATATAAAAACCAGTAGCAAAGCTGTGACGGTGGCTTCATAGCCCAAAATGAGTACTACAAAGTAAAAGTGATGCACCCATTTCATTTTCCATAGCAGTGATTCGGTGATCACTACTACTCTCACTATCATCAAACGTGCGTTCATGGGAAACACCAATTTTGAAAGTTGTGGCATGTTTAAGTGGTGACAATTTGCTTTTGTTCTACATCTAGTTTCATCATACAAAAAAAATTTAGTACCAATATTGTTGAGAAACATTTAAAAGCACAACAATTAACAAAACAATTGTATTCAGAGCATATAAAAATATGCAAAAACAACTTATTGAATCATTAAGAGCTCTATTCACAAGGCCTTTTCCTTTTTCGGTTGTTCTAATATAGTTTCTCTGTATGTGATTTATTCATCATGCAAAAAAAAATATTCATCTTCGATTTAGAGTCAAGGAACAATGGAATAAATCAATTCAAATTTGGTTATATATATAAATCTATTGCAATTACAAAAGTAACAACCATTAATTCCAATCATGTTCATTGACACAACCTAATTATTGTTCACTACAAGGTCATCCAATTGTATTAAGAGCATATATGAATATGCAAAAATGGCTTACTAAAGCAATAAGAGCTATGTTCATGAAGCCTTCTCCTTTTTCTATTGTTGTAATATAGTTGCTCTGCTTATGATTTAATCATCATAAAAAGAATATTCATCTTCGATTCAGAGTCCAGGAACAATGGAATAAATTAATTCAAATTTTGCTATATATACAATACTATTTCAAGTAAAAAAGAAACAACCATTAATTCCAATCATGTTCACTAACACAACCTAAGTATTGTTCACTACATGTGGTCATCCATTGATATTAAGTTGAAAAAATCAATGCCTTATATCCTCAGATATATTAATGGATATAAGTGGATATGTGGAGGGTAGTGCAATCACATGGAATATGGATCTTTTGAGACCTAGAGACTCAACATAACTACATAAAAAACATTCACAATTCCAATAACAAGGCACCATTAAGGCATGTTTGAGGTTCCAGGCCTAAACATTATTGGACATGATTTTGTATACCACTCTCACAAGGGGTTGGAAACAAAAAGCTAGATTGAAATATTTGTATACCACTTCAAAAAAATGCAATGATATGTTCTTTTTAATAATTGGTAAAGATATTGGGCCTAGTTCCTCCAGCTTTTAGAATGAATAAGGTCCTTAATCCATCTTGTATATCGTTGATTGTATTTACTAGCACCCATCAAATTGGGTTGAAGAATGAAACCACCTTGGAATATAATTTTCATGTAGTTTGAATACGTAGTATTTTATTTGTTTTAGTATAAGGTGTAAAGGTTTTAATATGGGTTGATATATTAAACACATAGAAAAACCTTAAAAACATATGGGTGGGCTATATTACACACAAGAAGCATGCATACAAGGTGGGGGAATATATCAAACTAAGCGAGAATGAGAAGGAATATGGCATGCATCCATAGTTTATTGGGTGGGGATGAGTTGTTGATTGAATCAATCGAACAAGTCTACACAAGGTAATTGTTTTGTGGGAAGGAAATTATATCATATAGGTTGCAATTAAGTATGCAATGATTTGTTCACCCATATCCTTCTCTATTAGGTGTTCCAACCACGATGTATCCAATTTTCATATGCTTAGAAATATGTCAGACTCCTCTTCTTCCCTCACCTACTCATTTTCATAAATAAATATTTATTTCCCCCTACTCTTTGGGATAAAATATAGGAAACATCATTGGTTATATAAACTTGTTATGTGCCCAAGATATTTCATATGAATCATAGCCAATATAAATGTATTATATTCTTCTAAATACTTTTAGGAATTTTGGAATTGAACAACGTGATATTCACTATGGGAACTCCTTTGTGGATGGCTCAATATATTTAACTTGCAATCATACCCTAGTATTGAGGGACACATTATGAGGAAATATCTATTATTCAACACTTCCTAATATTGAAACTAAAACCCATATCTAAAACTAGGATCCTATATCCCCACCCATATATAGAACTAGGAATATATATGTTGTGAGAATGTTCTTGGGAGGAGGTTTATAGCTATTTCATTTAGCTAGACTTGATTTATAAAACAACTAGATTTTTTTTATAGTTTAGAGAAGATAATTATTGTTTTGTCCCTACCAAACCTACAACATCAAACAAAACTTGTATTGGCCATCCACTGACAATTATCTATGGGATTGCATTATAAAATTATATGATCCTCTCCTTATTATTTATTATTTTCAAAATTTCATTCAGGCTCCTTGCATTTATCATATTCACAAATCATTAGCTTCAATTTGCATGTGCAAGCACAATAAGATGTTAAAGGTATTGAGAATGAATATTTTAATCTTGTTGTGTTGATGTTAGACCTGTTGAAGTTGATGTTGAGTCACTTTGAGGCTCAAAACGGTCCCAGATTTGTTCTTCGCCATTGTTTCAAGGATAAAATATGCCTAGGATTTAAGATCAACCATATTACTGTTGTTTTAAGGCTGCTACAGGTTTGATTAGGGTTATTGTAGGTGATTGTTTTACGACTGACTTATTGTTATAAAGTGGCTAGAAAGCCTCCTCAAGGATGCTACATTTCCCATACCTCAAAACACCTATCGTTAATCACCTTTCATTGGTTGTCATGTGACTCTTGGACTAATTTTGTGCTATATTTATCATATACCATGGATATAACATGCCCATTATGGCTCCTCCTAGATGGAATGACTTTTTAGTCCACTAACATGCCCTATTATTGCATTCACGACTATGGAGAGGCTTGCTCAAGGGACCAAAGTGCTTACTAAAGGTGGATATGAAAATAATTTTCAACAGGTGTTTGAAACCTCCCCATAAGAACTACATAAGACATGCACTTTCTACTTGTCAACTACTATTGGTTCAGTCATATGAACACTTTATTTGTCCACTAAAAAGATTGCTTTTTTCAATGATAACTCTCTTTCTTACAAGGTCAATCCTAATAAAACTGAATGGATAATTGCCATTTTTCTCCTCGGGATAGAAAAACCACACCAATCAATCACAGCATCATTGCATCAACTCCATAAACTATGTTTTTAACTAGCAGATGTGAGAACACTATATGCACACTTAAGAGGCAAACATTTTTTACTTTGACTTTCTAATGCAATTTTTGCATTGCCTTGGGAAAAGTCCTAGTTTTCGAAATTATCCAAGAATACAAGTTTAGGGTAGTGTAATTTGTGTGAGACTAGTGTACCTAAAACTAAGTGATGTCCTTGAGTACAACAAAATTAAGAACTCATTGATCTATCTAGCTAGATATTGCCCATTTTTCTCTCAAGGATGGAAAAATCCATTCCTAACATATAAATTGTGTTTTGTAAACTTTGTAAAATGTATTTGGGATTATAGGAGGTGAGAACACTTTGAGAAATACATTTCCTACTTTTACATTCCAATGAAATTTTGCATTGCCTCTTCCTTAATGAAATCCTAACTTCCAAAATTATCCAAGAAAATAATCTTAGGGCAGTGGAACTCCTATGAGAAGGGAATACCTAGTCTTATTCAATGTACATGATTCTAATGGAAATAATGATTGATTTGTCTATACACTAATTTTTATTTTATCACAAGCCCTAGTTCATGACTTAGAGCCATTACGACACAATTTTCATTTTGCTTCTGTGGCAGTATAAATTCAACATCCCCATGGGCATTATGATTACAACCTAAAATAAAAATCCTCTACCAATTAAATGAGTAAACACTAAGCAACCATGCAAAACATTGAGGACCTTTTATCATGAGTTGGGGTTTGTGTGGCACCATACATGTAAGTAGCAATTAAACCATAGAAATATCGAAACCACTAGTTCATTGCTTACACCTTAAAAATAAACCAAACTAATATAAATTCAAGATTTTTGTGGCCATTATGATCACAACCTGAGAATAGAAACCCCCAATCTATTAAACAAGTAATCCATAAGTAAATACCAAGAACATTAAGGAACTCTATTCATGAGCTAGGATTTGTGTGCCACTGTGATGCAGTGGAAGAGTATCAATTCTAAAAAAGTCACGATGTGCCCATCTCAACATACCTATAGATAAACAAGGATTAAAATAAATATAGAACTTGGATTGCAACATTTACCTAAATAAGGAGGGGTGGGGGGGGGAGTTCATCTATAATGCTTATTTGAGGAAGAGAGTAAGCATACCAAGCAGAATCCATCCACAAGATGATGTCACTAATACAATACACAACCATTTCCTCCTATTTATAATCATGAACCTATTGGTAGGCAACAACCCTCTCAAATTTTTTCTTCTTTGCTGAAAAAAAATGATCAGTTCTCTTCTATGAATTATCACAAAAATTATATAAGAGTGGCTTTATAATCTTCGATTCTGAAGGTACTCTCAATTTAAGAAGAGCTAAGGGTTATACTGGAAATTTAGGGAACACTTTCATAAACTTAATAAATTAGCAGCTGTTAATCTTGTAATTTTACATATATAATCAATTTTATTATTATCAATACATCTGATTATATATTGATTCAAGATATTTAAATTACAGTCTGCTAAATAGTTATTTGGATTAAAATGAAAATGCATTTTGAACTTGTTGCAATTAGGTTTTATTGATTTCTTTTAGACCATTTTTTGACAAAGTATTCATCATTAGTTTTTGTAATTTATATAATTAGGGTTGATGAATTAATTTAAATATCCTATTTTAACCCTAATGATATATTTTTACATAAAAACTTTATCTTAAATACTATGTCATTTTATTTGTAAATACATAGTTATGAGAGTTTTTATATATGCTTTTCACCTAGCTAAAGTTTATCTTTACCACTTCGAATTTTAGCAAGATTTCTTATGTTATATTTGTAAGGAGTGATTTTTATTTAAACTTTTAATCTTTAATAAGTTTTCATTATAATATTTTGATTAATCTTTGATGTTTTCCTTGGTGTAATAAACCTCAAGATCAGTGCAAAACAATTAAGGGGTTTTAATGATAACGATATTTTTGAATCACCTACTTAAAGATTGAGATCATATTAACATTTGGTTTTGGCTTTGATTTTATGACACCAATCAATACAACTGACATTTGTTGGTTTAACGATGGAGTCGTGTCATTGAAATTCGATTTCATAATGACTGATAACCATTACCATTTATGGCGCCTGTACGAAGCTATCATTTCATTCTGTGTCTCATTAACACTTTGTTCTTTGTGTTATATGGTTATCAAACCTTGAATTGTATTATTTCGAATGACAAAGTTCAGTTAAAATTGGAAGTGTTAACATAATGATTTCTGAGAGTTCTGTTGATCACGACTATTCTATCCATTACTCATAGCGCAAAACATTGGCACTTGTTTTCATTATTTCAAAAAATTGGTTACCATGGCCGAATTTGGGGTTTTATTTCTTGCCACATATGAATCAATTAGGGATTTGATGGTTCACACAATACCTTTCACTTGGATCCCTATTCCTTCCATCTTCACAATGGAATTCATCCCAAACCAAGACCAGAGTTGTAGTGATGAGAAAATGGCTCCTCTTAGTCGATTCGAGATCTCAGGGCCTGAGCTGGTACAAGCTAATGAGGAAATTGCTGCATTATTTGAAAAGATAGGTTGGGGTTCGTTCTTTAGACATTTCAGTGGTCATAATACTGAAGTCACCATACAATTCGCTCTCATCCTAAAGGAGAATGTAGCTCAAATTGGGGGGTTTCAGTTTATAATTAATGAAGACAAAATCACAGAAGCAACGAAGCTTCCCCAGACTAGAGAGCATTGGTTTAAAGGAGGAAGGGTTGATAAAAAGAGGTGTAAGTCATTGCTTTTACCCTTACCTGCTAATGCAAATCTTAAGTTTGGGGTTTCTATTAAATTCCTAAAACCAAAATGGAAAGCGTCTTATGAAGTTTTAGTCAGGTATGTTTCCTGTGATGGCTGCCTCTCTCATATCCATTATTATCTGTTAAATTTGAGCATATAGATCTGTAGACAAACACACAACTCACAAAGAAGATCTCACAATTTACTCAGTCATTGAAGAATGAAACAGTACAAAAGGCTTGCAGCTGTGAATGCTTTCATTAATCAAAAAAGTAATCCAGATAATAATTACAATGATGTAAAATGGATTTAATAGCCACAAGCAATTTGAATCCACATGAGGAAATTCGAATTGATGACTCTACTTGACTGTAGGTAACCAAGACATGTCTAAATCACAATTGGAGTTCTAAAAACACAACCAACTGTTACATTTAGTATTAAATAATGGTTAACTGACTGTGGTAGGTGAGAAAAGTGCCCCACATGTGTGCAATTAATTAAACCATTATTTAACTGAATGTAACTGACTCCTAACTTGGCTTGACTAGTCATCAACTGAAGTTAAGGACCCAGTAGTTAACTGTCCTTGTCTAAATCATAACCGGAGTTCTAAAACACAACCAACTGTTACATTTAGTATTAAATAATGGTTAACTGACTGTGGTAGGTGAGAAAAATGCCCCGCATGTGTGTAATTAATTAAACCATTATTTAACTGAATGTAGAGAGCTAGAACTGAATGTAACTGACTCCTGACTTGGCTTGACTAGTCATTAATGGAAGTGAACTGACCTTGGTTGGTTTTGGCACTCCTAGTTGCTTCCTAAATTGTAGGGATTGATCTAGGAGACTCCTAAACTTATGCAATCAAGTGCAATAAGTGACAGTGAGCCTCAATTTGTGTTCCCCACACTTAGGTAACTGAAACATGTGCCCCAATTAGGTCAAGTTTAACCAATGGTTTTAATGACTATAAATAGACTGGATGGACTCCCGATTTAGACATATGACCAAATTTGGATAAGGGAGGATTAATAATCCTAACATTATCATCTAAGATTATTATTAGCTTGAAGGGTTGTAAACTTAATCTCCCTTTCTACTTGCTTCAAAGCTTGAAGAAAATGGCACACTTTGTGCAAAATACTGTAGGCAATTCTGATAGAAGCTTGTTCCACCATGGTTTGATTAAAATACTACTTCAGCCGCCAGTTATCCCTTGTTGGTAGATCTTGGGATGAATTATTGGCTGAAAACGAGCTAGGGTCGACACAGTATTGGCCTAATCCTCCTCCTAAAACTCATAGAAAGTGTAGGGCTTCATTAAAATCTAAAGTCGATGATGTTCATAAAGCTGAGCCAGGGTTTATTAAGTTACAGGAGGTCGGTCAGTCTTTAGATAGTCATATTAGTAATGGTGTTCCAAATAAAATCGGTCCATTAGATGCTGGAACTAATATGGACCCATCTTCATCTATCAAACATTACGGTGAATCTACAAAGGTGGATAGTAAATCAATGAATGTTGAAAAATTTGATCCTGTGACTCACGAATTCCTCTCTGATTTGGGCACTCTTAAAAAACCTTGTGATGAATCTACATGAAAACTTCAACAGTTAGCACAAGTCTATTGTAATAGAAAATATTCTAAGCCAAAGGGTTCTGTGTCTATTGGTACACGATGATTTACTCGAAGTATGACTACAGCCTCCATTCTAGTTACTACTCAGCAGCTTAAAGAGATTCCTCTGGTCAAAATTGGTAGTGAAGATGATGAATTTCCCCCAATTCATGGGATTTCTCTTGGCAATGATGAACAACATGTTGAAATGAGTCATCCCATTGTGTCATCGATAAATGAATTTGCTGATTAGTCTGCTTCCTTTAGGTCTGAACAAAAAGATTCGTTTACTGGTGATTCTTCACCTGTTAGAAGTAATGAAGAAAATCAATTAACTCTTAAACAGATATTAAAGGACAAAATTACTGAGTTGAAAACAGATTTAAGATAATTGTATTCAAAGGAATCGAATATGAAAGAATAAATCAAATCTCTTAAAAATGAATTATTGTCGTGGATTAGTAAATGGAAAGAGATGAAAATGAAAAAGAATAGATACAAAGCCACTAAGAAATCCATGGCAATAATGAATTAGCGGTTTCTTGAGTAAACAGAGCATCAAAAGGTCAAAATTCTGAAAATCAAAGCTAGATTGTCAGAAGCTCGTCGAGCTACCAATTTCCAAGTCTCTTCTTGAAAAATTATGTTAGTCGCTACAATTTTGGGAAAATAACGAAATCAGGTAATTAGCATGCCCACGGAATCGTAGATTCTGTGGGCATTGCTCATCATTAAATTAGATTTATTTATTATATCTATTTTGTATCTATTACATTAATTATGAAACTCATGCATGGTTTCGATTTTTGCAGGTGTCGTTGTTAGATAGACTTTTGATCTGATGTTGTTCGACCTCATTAATATCTTGCAACGGAGGTTGAGGCTGTTACAAATTCAATTGATTCCTTCAACATAGACAAGTGACGTTTCATAGTTATGGAGGTTGTAATTGAGTTTTCCAGGTACCCTTCTTTTGATGAATGTAACATAACAATGATGAAGATCATGTCTTTATGATGTAATAACTGTTAGAAACTAATTGATATTTTTAGACTAGTTGTTACACAAAAGTGGGAATTAGTTATTAGTCTTATTATATAAGCTAGGAAAATCATTGTAGTAGAGGTCGATGGAGTATTGAGGAAAAAGACTTATTAGAAATATAATTACAGTGTCTAGTTTTAATTTCTTTTTTTAAGTTTTACCTTCATGGAGGATTGTGACTAGAGTTCTCAAATTGGTATCACTGCTTGTTACTCTTTTGAAAACTTAATATATATATTTCTATATATTGTTTTCTCACCATATATTTTATGCAATTGTACTGTGATATGGTTGTATTTACCATCCAAAATTATACTCTGTTTGCACAATATTGATGTTTGATTAAGGATATTATTGAGTTTGGTTAATCAATATTTGTATTGGTAATTGAAATTTGGTAATATAAACCTTTCATATTTATTTTTTTATTTCATTTGTATTTTCTACAATGTTTTGATGAATAAATATCATCTTGTTATTCAAATATTCAGTATTGAATATTAGTTATTAATTAATAGAGCGTCACAGAATAAATTAAAAGTAGTTACCTATTTTAATTTTTTGTCATTGTGCATATTCAACAAAGTGATATTATGATAATGATTTAAATATTTTCATTTGAATTGTTATTGCCTATCTCTTTGTTTATTTGAATCATTAATTGATAATTAATTTAGTTTTCCAAGTTGCTCTCAGCTGAGATATGATATCTAATTAATTTTAAGTCTTAGGTTAGTTTATTTTAATATTTTAGTTTATCTTAACAGTTGTTAAATAGAATTAGATTAGTTTGATAAAAAAATTAAATAGTCTTTTAGTTAAAATATTTAAAACAAAACCCTAAAACTCAAGACTTTCCTTAAGAAAGCATTTTAGGATAACTTAAACTTAGGAAACTAACTCTAGGGTTTATTTTAAGCAGTAATAGAATTAGGATAAATTTTTACTGAATTTTTAAGTTCTCCTTAAGAGGATAAATTCAGTTGGTAGAAGGACCATAACCTACGATATTTTTCTATTTCAAACACACCGAAAGCTGCTTTAAGCAACTTGTGTGGGCTTAATCTCCTTAAGTTGGCCAACTCAGAAAATTCGACCAACAAATGGCACTAGAAGGAGGGCCTGTTAACGATTAATGGCAGGTAAAACTAATGATAAAACTTCAACCAGTCAACAACCATCATTACAATCTAAAGTTAGTAGATCACCATTCATAGAAACTATTAGGATCATCCTTGAGCGTGATCACATTACATCTCTATTCACTCCTGAACAAAATACTCAAACTTTAGAAGAATCACGTCATATTCTTACAAGAGCATATGCTCATCAACTTGGTTTAACTCCAATAGACTATGGTCTCCCTAGACAACAAAGATGTAATACTCAAATCAATATAGTTACTCAAGATTCAATAGAAGCCAATAACACTCCAAGTTATCAAGTTAGAAGTCATCATAGAGAAACTAATAGAACAAATACTGCTAGAAGATTGACTTCTATAAGCGGTTTTGATCAACCACCTTCTCCTCCATAATCACCACCCGATATTCCAAGGTCATCTAATTCGAGGAGGTATTTAGATTTTGAAGGAAGTCCTATGGCTAGAAACATACCTGTAGGAGGAGGAGATAATCCTCCACCTAATCCTCCACCTAATCCACAACTTCCTTGGTTGAGAACAACTGTTGTAGCTGTGCCTGGTATACAACATCCTCTGCCCAAACATTCAGATAAACTTCTTCCGAAGTTTAATCCAGATAACAAAGAGCCTGCAGAGGTGCATGTAGATAAATTCATGTTAGTTGTTCAAACCATGAACGTTCAGCATGAAGACGTGGTTTGTAGGTTGTTCCCTTTAAATTTTGAAGGGAAAGCATCTACTTCATACTTTTCATTAGTCCAAGGATCAATCACAAATTGGGATGAATTCAATAAAGCTTTCTTAGATAAATTTGGAGAGGATAAAACACATGCTCTTTTAGCTCTTGAGTTATCTTCGATTAAAATGGAAGCTAAAGAAATAATTAAATATTTTAATCAGAGATGTCTTACGTTAAAAAATAAAATTCATGTTGTTTCTCAACCACCTGAGGATATAATCATAGAAAATTATACTTCAGCCTTACCAAAATATCCTAGGATGTTTGTTAAGAGAGCTGGTAAAACAACTCTTGTGGAAACTTTTGAGGAAGCCATTAAAGTTGAGAAGGATTCTATGTCCTATGAACCAGATAGAAGTGGAAAAGCTGATACTTTTCCTCGTATGAAGATTGAAAGACCTACTTCGGAAAATGATAAGGCAATTGATGTAGAATAGCTGCATAATGTTATTCGGGAATTAACTAATGAAGTTGTAGGATTAAAAAAAACTAATTTTGAAGCTTCATCTTCTAGAGGATATTTTAGAAATAAGTTTAGACAGAATCCTAACACTAATAATAAAACAAGTATACCACCTATTATAGCAGTAAATGAAGAAATTTTCAATACTATTAGAGTAGTCTTATCTTTATCCAAAACTCCCTCAAATCAAGAAACTGATGGAAATGAAGAGGAAGAGGAATCTGAAAATGAAGAAGAATTGGAAGAACCTCAACAAGTTAACGGTCATTTATGGGATAGTATTGTAAAAGATTATGAAGGTAAAATTCCTCCTTCAGGACAACATGCCTATAATACTCGTAGTAGAACATTTGCAAATACTCCTGGAGCATCGTCAAGTTCTATCCCAAGTAACGATAACAATAATTCACAACCAAATAAACAGACTCAATATGTCAAACAAACTCAGTATGTAAGGACTGCCCAGCCTATTCAAAATACTACAAAGTTGGATTTACAATATGATATAATTGAAGATTTAAATAAGACACGTGAAAATATTAGTATGTATGATCTTCTTCGAATTTACCCGATGCCTAATAGTCCTATTATAAATCATGCCATGAGTTCCATAATTCCTAATGCTAAGAAAATTCTAGCTGCAAATAATTCTAGTAATTATTTAACACCAACTAATAAAGGAAAGTCAGTAGCTGATAAAGCTTCGTTAATAGGAAAAAATTCAAAATCAACAACTCCTCCTTTCCTTCTTACCTTCGAGATTTTTAATAGGAACGTTCACAATTGCATGGTTGATTCTGGAGCATCGTCTAGTGTAATGCCTTTGTCAGTGTGCAAAAGGTTAAATGGAAAGTATGTTCCATCAAATTCATAGATTACTCAATTAGATAGGAAAAATGTGAGAGTTGTAGGAGAGATGAAAGATGTTCTGGTAAGGATTGCTTGTAACCTTTCAGTTTTTCAAATTATAGATATTGTGGTTGCAGACATTCCTGATGCATATGGGTTGTATTTGAGTAGAGATTGGTCTCAGCAATTGAATGGATTCTTTGCTACAGACTGGTCAACTTTATGGTTACCTAAGAATGGAAAGTCAAATCAAATTAAGATAAACAGAGAAAGATATATGAAACATATTGTGACAAAATTACATGATCCCAGTGAACCAATTTTATTTTTAGATTCTATAATGGGGAATTATATGTATGAACTGGGGTTTGGTAATTTTAAATCTGAAAATTCAGTTTTCTCTAATAATAAACAGCAATCAGAAATTATTAATGTGACAACTATTTCTCATGATTATTCATTCAAGGAAATTGTAAATGATGTAGATAGTCATAATATTGTAAATATTATCGAAAGTAAAGTAGTTGTTAATAGTTCTACTTGGACTTTATATTTCGATGGGTCAAAGTCTAAAGAAGGAGCAGGAGCAGGTTCCCTGTTAATTGACCCTAAAGGAAATAAAACATGTATATCTTGTAGGCTTGAATTTAATTGTACAAACAATACTATGGAATACGAATCTCTAATTCAGGGTCTGAAGAAAGCGATTGATTTGGATATTAAAATGCTAGTTGCATATGGTGATTCTGAAATCATCGTCAAGCAAGTCCATAACTCTATTCATTTCATTTCTGAACATTTGCAGAATTATCAACGAGAGGTATGGAATCTCATTTCAAATTTTGATGCATTTAATATAATGTCAATTCCAAGATTCCAGAACCAAGAGGCAGATTTATTAGCAAATGTAGCATCAAAACTGATTCCATCATAAAATTTCACACCTAATTTCTTTTCAGTTGAATTGATTTTTAGGCCTTCTATACCAGATAATATCTTTAATTGGCGTGTTTTTGATAATGATGTGCAGGTGCTGAATTTCCTAACAAATGATGATACTTTCAAAGATTCAACCATTGATGAAGTTACACATGACGAAAATCTGCGGGATTTTTCGGTAATAAATGATTTTTGTTCAATTGAAAAAGCTTTTGAGAAGGTAAAACTGATTCCTAACTCAGTTTTGAGATTAGAAATTTTTTTTGATCTTCAAGATAAATTTAGGTATCTTCCTAATTGTAAAACCAATATCTCACAAATGAAATATGAAACTATAAATTTAGGAACATAACTGAATCCTGAAACTGTAAATCTAGGAATAGATTGTACTCCTACAAAAAAATCATCATTCATAAAATTATTCAAAGAATTTAAGGATGTTTTTGCATGGACATATGACAATTTGAAAACTTTCAATCCACAAGTCATGCAACACATTATTCCAATAAAACAATAATCAAAACCTTTCCAACAGAAACTTAGGAAGTATCATCCGTCACTAGAACCAACAATTAAGAAGGAACTAAATAAACTGTTAGCTGCCGGGATTATTTTTCCTATTTGGCATACTCAGTGGGTAGCTAACCTGGTTCTAGTTAGGAAGAAAAATAGTGATATTTGACTATGTGTTGATTTTAGAAATCTTAATAAGTCTTCTGAAAAGGATAATTACCCAATTCCTCCCATGGAACAAATCCTTCAAAAAGTTTCTGGGTATGAGATACTGTCACTTCTTGATGGTTTCTCAGGATACAACCAAATATTGGTTTCCCCAGATGATCAACTGAAAACAGCTTTTAGAACTCCATGGGGAACATGTGCTTACAGAAAGATGCCCTTTGGGTTAATCAAAGCTGGGGCAACTTTTCAAAGAGAAATGGATATTGCTTTTAGAGGGTTAATTAATCATTCAGTAGTTGTCTATTTAGATGATGTTACTGTGTTTTCTAAATGTCGACATGATAACATTAATCATATTGGAAAAGTATTTGAACGTTGTAGGAAATTTGGAGTTTCCTTAAATCCAAAGAAAACAATATTTGTTGTTTCAGAAGGTATTTTATTAGGTTGTGTGGTTTCGAAACACGGGATCATGATTGATCCTGAACGAACCCAAGATATCTCAAAAATAACTTACCCTTCTAGCAAAAAATCAATGCAATCATTTCTTGGTAAAATAAACTTTGTTAGGAGATTTATCCCCAGTTTTTCTGAAATCATCTATCCTTTACAAAAAATGATTAAGAAGGATGTTATTTTTAATTGGGGACAAACTGAAAAAGAATCGTTTCAGAGAATTTTAGAAACCATTTCAGAAGCCCTTAGTCTTTTGAGCCCAGATTTTAACAAAGATTTCATATTGTATACTTTCGCTTCTAACATATCATATGCAGCAGTTTTAACTCAGGTAAATCAGCAAAATAGTGAAGTGCCAATTTCTTTTATGAGCTCAAATTTTAAAAGTGTTGAACTTAATTACCACGAGGTTGATAAGCAAGATTTTGCTATTTTCAAAGATGTCAAACACTTTCGTCCATATTTATTGAAATCTAGAATGAAAGTGATAGTTCCTTACCCTTCAGTCAGAAATTTGCTAGTAAAAAAGGATTTAGGTGAAAAAAGAGCACCATGGATGACAACTCTTTAAGAATATGACTTGGAGATTAAACCTTCAAAGGTAGTCAAGGGTCAAGGATTATGTAAGCTTGTTGTTGAAGCAGCTCATTTTCCTAATAACAGTTTCGAAGCTGTCATTGATGAAGTCTTACTAACTAGGGAGATTTACTTTTATCCTCCACCACAGGATTCTTGGTACACAAATTTAAGAACACTTCTGGAAACAGGAACTGCTCCTGGTTACCTTGAACCAAGGAAAAGGAGAGCACTTAGACTGAAATATGCTCCTTATTTGTTGATTGATAATATTCTTTTTAGGAGAAATTTAGATGGTGTTTTACTTCAATGCCTAAACAAAGATGAAACAGAAGTGATGTTGAAAGAATTACATTCTGGACCAGCAGGTGATCATTTTGGTGGAGAAACTACGACACATAAGATTCTTAGGGCTGGCTATTATTGGCCTACTTTATTTCAAGATTCCTATGCTTTTGTCAGGAAATGTCAAGAATGCCAACTTGCTGCAAGTAGGGTTAAGAAGTATGTTTTTCCTTTACAACCTATTTTAGTAGAAAGGCCTTTTCAACAATGGGGTATTGATATAGTAGGACCAATAAACCCTCCCTCTTCTATGCAACAAAATTACATTATAACTGCAACTGATTATTTTACCCGATGGGCACAGGCTGCACCTTAAGGGTTGTAAACACCAATCAGGTTATCTTATTTTTAGAATATTTTATCATAACGAGATTTGGTGTTCCAGATTTCCTTGTTTTTTATATGCCTCATATTTTTCATCAGTTGAGTTAAATCAATTTGCTTTAGAGAAAGGTATAAGGGTTAGGTATTCAGCTAATTATCATCCTCATGGAAATGGTTTAGTTGAATCAACAAATAAAAAATTGTTGAAAATTCTCAAAAGAACTATTTCAGTTCACCATCGTGATTGGCATACAGAGTCATTTAATGCCCTTTGGGCAGATAGAGTAACTCCTAAAGCTGCAATAGGTAACTCACCATTCTTCCTGGTTTATGGAACTGGAGCTATTTTTCCACCAAATTTATTTTTACCTTCATTACAGTTAGCCTAGTCTGTCCAAGATGAAGATTGTCCAGCAATGGAGAAAAGGATTAACACTTTATTAAAAATTGAGGAAGAAAGAGACAAGTCAAATCAACATTTTACAAAACATCAACAAATTGTTAAGTCTTGGTTTGATCAATCCTCAAGTTCTAACCGATAGTTTCAAGTGGGGGACTTGGTGTTAAAATGGGATAAAGTCCACGAGGAGAAAGTAGATCATACCAAGTTTCAAAAACTCTGGTTATGTCCATTTATCATTGCTGAAAAGATAGGTCCAAGCAATTTTCGTTTGCAAACTCTAGTTAGGTCCATTTATCATTGCTGAAAAGATAGGTCCACGCACTTTTCGTTTGCAAACTCTAGAAGGTCAGTTCAAAACATTTTCGGTAAATGGATTGATCTTAAAAAAATATTTTTGCTGACTTTTTTAGACCCTAAATTTGTATATAATTTTGTATATGAGCTTGTTTATTGTACATTTTTTATTCTTTTATTTTTAAATCAGTTTCTTCCTGTAAATAATTTTATTTCAAATTTTAAGAACTTCCTGTGTATATTATTATCATACAATTTTATAAAATTGTTGATATTTTGTACAAACTTTTATCAAATAGAATTATGATAAATTCATGATTCTTTTGTGCATTCAAATATCATTTGACCCATATAAAATACGCTTGAAACTTATTTTCGATTTTCTTAAATTAAGATTTTTTGTATCTAGGATTGTCGAATTTCTGTATATATGTTTCAAGATAATCAGTCACTAATGTACATACGTTTTTGAGAGGAAATTTGTAAATAAATAAGTCCTGTGGTTTAAACCCAGTTTGTTCATTAGTTTAAAATTATGGTATTAGACTAAGTCTTTTAAAAATTGGTTCAAAATGATCAAAGTTTCTTAAGTCTATTAAGAACCTATCATTATTTGTAAATATTTGTAAATGTTATTCAGATTATCCCTCATTCTCCTATTTTCTTTTGATAGTTAGGATGGTTGATTAATGTCTTTTTCAAAACTTGTACTTTGAAAAATCTTTATGGATCTCTACCATCAGTCATTTCCTTTAAAGTTATTTACAATATGGAAAAATTTTAGATCTGTTCCATTCAATAAAATTCTAAAATGTAAAATGAGAGACGGAAGGTCTTAGTAATAAGCCGATCTGATCAGGATCATAAATATCATCGGCATGAAATTATTAGGAAACTGATAATGGCTCTTGATCGTAAGGTCAAGAGATAGGGGGTCTCATCACGAGCTAACTGATTCATTTTCTGGTGATATTAGTGACTGACATTACCATTTGGTTACCATGCTAGGTAATGATCTCTTATTTTATAAAATATAAACTTTCAAACTCAATAAAGTGAAACATAACTTTGATTGAAGAATAGGAGGTCTCATCATGAGCCAGCCTAATCATGATCATCGGTGTTGTCTAGTATAACTTCATTTCTAATCATCAAGGTGATGGCTCTTGGTTAATATATCAAGAGACAAGAGGTCTCATCACGAGTCGGCTTGCTTATTCTAGGCAGTTCTCGTGAATGATACTATCACATCAGGTTATCATGCCTAGATAGTAGTCTTCGGTCAAAGTAATTGTTTCTGATTTTTAGTTTATATTTCTTGATAAAAAATAAATAAAAATAAATAAAAGAAAAAAGAAAATTATTATATTCATGGAACAGATCCTAGAAATTTATCAGTGAAGTAGATTTCTATATCTTATACTGATGGTGCAGATTATACTTATGGTGCAAATTATCTTTACTATAAGTACTTTGTTTTGATTAAAATATTTTTAAGTTTATCTTTAACAAAACTTTTATTTACAGAGATGGGATATTTCTGAATTATACTTGCGAATATAAATCAGATAATGGTTTTTATTAGAATGGGAATTTTTTATTGTTTTGAATAGATTTTGAGATTTTGTTTATACCATTGTTTGAAATTGTATGAGAAGAGATTACCGATTCGCTTAGGTCGTCGCCATTTGTTGGCAGGAAACAACCCTCTCAATTTTTTTCTGCTTTGCTGAATAAAAATGATCAGTTCTCTTCTATTATTTCTCACAAAAATTATATAAGAGTGCCTTCAGAATATTCAATTCTGAAGGTACTCTCAATTTAAGAAGAGTTAAGGGTTATACTGGAAGTTTAGGGAACATTTTCATAACTTAATAAATTAGCAGCTGTTAATCTTGTAACTTTGCATATATAATCAATTTTATTATTATCAATACATCTGATTATATATTGATTCAATATATTTAAATTATAGTCTGCTAAATAGTTCTTTGGATTAAAATGAAAATGCATTTTGAACTTGTTCCAGTTAGGTTTTATTGATTTCTTTTAGACCTTATTTTGACAAAGTATTCATCATTAGTTTTTGTAATTTATATACTTAGGGTTGATGAGTTCATTTAAATATCCTAATTTAACCCTAATGATATATTTTTACATAAAAACTTTATCTTTTAAATACTATGTCATTTTATTTGTAAATACATAGTTATGAGAGTTTTTATATATGATTTTCACATAGCTAAAGTTTATCTTTACCACTTCGAATTTTATCAAGATTTCTTATGTTATATTTGTACGAAGGGATTTTTATTTAAACTTTTAATCTTTAATAAGTTTTCATTATAAGATTTTGATTAATCTTTGATGTTTTCCTTGGTGTAATAAACCTCAAGATCAACGCAAAATAATTAAGGGGTTTTAATGATAACGATATTTTTGAATCACCTACTTAAAGATTGAGATCATATTAACATTTGGTTTTGGCTTTGATTTTATGACACCAATCAATACAACTGACATTTGTTGGTTTAACGATGGAGTCGTGTCATTGAAATTCGATTTTATAGTGACTGATAACCATTACCATTTATGGATCCTATACGAAGCTATCATTTCGTTCTGTGTATCATTAACACTTCGTTCTTTGTGTTATATGGTTATCAAACCCAGAATTGTACTATTTTGAATGATAAAGTTCAATTAAAATTGGAAGTGTTAACATAATGATTTCTGAGAGTTCTGTTGATCACGACTAGTCTATCCATTACTCATAGTGCAAAACATTGGCACTTGTTTTCATTATTTCAAAAAATTGGTTACCATGGTTGAATTTGGGGTTTTATTTCTTGTCATGTATGAATCAATTAGGGATTTGATGGTTCACACAATGCCTTTCACTTGGATCCCTATTCCTTCCATCTTCACAATGGCATTCATCCCAAACCAAGACCAAAGTTGTAGTGCTGAGAAAATGGCTCCTCTCAGTCAATTCAAGATCTCAGGGCCTGAGCTAGTAGAAGTTAATGAGGAAATCACTACATTATTTGAAAAGATAGCTTGGGGTTTGTTCTTTAGACATTTCAGTGGTCATAATACTGAATTCACCAGATAATTCACTCTCAGCCTGAAGAAGAATGTAGCTCAAATTGGGGGTTTCAGTTTATAATTGATGAAGACAAAATTGCAGAAGCAACGAAGCTTCCCCAGACTGGAGAGCATTGGTTTAAAGGAGGAAGGGTTGATAAAAAGAGGTGTAATTCATTGCTTTTACCCTTACCTGCTAATGCAAATCTTAATTTTGGGTTTTCTATTAAATTCCTAAAACCAAAATGGAAAGCGTCTTATGAAGTTTTAGTCAGGTATGTTTCCTGTGATGGTTGCCTCTCTCATATCCATTATTATCATCTAAGATTATTATTAGCTTTGAATGGTTGTAAGCTTAATATCCCTTTCTACTTGCTTCAAAGCTTTAAGAAAATAGCACACTCTGTGCAAAATACTGTAGGAAATCCTGATAGAAGCTTGTTCCACCATGGTTTGATTAAAATTCTGGTTCAGCACCAGTTATCCCTTGTTGGTAGATCCTGGGATGAATTATTGGCTGAAAACGAGCTAGGGTTGACACAGTATTGGCCTAATCCTCCTCCTAAAACTCGCATAAATCATAGGGATTCATTAAAATCTGAAGTCGATGATGTTCATAAAGCTGAGCCAGGGGTTAGTAAGTTACAGGAAGCCAGTCATCCTTTATATACTCATATTAGTAATGGTGTTCCAAATAAAATTGATCCATTAGATGTTGTAACTAATGTGGACACATCTTCATCTGTCAAACATTATGGCGAATCTGCAAAGGTGGATAGTAAATCAATGAATGTTGAAAAATTTGATCCTGTGACTCATGAATTCTGATTTGGGAACTCTTAAAAAACCTTGTGATGAATCTACACGAAAACTTGAACAGTTAGCACAAGTCTATTGTAATAGAAAATATTATAAGCCAAAGGGTTATGTGTCTGTTGGTACATGACGATTTACTCGAAGTATGACTACAACCTCCATTCCAGTTACTACTCAGCGGCTTAAAGAGATTCCTCTGGTCAAAATTGATAGTGAAGATGATGAATTTCCCCCAATTCATGGGATTTCTCTAGGAAATTATGAATAGCATGTTGAAATGAGTCATCCCGTTGTGTCATTGATAAATGAAATTGTTGATAAGTCTTCTCCCTTTAGGTCAGAACTGAAAGCTTCGTTTACTGGTGATTCTTCACCTGCTAGAAGCAACGAAGAAAATCAATTAACTCTTAAACAGATATTAAAGGACAAAATTACTGAGTTGAAAACAGAGTTAAGAGAATTGTATTCAAAGGAATCGGATATGAAAGAAGAAATCAAATCTCTTAAAAATGAATTATTGTCGTGGATCAGTAAATGGCAAGAGATGAAAATGAAAAAGGATAGATACAAAGCCACTAAGAAATCCATGGCAATAATGAATCAGTGGTTGCTTGAGTAAACAGAGCATCAAAACATCAAATTTTTGAAACTCAAAGCTAGATTGTCAGAAGCTCATCGAGCTACCAAGTTCTAAGTCTCTTCTTCAAAAATTATGTTAGTCGCTACAATTTTGGGAAAATAACGAAATCAGGTAATTAGCATTCCTCATCATTAAATTAGATTTATTTATTATTTATGTTTTGTATCTATTACATTAATTATGAAACTCATGCATGGTTTCGATTTTGCAGGTGTCGTTGTTAGATAGACTTTTGATCTGATGTTGTTCGACCTCATTAATATCTTGCAACGGAGGCTGAGGCTGTTACAAATTCAATTGATGCTTTCAACATAGACAAGTCACATTTCATAGTTATGGAGGTTGTAATCGAGTTTTCCAGGTGCCCTTCTTTTAAGGAATGTAACAGAACAATGATGAAGATCTTGTCTTTATGATGTAATAACTGTTAGAAACTAATTGATATTTTTAGACTAATTGTTACACAAAAGTGGGAAGTAGTTATTAGTCTTATTATATAAGTTAGGAAGCTCATTGTAGTAGAGGTCGATGTAGTATCTAAGAAAAAGACTTATTGGAAATATAATTACAGTGTTTGATTTTAATTTCTTTATTGAAGTTTTACCTTCATGGAGGATTGTGACTAGAGTTTTCTCAAACTGGTATCACTACTTGTTACTCTTTTGAAAACTTAATATATATATTTCTATATATTGTTTTCTCACCATATATTTTATGAAATTGTACTGTGATATGGTTGTATTTATCATCCAAAATTATACTCTGTTTGCACAATATTGATGTTTGATTAAGGATATTATTGAGTTTGGTTAATCAATATTTGTATTGGTAAATGAAATTTGGTAATATAAACCTTTCATATTTATTTGTTGATTTCATTTGTATTTTCGACAATGTTTTCATGAATAAATATGATCTTGTTATTCAAATATTCAGTATCGAATATTAGTTATTAATTAATAGAGCATCACAGAATAAATTAAAAGTAGTTACCTATTTTAATTTTATGTCGTTGTGCATATTCAACAAAGTGATATTATGATAATGATTTAAATATTTTCATTTGAATTGTTATTGCCTATCTCTTTGTTTATTTGAATCATTAATTGATAGTTAATTTAGTTTCCCAAGTTTCTCTTAGCTGAGATAGGATAGCTAATTAATTTTAAGTCTTATCTTAGTTTATTTTAATATTTTAGTTTATCTTAACAGTTGTTAAATAGAATTAGATTAGTTTGATAAAAATTTAAATAGTCTTTTAGTTAAAATATTTAAAACAAAACCCTAAAACTGGAGACTTTCCTTAAGAAAGCATTTTAGGATAACTTCGACTTAGGAAACTAACTCTAGGGTTTATTTTAAGCAGTAATAGAATTAGGATAAATTTTTACTGAATTTTTAAGTTCTCCTTAAGAGGATAAATTCAGTTGGTAGCAGGACCATAACCTGCGAGATTTTTCCATTTCAAACACACCGGAAGCTGCTTTAAGAAACTTGTGTGGGATTAATCTCCTTAAGTTGGCCAAGTCAGAAAGTCTGGCCAACAGAACCCCAATAACAAGGTTATACATCAAGCATAAGGATCATACTAGTAATAAAATGGGAAAGAGGGCATGTGCCATCAACCCAAAAATCAACAGTTTCCTGAATTCAAATAACAACTCGAGGTAGAATTACAAGTGAGAAGAGTCATGGCATGTGTTAATACAAGTGAAAAGGTTGAATCATTGGAAAAAAAGCACAAGAAATCCCTCTTCTCAAGTAAACCTTAAATCAAAAGCTTCAAAATTTTCTACCAATTACTTACTCAGTCTTGGCTATATTTGGCCAAAGTTTAGTTGCAATAACATAATCTTCCCTCCCTTTACTGATGGGGGTGAGACAATATTTAAATCCATGGGAGGATAGATTAGGTTAAGGATGTCATGGGTGAGATGGAGGGAGGATCCTGTAAGCATGTATCTCAAGCCCAAGTGGTCTAGAACCTTAGGGATGATGTTTCCACAAAGTCAAGCTTCTCAAAGCTTTTTTTTTCACCTTTAAAAATCAAGCACCTCTCTTTATCCATAGTGACAGAGCGTTACCTAGGGAGCATCACTCATTGCATGAAGGTAAATGGTGATGGCACCGCTTACTTCTCAAGGAAAAAAGGTGTTACACATAGAGGTATCGCACCTTAACCACAAGGAAAGTGAGGTGGTGGCCAAAGGTGTAAAAATAGTGATCCTTGCCCATTTTTAACTTCACAACTTGAGGATTTGAGGCAAATACTGATACTTGGATGTCATTACATCATGATGATGAGAAATGTGTGTAACAGAATGCCCCCCAAAGCATGAGGCTAGAGGGATAGGATAGGTGAATCATGTGTAGGAACAAGTTATCACTTCGAGGCAAGATTCCACTGATCGGAGATCTTCAACAACCAAGCTCATTCTGTAGTACATGTACACTTTGATTTATGTCCATATGACTCATAACAGGGTTTCTTACCAATACACTGTAGATCCATGTGAGATGTAAATGGTCATGGCTACTAGAATACAGTGTAGATCCATGTGAAGAATACTCAAACTTGGACATAGCTACCAGACATACAACATAGCTAAATGTCATACAGACACAAATTTGAGCACAACCACGACCATACAAATGTGGATCCATGCTAGGACTCATACAAATACTCCATCGCAACGTGGGGAAAGCAATGATACCTTAATAGATACCTAGGGTCTTCGTCTCGTCTTCAACAAAGTACGATTCTATCCATGTGATTACATGTCTTGATGTCGAACATGGTAGAAACCACTTGATTATCGGTCAATGATGAGAAATGTTAACAAGTGCGAGGGAGATCACCATTGATGTCGATGATTCCCAAGGTACTAGTACATTCCTTTAAATCTAAATAGATGTTTTGATTTCAAACACTAGGTTGAATCGTTTGATGAAAGGTCGATGTTGTAAACCTATTATCGAAAGAGATAAAATATGTCATTGATGTATATAGATCTCAAGGTACTACCTTGTTTCTAAGATTAATTCTCAGATGATGAGTTGAAGTCAAAAGGAATAGTCTCGTCGAAGGAGGGCCATGATGAATCCCACATCAATGACACAAAACTTAGAACAAAGTTCTATAATTTGAGTATGAAGTAACCATAGGACTTACTCAAAGGTAACTGACGCAAAGGTAGTTTTGAATACATATGCAAACTCTCAACAAAATTTTCCTTTGAACATAGGGCAGCACGACCAAAGACTTGGAAGCATTGACTTGACGAGGCGGATACCAAGACACAATGCGACAATGGATGATGAATTCTTTGAAAGACTCAAAGGCTTGATATGACTCATGAAAATGGATCAACTTGAAAGCAAGATGAATACCCAATTGACTGAACTAAATGCAAACAAGTGCCATGTTCAAAGGTGACTAAAAACTGCCATTATTGCAAATGAAATATAGTTCCCTTCCCTTAGTTTCCCCACCATGTTTGTTGAGTGTCTCTTTTCGTTTTTACGAGTTCAAAGAGGGTAACAAACACTCGTTCTAGCTTATCATGAGATAATTACATTCTCACATGTTTTCCAAAGTTGAGAAAGGAGGGGTTTGTTCCTAAAAGAGGGTCTCTTAGTGTTTAGTTTAATGAGTCCATTGAAAGTAAAATTAGTGTCGTTCATGTTTAGAGAGTCTGAATGAAATAGAAGAATACTTCAAAGTGTCCTTTTTCATATGATTTAGTCTCCTAGGCCATAAAAAGTATAAAATAATACCTTAGAGAACTCTTCTAGTCAACGACTAGAGTATACCTTTTTTGTAATTTAGTCAATAAAATAAAATAATCAAAATAATTAAAATAAAACCCAAAAATTGTGAATAAAACACAGTGCATAGTAAAAAACACTTACCATTTGTCTTTTTACCATTTGGAGAGCAAAGTATTCATTTTTAGGGCAAATTCTAGGTGTAGATTGCGTATCCCACGATCAACCGTTTTCAGAATCGTCAAAGCCAAGTAAATCTTAAGGCCATTCCTATTCTTTTCATGGTTTCCATTTTTAATTCATGCATTTTTAGGGTTTTTGAGGCATTTTTAGGGTTTTTATGGTACCTCTCTTTTCCCTTATAGGAAATGTGGTGCTCTCCTGACACTGCCTTTTTTTTAATGAAAAAAGTGGTGGCACCTCTCTGTTCTAATGTAGAAAACGAGGTGCCACAAGTTTCCCTAGAACGAATTCAAAATAATCCAAAACATTAATTTTGAAGCACTTCAAATGATTGTATATGGATTCTAATACTTCAATGTATTGTTTTGGCAGGGTATATCAGCAAAAATGGTTGTATTTAAGGAGAGGGAGCATGAGCTCGACAATATAAGAGGTGCAAATGATGCAGGAACTATAGCTTCTCTTTGAGGTTGTGGCTTATTGAAATTATTCAATGTTTCAAGTAGGAGATCACAGTTGAGGCTACTAGAATATATCCTCGAGATGTGGATTCCTGGGCAGCAGTACTTCAAAGTAGGTGCCCATATTCTGACTATGGAGGTAGAAGACACCTACTTCCTAAAAGGGTTGTCTAGGAGAGGAGCGCCTATTTCTTTGATTGGTCCCCAAGGTGGGGAAATCACTACTGAGGGTCTTATAGACCAATACTTCTTTCCAGACACACAGATGTGTGGGAAGAAGATATCTATAAAGGACATGATGGACCTTCCTCTACGGATGGTTTTGTTTACTATGCAACGTATCTTGGGGATCCAAGGGGCTCATCAGGTATCCCAATCTCACATGATATATTCCTTGGAGGCGATGGCCCCTACAATATTCAACTGGGAAGAATCCTTATTGGTCATTTTCAAGGAGCAATTGACCAAGTGTTAGTGAGGAGAATTGAAACAGTTTGTATATGGCACAATATTAGTGTCATTATTCTTTGAGAGTGTGCCTCTACTAAGGCCACAAGTGGCCTTTACTAAGATGAGGGCACGTGATCCAAGTATGCTGAGATGGGTGGAGCTCATGGCCCACCATGGTGGCAGAGGATCCAAATTCAAGTATGGGGCTGCATTTTTTCGATGGTTGGATGACCAACTCCTCATGATTGAGGATTATGCATATCCAGGTGTTGTTCAGGATAAAGCACCCTTGTAACCTAGGGTCTGGGGTTACCAACTTACTACTAACTTGCATACAATCATATTTTTACAAGGAATGGAAAGAGAATAGGAAGAAAATCTTGACTTACCTGATTAGCGACGGTTGATCCAAGCTTAATATTCTCTCGCTCCACTTCTCTCCAAAGATTCTAGGGATGTACTTCTCCACCTACAAAGAGAAAATCCTTCAAGTAATATCTCATACATATATATATTAAAGGTTAGAGGAAAATAATATGGATAAAGTAATCAAACATATTCTTTAAACCAATATACATGAAATAAACTCAATACAAGATTGGAAGAAGAATTCTCTTTATTAACAAGTGGTGAATAAGATAAGAGTACAACGCAACTTCTGACATAAGGAATCCTCTACACCCAAAGGACTCTGAGTTCTACTGCACCAAGACTCTAAAGGTATACCACCAGCATAACTTTGCTCTCCAAAATTCATTGATTAGCCCCCACCCCAAGGCCTATATTTATACTTTGGGAAATAGAGTGGTTTCAAAGGTTGGGATAGTTATGGATTAGGCCCCAACTAATCTCATCTAATCTTGATTTATATTTGTTAATGTCGAATAAGGTATACGAGGGTATTAATATAGGAAAATCGCGTATGATACGCGAGTTTCTCAAAGGGAACTGATGTATGCAAGTATACACATGTTGTAATGCGAATACTCGCGTATGATACATGAGTTGCAATGTATATAGTCATGTATGCAACCCAAAGCTCATAATAAAAATATACAAGGATGGTTTGAGGATAATGCATTAAAGGTCATGCCCATCTATAGTGTTTTGACCACTTCAATCCAAATTTGTCCTTTTGTGTACAAACATGAAGAATGTCGGTACTTGAACGAAGAAGTGCCATTTCCGCTGATAACATATGCCCCCTAATGTGTGAGGGAAGAGGGAAGTGATGGTACATTATAATCAGTATCTTGGAGAACTCAGAAGTCCAAGGAAGCAGAGGAAGTACCTAAAACAAATACATATCAATGTCATATACAAAATCATATCTGAGGATGCCATGTTCAATATACTGGAACACTAGCTCCTTTACAATATTTGAGTACATCATATGATACGGGTACAAGACCACGTATATTACAAAGGTGGATCGAAGCCACAATATACAATAATGATGAGTCTTCAAAAATCTGGAATCTGTGTAGGTAAACACAACACAATATTGCACAACTTAGGTTATAGATGTGAACCTAAGGTCTTTGTCAAAATCCAAAGGAACCAGTACAATCCAAGCCATGTGAATAGACATGTTGAAGTCGAACATGGATAGGATTCGAAAAATTATGAATCAATAGGTGATAATTGACAACTGAAGCAAAGGAATTCACAAATGATGAAAGTGAATCCTAAGGTACCATTGTCAAAAAAAATTAGGTCTTCGTCTTCAAGAAGTACTAATGAGAAACTATGTTGTGATGAGGAAGACAATAGATCCTCCAACTGATCACAAGAGTGACTAGGAACTGGATAAAGGAAGGTAGACACAAGTGATATTAGATAAGATAATGATGGAATCAGGATAATAAGAAAAAATGGGGATAAATCCTTGAACAGTGAGCACAACACAAAGATGACCCAAGGTAGCTTTTAACTTTGTAGAAAGGACAACTAGACTTATCTGTCATGTAGGAGACATGATCAGATTCCCCAGACATAAATGACAAGTGGAAGAGTAAGAAACTTGAAGTGGTAGCTGAACTGAAAGTGTACACTGATACATGGGTATCTAAAAGTTCAGAGAGTGCTATGTTCAAGGAGGACATGCTGACACCGACTGTAACCCAAAGAGAAAACTTCTTCCTTATCTCTCCTATTAAATTTTATCGAGTCCAGGAAAGTCAACTTGGATATCTCTTCATTTTTGACAATCTTGAAGAGAAGAAGGAATAATGCTTGATAATGTCACTTATTCATAGATTTTACGAGCCCAAACTAGTACATGTTCGCTTGGTGTTTTAATGTTTAGAGAGTCTGAAAACTCCAAAGAGGACTCTAGGGGGGTCCTTTTTCGTCCAATTTAGTCTTCTAAAACTGAAAAAGTATAAAACATATCTCAGAAGAACTCTCTTAAATTTCGAAGAAGAAAAGGTGAACCTTTTTCGCACTTAGTCAGGGAGGTCCGAAAAAGGTTAAATTACCACCTACCCAATGCTCCTTCAAGAGCAGCTTATAGCTTGAGTTTTACAAGTGTGAAGGAAAGCGATATCACTTAGAAAGATCCATTTGAGTACTATTCTTTTTGTTTAACAAGCATGACAAAGACATAAAGTACACTCGAAATATTTTTCATGTTTAGGTCCATAGCACGAAAAAGAGAAAACTAAGCTCATACGGGGTGTTCCTTTTCCATAAGTTCACTCCCTCAGGTCCAGAAAAGTGATAAACCTATGCCTGAGAATACTCTTCTCAATTCTGTAAAAAGGAGAGTGATCCTTTCTCATATTATTCCACATGGTCCGAGAAAGAGATAACCCACCACCAATGTGGATGCCCATTCACATGTTCTTAACGATCCTAAATGGATAAGTTTACTCAGTAGTCAAGTCTATTTTAACTTAGTTATACCTGGTCCTAAAGAAACTCCATAAGGGTGGGGAGCCTTATAAACGGGATAGCTTGTAAAAAGAGAGCAAAATGAGGCTTAATTTGGCGTGAAAAATAGCTAAGAAGGCTTCCTTGAACCTACGACAAATGCGGCATGAGTACCAAAATACAATAAATGTGTTCTAAGCTAGGGTAATCATGTTAGGAAATCCCTATCCATAGAAGAACAATGATATAGACAAGGTACTAATGGTTTAAATACCATAGTCTGTGGTCAAAGTAGTAATCATAGGGTTAAATTGGATTAAGTATAAATGCAGAAATGCATATAAATGATCAAAATCCTACCCTATATGAGTGAAAAATGACTTTGAATAACCTTGGACCTGTTTCATTAGGTAAACATGACATGGTATTAGTTTGATTTTAATAAAAATTACAAACTATAGGTTAAAAGCCCACTTTTTGAAAATAATTTCTATAAATAGTGCAAAAATAGAAATCAAATTCACCATTTGACTTTTTTACTCAATATAGACAAGTTTTACCTCTGCCTTCAATTGCTCGGTGTGGTCAAACCGCTAAATGATTTTCAAATCCGTAAGTTCCAGGTAAAACAACTCTCCATGCTCTTTCATTTCATCCAAGCAAATTTTTAATTTGATGAAAAATTTGATGTTTTAAGCCAATTTGAAGATGGTCGCACTGTATACATGGGTATGCAACGTAGACAGTCAAGTACATGTGTTTTATACGTGGATTTCTTGAACACAACCCGTGTATGATACGCGACATGTCCAAAGGACAATCGCGTATACTACACGACATAGAAAAAATCTATTTAGGTCTAAAATCAAAAAAATTTGAATGAATTTAATGTTTGACAATGGCATTACTGATAGGCTGAAACATGGTGTTGGAGTGGAGGGAGAGGGAGCATGAAGACATGGACCAAGATGCTCTTCAAAGTTCCCCCACGGTGCATGCATTGCAACAAAGTGGGTTGCTTAAATTCTTTTGTACCTCACCCATGCGATCCAATGTCCGTTTACTGGAGTTTTTGATAAACTATTGGGATCATGATCTAGGTCCATTTGACCTACAAGGTGAGATTCTAGAGATTACACTGGAAGACATCTATTTCATATCTGGTTTGTCACGATGGGGAGATCTTGTCAAATTTGAAGGTACTAGTAGGGGCGGTGACCTTCTAAGTGTTCAGAACTATATTGACACTTACTGTGCACCTGGTACACAAAAAAGGGGTACTTACATCCCTATTGTTCATATTCGCAGCTTTCCATTACAAGTGTTGGGAAGCACAATAGTGAGGGTTGCAGGATCATCATCACTTCATCTTGAAACTTGAAACCAAATGAGGCTTGTGGTTTAATGTCTATATGGAGCCTTATTTGACTAGTGCTCGAGAGTAATCCTGATAATGAAGAAGCAACTCTCTAACTGCAAGAGAGGCCGACAAAAAAACTTTGGTTATTCTTGCATATTGGTGCCCTTTTTCTTTGAGAGAGTGCCTAGTCTCAGTCCCGCAGTACCTCTACTAGTTTCCTCTCCCCATCATCCTAGACTGAGTAGGTGGGGAGAAATATTCCTTCGCCAGGGCAGCGGTGGATCGGTTCAGAGTGTATACGATGATGACTTCTACCTATGGTGGGTGCAACAACCACTAGCACTGGAGCAATTTCCATATGCTGGGTTTGATTTTTGGGGTGACAATGACCTTGTCCTCCCTCCTGGAGGAGCATGGGGAGTGTCAGGTATTTTGGTTTTTCAAGTTTTTAATTTTTTATGAATTTTAGTCATAAATATGTACACATATGTATAAGACTTTTAATCCTTTAAATGTTTAGCAATGCAGATATTGAACCAGTCCGTCCTGTTGGGCATCCTTGTATGTATGTATGACCGATGGTAGGAGAGGATCATGGTCTAATTAGGGTTCTTGAGGGGAATTTGGCCAGGCTTACCCAAAGAGTACTTAGTTTACGTATTGAGCAGATCCCTGCCATTATGCAGGAGTTACTGGTTGGTATCCCACCTATCTGGATATTCCTTATGAGAAGGGTAGCTAGAGCAGTGCTTATTTACATAAAGGTTGCTGAGGCTACTGCAACTGCATAAGCTGAAGAATCCCAAAAGCAGGATGACGAGGATGATCAGGGTGGGCAAGGTGCTAAGGATGACCAGGGTGGTCAAGCTTAGACCTAGGAGCATTTTATGGATTACGATCCAAATTTTGTATATTTTTTGTATATTATACAATTATGACTGGATCTGAGGATCAAAAACTTGACCTATCTATATGGATAGATATTCACACATATATATGTTTTGTCAGTTTATTTTCATGTGTATTTCAATGTGTCTGTTGTAAATTTTTATGAAATATGTGTTAAATGCCAATCCAAGATATAATTTGCATATGCATCAGTTAATGAATTTTGATTTCTTGGAATATGATTAAATGTAATAAAATCAAAATTTCTTTCCAATAACCTAACTTGCATAAACTGACGTAGTAGAATAGGGTTTCGCACCTAATAAGTTCGATTGAGTTGGGAAACTACCAACTGAGAGTCAAGCCTGACTTCCAACTGGGTAATGCCTCATGACAAGGCATCCCATAAAAGGTCAATGACAGCCCTGTACTCAGCCACATTATTGGTAGCAGGACCTAGGGAGGCACCTCAAGAGGCAACTAGTTGTCCTGAGGGTAAGTAAATAACCCATGCGGCTGAAGCTAGGTTGCAAGTGTGGCGACTAGCATCATCTACAAAACCTATGAACCACTCAGAAGGCATCTATAACAACCAACAGATGATATAAGAACACAAACCAGTGAACTATTGTACATAAAGTTACATACAATAAAAATACAAAAAGTGATAAGCCTAAGCATAGTACTTTTTCAGGTAGAGCCCATTTCTAGGCTCAAGCAGGCTATTTCCCTCGAAATCAGTTAATTCATACACACATTTCTTCAAAACTTTTGACACAACATAAGGTCTTAACCACATAGACCTGAATTTCCCTGCCCCTACGGGTTCTTTGTCCTGATCCCAAAGCAAGACAAGTTCCCCTTCAGAAAAAATCCTAGGTTTGACCGATTTATCATACTGATTTCTTACCCTATTTTTACGAGCCTCGTTTGCTGTCAGCGCATCCCTACATTGTTCGTCTAGATGTTCTAAGTGTAACAAACATTCTTCCAGCTCAGTCGTATCAGGTAGCACATGAATAGAAATCTTTAAATATGGGATTTCACATTCAACCGGGGTTATTGCTTCTACCCCGTGAACGAGTTGGAAATGAGAAAACCCTATTGCAGTTTTCACATTGGTCTGATAAGCCCAAAGTGCAGGATACAACATGATGTGCCAATTTGACCGGGCTGCATTAATAGTGCGCTTGAGAATAGTCTTCAAGGTCCTATTTACTGCCTCGAATTGACCATTCTCTTGTAGGTAGAAAGAAGACGACTGTTCTTGTTTAAACCCTAGCATAGTTGTCAATTCAATCATCATGTTGTTTTGGAAGTGACTTCCATGGTTAGTGACAATCTCTTTAGGAATACTGAAACGTGCGATAATTTGGTTGAAAACAAAAAAAGATGCAGTTTCCCCATCATCTTTATAGGTGGGCATTGCCTCTGCCCATTTCATGAAGTAATCTACAACAACAATGATGTATTTGTGCCCCCCAACCGAAACCGAGTTGCACATCACATAATCTATCCCCCATTTAGTGAAGGGGACCACTGAGATGATGGGAAATAATAGAGCAGGATGCGACCGCATCTTTCTAGTGTAAATCTGACAAGAATGACAGTGCTTCACGGCTTCCACACAATCTTTAAAGATCATGGGCCAGAAATAACCAGCACATAAGATCTTCTGGGCCGTTCCTAGCCCAAATAAATGACCCCCACATGCTCCACTATGGGCATCATTTAGGAAAATCTTGACCTCTTAGTGGGTAAGACATCGATGCAAAGTAGATTATACCCCTCTACGATATAAAGTATCTCCAATAATGAGGTATTTTTTCCATGTAAGCGTAATTTGCGTCGTTCTTCCCGCGAAAAGGTTGCAGGGCACTTCAGAGTTTAGAGATAGACAAGTATATCTCTGTACCAAGGGTCAGAGGTGGAAATCAAAAAGATGTGCTCATCTGGGAATGAGTCTTCTTCAATGGCTACATCTTCCTCAACTGGAAATTTTGTGATGAGCTCTGCAAGAACTAAGGATTTTTTGGATTTGGCGGATTGTAAATCTAAGTCAAAATCCTGGAGAATGACTATCCATTTGTTGAATTTTCCTCCAACTATCCGTCAGGAAAAAACATATTGGAAAGAATTAACATCTGCCACTACCGTCGTAGTCCTCAATAAGATGTACTGACGCAACCTCTAAACAGCATACACAGCTACTAATGCCAACTTTTCGACATGGGAATACCTAAGTTCAAGGCCAGCTAAAGCATGGCTAAGATAGTAGACGACATGCTCTTGGAGCTTATCATCATCCTGAACTAGTACTACCCCTATGGTCAACTCAGATGCTGCCAAATACAATATAAAATCACGAGAGTAATCTGGCGAGTGCAATAATGGTGCCGACAACAAAGCTTTCTTTAAGGCCTTGAATGCAAGTTGTGTGATTTCATCCCATACAAATGGGGTGTCCTACTTCAAAAGGCACATGAAACCTTTAATGATCTTGGCATAATTCATGATAAAATGTCAAAGGAATTTGGACTTCCCTTGCAGTCTTTGAAGATTCCTGATGGAACAAGGAGGAGGCAGATTTACTATGGCCTCAACTTTCAAAGGATCCACTTGAATACCTTTGTTAGAAACAATGAACCCGAGCAGTCTACCTGACTCGACATAGAAAACACACTTGTGGGGATTCAAGTGAATTTTGTAGTATCTGCATCATTTGAATATTAAACGCAAGTGATATGGGTGATCGATCCTCTTACGAGAATGTGCTAGTAGATCATCAAGGTAGGGTTCGATAATAGACTTAATGTCATGAAAGGAAAAATTCATTTCCCGCTGAAAGGTAGCCCCTGCATTTTTCAATCCAAAAGGAATTTTCTTGTACGTAAATGTACCCCAAGGACAAATGAAAGTTGTTTTATGTTGGTCTTCCAGTTTAATTTGAATCTGATTATACCCAGAGAAACCATCCATAAATGAAAAGACTTCACTCCCCACACAAGCATCAATGATTTGATCTATGAATGGTGTGGGGTAGTTATCCTTAGGACAGCCTTTGTTTAAATCACGAAATTCGATACAAACACGTATCATCCCTTTCTTTTTTTCGACAAGAACAGGGTTGGATACCCATTCTGTCAAAGCTATCAGGTAAATGAAACCGGCTTTCAGCAGTTTTTCAACTTCAGCCTTAACAGCTACCGCTTTACGTGGATTGACAGGTCTAAGTTTTTGTCGAACTGGTTTGGCATCAGGATAGGTTCAAATTTCATGTTTGACTATCAATGGATCTATTCCTGGAATCTCCTCATATGACAAGGAAAACACGTCACGGAATTCCTTAAACAAGGCTGTATAGATAGTAATCTCCTCCGGAGAGCAGTTTGCACCGATATGTACATTTTCTACAACGTTTGGGTTTGTAGAGATGTTGATAGGAATAGTAAAAAAAAAAATTTCCATATTCCCCTCAGCAAATATTCCCTCCCTAGGTAAGGGATTAATGAGTGTATCAGCATCACCTACCAGTTTCATATGGAACTCTTGATTTTCAATCCTGCTTTACTCTGGAAGAAAATAGGATCAATGGTGAATATCTTTGCAGATCTTATCTCATCTGTACATAGCTTCCAGAATGGCTTCATCATATGTCAAAACCATATCTAAGCAATCTTCAGTATGCAAAGATTTCTCTACCCAAGCAGGCAGATAGGATTCTTCCCGCTCCCCTAAGACCGTGAGAGGGACCGGAACGGGATCAACAATGGTATGAATGACATCTTGATAAGCTACTTCTATTGCCGATAAGTGCACTTCAAGTTCATGATGGGAAGGAAGAACCCAAGGATCCATTCTATCGAAAACCATTGCAATAGACTTCCCTACACTAGTAGAACCTAAATAATTAATCAAAGCTAGAAAATAGAATGTGCCCATCAATGATGCATACATTCCAGCCCCTAAGCTCTCTGAAGCAGGTTTCACCTGATCAACCAATGGGATGGTGGACTCATTAGTTTCCATGTGGCCCTTTCGAGTGAAACTGAGTTGGTCTACAGTAACCAAATTCGCTTCATGTGGAAACACTACTACCCGAAGAACGGCCAATGAAATAGCGGATGTGGCATCTCCCCAGGAGCAAGTTATAATCCAAAGGTGCATTAATCACCTCTACCTCAATAGACACTGCCTTCCCTACCAAATTTATTTCAAAAGCTGGTAGGATACCATGTGGACAAAATGACCTTCTGTCGAATGAAGTAAGTAGGGTGTTCGATGGAACTAGCTCTGGATATCCAATAGCCTTCCAGCAAGATAAGGAAATGACACATGTGGAAGTTCCCTCATCAACAACTGCCCTTCCAATGGTTTTTCCACCATGGATAACATCTATCAATAAGGCCACATGATATGGTAGGAGAATTTTGATGTCAAACAAATTAAACTTCGCCATGAGGCTCGATGAATCCATACTACCGAAGGCTACTAAGAGTACATCTCGTTGAGTGAGACAACTCTGTAACACCTCTAAAGTTGACATCGCACAAGGGGTTTGTGCTAAATATTCAACTACAGAGTAATTGGCTACAGCCCTAGCATTAAGATTGTGCAGTGTTTTCTTAAAGACACCCTTTGGTATCTTGGGCATAGTTTCGGCAGGTTTTTCAATTATGAGAGGGTTAGAAGTTTCACCTATAGACTTACCCTTTTCTGGAGCCTCAGTCTCATAGTTCTTTTTCCTAGTCCGGAGTAATGTCTGGGATCGAACCATGTTGATATAATTTGGTTCAGGAGCATTTGGGGTGCCCCCTGCTACATTTGAAGCTGAAGCATAATTTTGTCCTTGGGGAAAAGGATCCTTCAGGACAGACGGTTGTTGGCTTTTAGGCAGCTTCTGAGCTTGGTCCATAAGGGGACATTGATGGGTCAGGTGATCTTCCTGACACAAATTACATGGAAATTTCTTCTTCTTCTTCTCTTTTTTTCCCCCATCAGCATTGTTTGTGGGTTTTAGCTTGTTTTGGTTACCCTCACCTTTCTTCCCCTTTTTATTTTTCCCACCGAGCTGTTGATTGCCCTTTTGGGAGAATTGTGCAAAAACATTTTCATTCTGGGGTGAGGGGGAATCCTTTGCTACCTCCACCATAGAGTGTTTTATGGACAACTCATGGATTTGTTTAGCCAAAGACTCCATAGTGGGAGATTTCACTGAACCAACCACACCATCGGCATGGGGTCTAGGCTTAGGTTTTTCGACACTATGGGTTGGTCTCGGTGCATCAGGGATGATTTCATATAGAATCCTAGACTGAGAATATATCAAATCTAATTGTTGGGCCCTGAGGATAGCCTCTTCCTCATTAGTTACTCCCAAAGTAAATATGTCCTTAGATATATATGGCAATAAGGACTTAAGGAACCATTCTAGTAAAAAACCGGGAGGGATAGTGGCCTTAATGAGCCTCTTCCACCTTCTCCACTCTTGGATGTGATCCAAAATATGAGTGGCTTTGTCCTGCCAAAATGTGGACAGTAAGTCTATCCCAGCATCATACCAGACAATAATTTGGAAATGGTTAAGGAACACATTGGCTAAGTCCCAAAAACTACCAAATGCAGTAGAGAGCAGTTCAATGTACCACTTTGTTGTGGCACTAATAAGAGTTCTTTGGAACAATCTCAACTAAATAGTGTCATCATTCAGTGAGTTGGAGGAGCACCACATGTGAAAAGTGGTGATATGAGCCCCTGGGTCTTCACCAAATTTTCCTTCAAATTTTGGGATATTCGAAGGTAGCTTGGTAGGAACAGGTGGCCAAGAGGCATCTAGTCTCACTGAATCATTCATTAGCTTGGAAAAATCTAGAAAATTCAAAGTTGCCAGGAAAGGAAGCTTGGGTCTAATAGGAGCATGAAAATTACCAGCTTGGGAAGTAGAAGGACTTGCCCCTGGGATCCCAAATGTGAAGGAAAGGTTTCCCCCTGCTACCGGTTGCGAATTAGTCGGACCGCTTTGGAAAGGATTCCACCCATAAGCCAGTGGATTATGTGGTGTAGTGTATGAGGTTTGAGATGCCCTAGTTGAAACTGGGGTTTGGAAAACAGGAGAATTTATCCCTCCGCTAAAAAGTGAAAAAGGAGAGCTCGTGAAGGGAGCCGAAACCGGCATTTGGAAACCTTAACCATAAGGGTTAGTGTTTTTGAACTGCATTTGAACTGCACTCCTACATATGTAGGTGTGGGACCTACATATGGAGCGGATGGGGGAATGTATCCCCCATTCTAAGGGAAACCCTGGACAAATGAAGAGGATCCCACTAGAACAGTTTGAGCAGTGTGTGCAAAATAAGTTGAAACAGAAGGTACACTAGGGATCCCAGTGACCACCCCACCAGAATTGCCTACTACATTTATTGAAGTTGGTGGTCGAACCACCCAACTAGATGGAGTTTAAGGAGTAGTAGGTATGTTTTATCTAAGAGTACCCACTGGGGGAGGTGGTACTCCTTCATCCAGAGTGGCTGAGGTGGAGGTAGAAGGACTTTCTCCTGCACTAGACATTAGTCTACCCACAGGAACACCAATCACAAGTGAATTGAAATGAAGAACCTGGACGATCACTGGATCGTTTAGGTTAGTAAGAGGTGAATTAAATTTTCTCGCAAACTCGTCAGCCTGCAAGTATTCTATCTCTACTAGGTTTGAATCAACTTGGTTTTTCCTAAGTTCTGGTTCACCCGAAACATCACTAATTCCTACCGGTTCGAAGAACCGTTTATGTCTAATCTCTGCCTTTGAGGGGGTGGTGGAGGTTCCACTGTAACAAGTGGAGGAAGGTTTTGCAACCTTCTTGAACTTCTGAGAGGTAGGTCCTCCATGATTGAAATTTTGACTCTTCACACCCTAAGTCCGATTAAACACAAACAAACCACAGAGAAATCACTACAAAATTTCCTAAAGTCTCAACAATCACAAGAGGTATAAGATATGCTTTCCAGAAGAAAGCTGAGAGACAATTACTTGGCATCCTTGAAGATGTTCTTAGGCACAAGCAGAGGAATCACCCACCGCCCTCCCACACTTTCTACAAGGGTTACCCTCCAAGCCCGTCCAAGTTCAACCAGAAATATCCTTCCGGTGTACCTGTATATGAACCCTAGATGTCTGAGAGACTATAGGTTACCTCAACTATATTGACAGTCTGGGGGGCAATCGCAAGCATAGGTCATATGTCTGGGCAGGGTAGCAAAGCCTGAAACTCTATCTAGGACAGAATCCCCATATGCGCAAAAACCTTGGTCTGTGCTTTGACAAGGAATCGGAGGGCAATCTCCTTAGTTCAAGCCTCCATGTAGCCTCGTGCATAAATCCCGTTTGAGAGGAGCTTCCCAGATACAACCAACATAGGAAAGGGTTTACTTATCGATTGGCCAATTACGTCTAAATTTAAGCACTTGTGGAGAGTTTAAACTCCCTATTCCATAAGTCTAGCCTAAGCTAGTTGGTGTATGACCCTATAAAATAAAACTTACTAATAAATTTTAAATTATATCGTTTATTTTAAGGGATGTTCTTAGTCAGAAGGTAAATGGCGTGAAGGAATGTGATGTTATAGACTCAATAAGAAAAGTAAAATGATGTATAAAGCAACTTCCAAAGCAAAATACAACTACTTAAACCAAAATTCTTTTCTTTTTGTAAATGTAAGCTAATGAAATTAAAACTAAGTGTCAAAAAACTAAGACTTTTTATAATTTTTGAAATTTTATTTGAAATACTAAAAAGAAAACTACTAAGTGCAACTATATGCAAAAGCATAAAATGTTTTTCTTTCACTTTTTTCAAATTCTTCAAAAAATACAATGCATCTAAATGCAAATTTTTGAGTAAGTTTGAATTATCACAACATATCAAAAGCAAAATGAAGTATAGAGGACCTACAATATTCAAACTTCAACCAAACGGGAAGGAAACTTGGTAAAAAACCTGACTTGGAAAACTAATTAATAAAATACACTAGATTTACTAAAGAACAAGTGGCTAACTAACACTACACAAAGCAGAACAGAGAATAAGGTATCTAAAGCCCTGATCGCTGACTCAGATACATACCACTGAACTCATATGCCAAGGAGGGCCAACTTCAAGTCACTGGATGAAGGAAGATTCAAACAAATCAAACTCAAAGGCTTAACAACAAGTGAAAAGTATGGCATACAGGACTTTGGACTTGTAGAATTATGCCAACAATAGAAGACCCCTAAGTAGACAAAAAAACAGTCAAGACAGGGACAAGCAAACCCTACCAAATTTTTTTATGCTGCTACAGGATATACGCACCTGTCTTATAGAGAAACTCGCGTACCATATGTGACTGTCTTATAAAGCAACCCACATATACAAGTTTCTATACGCGATTGTGTATAACAGCAACCCACATATACAACAAAAAAAATTCAAATAAAAATAGAAAAAGGTCTCTGGACATACTATACTACAAATCAAAGGCAAGATAAAGGAACCACACTCAGAATCAGAGCAAATACTGGTCAACAACCTACAAGATGAACCCACAGTAGGCTGGGCTCCCCGACGGAGTCGCCAGTTCTGTTGTTCAGGATAAAGCACCCTTGTAACCTAGGGTCTGTGGTTACCAACTTACTACTAACTTGTAGACAATCATATTTTTATAGGGAATGGAAAGAGAATAGGAATAAAATATTGACTTACCCAATTAGCGACGGTTGATCCAAGATTCATCTTCTCTCTCTCCACTTCTCTCCAAAGCTTCTAGGGATGTACTTCTCCACCTGCAAAGAGCAAATCCTTCAAGTAATATCTCATTCATATATATATATTAAAGGTTAGAGGAAAATCATATAGATAACATAAACAAACATATTCATTAAACCAATATACATGAAATAAACTCAATACAAGATTGGAAGAATAATTCTCTTTATTAACAAGCGGTGAATAAGATAAGAGTACAACCCAACTTCTGACACAAGGACTCCTCTGCAACCAAAGGACTCTGAGTTCTGCTGCTCCAAGACTCTGAAGGTATACCATACTTTGGGAAATAGAGTGGTTTCGAAGGTTGGGATGGTTCAAATGGTTGGGATAGTTATGGATTAGGCCCCAACTAATCTCATCTAATCTCGATTTATATTTTTTAATGTCGAATCAAGGTATACACGGGTATTAGTATAGGAAAATTGTGTATGATACATGAGTTTCTCAAAGGGAACTCGCGTATGCAAGTATACGTGGGTTGCAATGAAAATACTCGCATATGATACATGAGTTACAATGCATATAGTCGCGTATGCAACCCAAAACTCATAATAAAAATATACAAGGCTGGTTTGAGGATAATGCATCAAAGGTCATGCCCATCTATAGTTTTTTGGCCACTTCAATCCAAATTTGTCCTTTTGTGTACCAACATGAATAATTTCGGTACTCAGAGGAAGAAGTGCCATTTTGGCTAATAACAGCAGGTACTGACTTCAGAGGGAATCCAGACCTAGTCCTACCAGTGGACGATTAGTGGGGTGACCTTGGTGAGTGTAACACTAAGATATTCATGTTTTTATGTTTTTTGTTGTTTTATGATTTTTATGTATGGTGACAAGACCTTACTTCTTCTCACGCATATGTGGTATTAGCAGGACCTGGAGGCTCATCTCCAATAGACAGGAAAGTTGGGGCTCGCTTTATGTACCATGGAGATGATGAGATGACCAAGCTGGAAGAGAATCTCAATCGGATCACATTAGACATCCCAGATATCTTAGTGGATAACCTCCCTAGGAGGTCTCAAAGACACACAACTGGTCTTTCAAGTCACTTTGGTCACTTGCTACACAGGGTGGCAAGGGCTATTATGTGCTACCATGAGCACCACTAGGGCTCCACATGATGTATACACCAAAATCTCCTAGCTTCGGTATTTTTGTTATCTTATATTGCTGAATGACAAAGTGCTTCAGTCGAGGCCTTGAGACCATATTTTTGTAAAACTCTTTATATATATATATATATATATATATATATTTGAGGCCTACTTGTTTTTAATAATGGAATGTTATTTACAAAAGTTTTATGTCTTTTATTGCTTATTTACAATGTGTCGTGTCTTTTTACTTATCAATATAAAAAATGATCAATGTACCAATATAACATATAATTAGCTAATGAATCAACAACTGTATTATAATATCTTGGGATATGTTGATAAGTAACGGATTCAAATGACCTCTCTAAAAGTCAAACTCTTTGAAAAATTCGAAGGAGTACCAGGTTTCGAATGGCATAAACATGGTTTAAGTGAGAAACCACAAGTTGAGAATCCATAAAGACAACCAAGTGGTCAATATCGTGAGATGTAGCTTCAGTTAGCAAGCCTATCATGGCATGATACTCGGCGATGTTGTTGGTAACTGGACCTAAACAAATCGATCCTGGGCTGACTAAGTCATTGGCTTGGGAATACGATACCCAAGAAGATGAAGCAATATTCAGGGTGTGGTGGCAAGCACCATCAACAAAACCATAGAAGAGAGTGATCTGCAATATTGAAATAATAACATGGAATAAGCAGCATTAGACAACAAACCCAAAACCATACTTAAAATAACAAAACCAACCTTAAAAATTAAAATATATACAGATATACAAGGTGCTGTTGCAAATATATCATAGGCATAGTACCTTTTTAGGTACAACCAATTGCAAGGGATCTCGAAAGGTATCCTGTCATGTTCTACAAGCTGGTTGGCCCCTTTTTCCAAGACTTTACTCACGATATAGGGACCATACCACATTAATTCTAGCTTCCCTTTCTCTATTTTATCATGTTTCTAATCATAAGTCAGAACCAGATCTCCTTCATTGAAAACACAAGGTTGAACTAATTTATCATATTGACCCTTGATTAGTTTCTTGTGTGACTCATTAGCCAAGGGGAAAATTCATCGAGTCTCATCAAGGTTCGTCAAATAAAGAAAACGTTCTTCTTCGGTAGAAGTATTAGGTAGAATCTCAATAAGCTTGAGTGACGGAATTTCACACTCAATTGGTAGGACATCTTCCAGTCCATAGACCAATTGGAAAGGTGTAAACCCAGTTTTTGTTTTACCTAAAGTTATGTAGGCCCAAAGTGCAAAAAATAAAGTTAAATTCCAATTGGATTTATGATATCCAACCATCCTACGAAGCATAGTCTTCAGGACCTTGTTAATGGCTTCAACCTGCCCATTAGCTTTTGGATAGTAATGGGTTGAGTTTTCATGACAAAAACCCAACTTGGCACTCATCTCAGCCGTCATCTGATTACATAAATGGGATCCATGATCTGTTACTATGGTCTATGGAACTCCAAACCTAGCAATAACATGATTGAATAAGAAGAGGGCAGGAGTATTACCATCCTCAACATATGTAGGCATTGCCTCAGCTCATTTTTTAAAATAATCCACAGCTAGAATAATGTAACCATGCCCCCTGGCTGAGGTAGGATTACAATGCATAAGGTCAATCCCCCATTTGGAAAAAGGGCCAATAGCAATGACGAGGTGTAACGAAGCAGGGTGGGTGCACTTTTTAGGCTAGAAAAGCTAACAGGGTGGGAATTTTTTGACTGCTTCATGGAAATATTTAAAGATCGAGAGCCAAAAGTACCCATCATGAAGAATTTTCTGAGTTGTAGCCATCCCACAAAGATGACCACCACATGCTCTAGAGTGGTATTCATTTAAGACTTGTTCAGACTCCTCATGAGCAAGAAATCGTTGACGAATTGAATCAATACCACCCCAGTATAGGGTATCATTGAGAATGAGATAATACTTAGCACGGTGACGAATACGTTGGCGATCATCGCGAGATAAATTGGGCTGAAATAGTTGAGTTTGGAGATATATGATGAAATATCCAACCCACGCATCATTTGTGATAATTAGGAACAATAATTCATTCAGAAATGAATCGTTGGGATCAGTTTCCATGAGAGCACGAGGAAGGCCACACATCAACTCCACGAAGACTAAGGATTTCTTGGAAGTCGTCTTAGAGAATTCAAGATAAAATTCTTGTAGGATAACAATCCAATGAGAATATTCTCCCTAGTACTTGACGAGTAATAATATAGTACATAGGGGTTTGATCTATTAGTACGATAGTGGTGCGAAGTAAGATGTAATGATGAAAACATTGCACAACGATGACTATAGCCAAAGCTAGATTATCCACATGTGAGTAGCGAGCTTCAGAGTCAAGAAGACTCTTTTTAATATAGTAGATCACATTTTCTTCATCATTTGAATCTTCCTGCACTAGAAACATACCATTGATAGTAGTGGAGGTGAAAATATAAAGCAGAAAATATTTTGAAAAATTCGGGGGGTGCAACACATGTGAGTGTGTTATAGCATGTTTTAAATTATCAAAATCTTTGTGAGCTTGATCATCCTAAAGAAATTGAGTGTTATTCTTCAAGAGACGCATATAACCATGTGTTTTCTCTATGAAATTGTATACCAAACAATGAAGAAAGTTTTCCTTCCCTTGCAAACTTTGGAGTTCAGTAATGTCTACCAGGGGTGGTAAGGCCACAATGGTAGCAATTTTCAAGGGATCTATTCGAATTCCATCCTTAAAAACAATGAAACTAAAAAGGCATCCAGTATCAACACAAAAAACACACTTGTGTGGATTCAAGCGAATATGGTCATGACGGCATCGAAGGAAGATGTGTCTAAGATGCCCCGAATGATCTTCCCACTATTGTGAATGAGTAGGTAGGTCATCCAGATACGGTTCCACTATGTGTTTTATATCATGAAAAGCATACGACATGGCTCGTTGGAAAGTAGCTTCATCATTCTTCAAGACAAGAGGTAATTTGTGATAAGGGAAGGTTCCCCACAGGAAAATGAATGTCATTTTATGTTGGTCAACAGGAAAAATCTCAATCTGATTGTAGCCAGAAAATCCATCCATAAAAGAAAAAATGGCATTTCCTGCGTAGTTCTCAATGATATAATTGATATGAGGGGTAGGAAAGTTGTCTTTTGGACAAGATTTGTTCAAATCCTTAAAATCGATATAAACCCTAATAGTGTCATGTTTCTTGTCAACATGAACAATATTAGATATGCACTCGATTAAAGGCACGGGTAGATAAAAACATATTTTAAAATATTTTCAACATCAACTTTAATAGCTACAGGTTTCCTTGAGTGGACCCGACGAAGCTTTTTCCTGACTTGTTTTACCTTCGGGTAAGTTTTGATCTCATGAACGACAATAGATGGATCAATCCTGGGAATCTCTTAATAACTCCAGGCGAAAACATCACAGAATTCCTTGAAAAGTGTTTTGTATTCCTCAATATCCGTTGCTAAACAAGTCTCATCAATGTGAACATGTTCAACAACACCTAGCTTCACTGATATGCCAATGGGAATTGTTTTAGTGATGTTACATAAATTCCCTTTAGAATCAGTACGTTGTTATAATACAGGAGTCTTTGGATATTTGACAATATCGAAACTGATAAGAGAAACAAAATATGAATCTACCAAATCAGGATTAGGAAGAAACGAAGAACGATGATGAGAGTCTTCCCATAAGGATTCATCCAGAGTCATAACCTCCATAATAGACTCGTCTGATGGAAAATTCTGTGAGAGATAATCCAAGGTCGAGAGAGGAGAATCTAACCAATAGGGAAGATGGTAAGGATCTGATGCTACTAAATGATGATCATCTATGTAAGCATCAGAAACATACTAAATGGCATCATATAGGGATTCATGTGGACTAAGAGAAGTCAATTCAGAAATCTTGTTTCCTTTATACCTGCCCCTGGTTGTGGATGATATCATATTTACCATGGAAATTTGTGTACTAGGAAGGGCATAAGTAGATGGAAAGACTCCCATGAGGGCTGAATATTTCAAAATTCCAACTCATGCAGATTGATAGGGAGGAGGTGACTGCCCTAACATTGGAACATTATTTGTTGTAGTAGCAGTAATATCAGGAAAACAGTAATCGATTTGATCTATGGTTACAATTTTTACTTGATGTGGGAATTGGAGTGTGTGGAAAACTGACGATGCAACGACTGTCATAGCATAGAACCAATTCCTTCCTAATAAAAAATTGCAATTCAAAGTAGCATCGACAATGTCTACTTGGATAGAAACAGTTTTTCCTCTCAACTTGATGGATAATGCCAGTAGTAGACCATGAAGTTGAAAACCTCATTCGTCGAAATATTTTAAGGTGGTTGGTGACTTATTAAGATCAAAAGAACCAATGGCTTTCCAACAAGACATCGATAAAACTAAGTTGGAAGGTCCTTAGTCCAATACAGTCCGGTGAACTTTCCTACCCACCACTCTAGTTACAATTTGAAATGTGAGTTGATGGGATAGCCTCAATTTGTAATTGTCCACATTAAAAGTGACCATTGTGGAATTCTCAGGATCGAAGGCCCCTAGGGCTGACAACAAATTATTTCGTTGTGCAGGGAAACTTTGAAGTACCTCCAACGTGGACATGGTGCAAGTTTCTTAGGATAAATATTCAACAACGTTGTAGAATTGAGCAACTCCAACAGTAGGATTGAAAACATTTTTACGGATGGTACTCTTAGGAGGGCGTAAGATTGTGTCAAAACTAGGTTTTTCAATAGTGAGAGGACCATTAGAAGGATGTGGAGGAGAAGAGTTTATAGAAGGAGTCTTCTTAGGAGAAGCACCTTCATATTTATTCTCAGGAGGCTTATCATATGTCTGACTTCTAGTAGTCAACACAATTGTCTCAACGAACATCATTCTAATGTCTTTAGTAGAGGAAGAGGGACCATGTCGATCAATTGTTGCTGGGACGGAAAGGGGTTGGTGTGGGGCCACTTTTCAAAAACTTATTGATCTCTTCACTATGAGGACATTCCTTCATGAAGTGGTCATCTCCACACAACAAACAAGGATACTTAGCCATCCATTTAGGTTTGGTATCATTCTCTGGAGTCATGGTTTTGGTATTCTCCTGTTGGTTTCTAAGTTTCTTATTTTTACCTTTACCTTTTTTTTTACAATTGGGTGTTTGCGAATACTGGATAACATTCACCTCAGCAGAAACAATAGGAGCGGAAGAAGTTGTAGTAGAAGTACTTTGTGGATTAGGAGGCTTGGCTATGGATGGAGGCTGTATTGAACCAACAATACCATCTACAGGATTCTCAATCAGTGGCTTGGAAAGATCGATGTTGGGACAAGGAGAATTAGGAATCAAATCATATAAATTTCCTGACTAAGAATAAACTAAGTCCAAATATTGGTCTGGCTAATAGCATGCTCTTCTGTGACAACACCACCCATTGTCGCATCACGAGAAATAGGAGGCAACAAGGATTTGGTGAACCAGTCAGCCAATAGTTGATCTAGAATAGGAGCTTTGATTAACCTTTAGTGTCTCCTCCAGTCATGGATATGATCAGATATGTGAGTAGAATTATTTTTCCGAAGATAGGTCAAAAGGTTCGTGTCATTTTCACATTGGATAGGTAACTAGAAATGAGTAAGAAACATGGTTGCCAACAAATTAAAATCCACAAACAAGTGTTGTGGAAGTTTGATATACCATTTTATGGTCGTACCATTCAATGTTCTTCTTAAGAGCCTCAAATTAATGGAATCATCCATTAGGGAGTTAAACGAACACCACAAATGGAAATTCATCACATGGTTTTTCGGATCTTCTCCTTATTTTCCATCAAACTTTGGAATGTCTAATGGTAATTTGACCAGAATGGTAGGCCAAAAAGGGTAATGTTGAATGGGATCATTTATTAACTTAGACAAGTTAGGAATATCCAAGGTATCCAAAAATGGAAGTTATCATTTGGGTTGTGGGTAATTGTAATATTGATAAGGTAAGGATACCCCAGTAGGACCAAAGGTATGTTGAGGTTGGTCGTAATACCCAACAAATTGTTCATAATTGGGAGAATTTTAACCCATAAATGGTGGTTGTTCCTGGTTAGGTCCATCTTGAGGTCCATAAGTAGGTTGATCCCACTAATTGGTAACTCCTCCAGGGTAAGGGATATATAACGGATTATTGTATTGTGCCCCGCTAAGGTATTGATTACCAATGTTAGGTTGTTGAGGAGGGACCCAATCTAATGTAGAAGGTTGCAAAGTAAGAACAATAGGACAAAACCAGCATGACCACTAGGTCCAACAACTGGAGGGGGAGGCTATGGAATATTATGTAAGACAGGTACATAAGATCCTATATATGTTTGGGATGTAGGGGGTAAAAATAACTGCCAGCATTCGATAAAGCTATAGGAGGCATAGAAGTTCCTCCCATTTGAGAATCTGATAAAGCATTCTGAACATACTGTGGCACTCCTGTAGGAGTGGTAAGTCTATCCACCATTGGTGCCGATGGATCATTTGCTGGAACATCACTAGAAGGAATATTCAATGACCTACCTAAAAGATCACTAGGAAAATGGTAGGGAAAGGGTATTCTAGAGTTTGGAGTTAACTCCATAGCTGACACATTTACAGCACTAGTAGCACCAAACTAAGAGATAGCTTGGCCATGGGTAGTTTCCAAAAATAGAGCATTCGGCCCAAATATAGGATCTACCATTTCATCAGGCTAAAATTGATTGAGCCCGGCTCTAGAAGGAGTTGGGACAATAAAGGATGCATTACGAGAGGAGGGTTGCTCCGCTAAAGGTGGAAATGCAAAGTCTGTTATGGGAGCATTGGAAGGAGGAGAGAATTCACCTCGTCCTTCTATAACTGGAACTCCTTCCAATTCAGGCATAGAACCGCTACCTACCTCAGAATTTATATCCATATCTCGCTCCATGAGAGGTTGGGTTAGAGGATTTAGAGGATTTCTAGGTGATAACCTTGTAACTGACGAGACCTTCTCCACAGGAAACCAACCAGTTTGTAAACATCAAATTGATCTTAGAAGTAAAACCCCTATCTAATCAGGAAAATCAATATCTACTCAAGCTAAAGAAATAATAAAAATTGTGATAAGAGTGGTTTAAAATTTAGGATCCTCATAGGATTTTAAGACCACCACAACTCGCGATATACTGTAGGGTCCAATAATAAAACGCTACAAGGAGGATTGGGACTATACCCTTGCCTAAATACCCGACTACCTAGACGGCACGTGCATAGCAATATCCCCAAGTGTTGTTCTCGGTGTATTGTGGTGATAGGCAGTCAAAGGGATATGCTCAGATGGTCTCATGATCCCTAAAACTGTCTCCTGATATACGCAAGGTACATGGGATCTCCACTCTGTAGTAGTGTTTTCTAATGCACAACCATTCGAAAGGGGCCTTCTAATATACCACTAAGTATGTGAAGTACCTTTCGATATACCTCAAGGGTACATGAAAGGTCATTGTATATACCAATAATATGTGGAAGAACCGCATGATCCATGCGATGTAGTGCAGGCAAATAACGACAACTCCTATGTTTAAAGATGTCGGAACATGTCTCTAACCTATCACACCTTTCTACAAATGTTAACCTGAATATAGTGATTAATTTTATCTTTTGTGGTTAGGTGAATCCATGAGGTGAGCACTAAAAAGGTAAAACTGTGTAATTATGCTCATGCAAATCTTTTCACTTTCACTTTTTGCAAAGTGCCCTACCTAAGGAAGGGGATAGAGGTTCGGCTCCTATTTATCCAAAACAAAATAAATCCCAAACAAACTAATATGGTACTATATCCTTAAACCTATTGCAAGAAAATAAAGACTTCAAAATGCAAAAATCTTGAAAAGGAATGAGATGAGATCTCTTTTGAAAAGAAAAACTACAATGACTACTTAACACACTATATTTTTCAAATCCTTCAAAATGAAAACAAGATACAAAAAACAACCTTTTTATTTTTGCTTGAGAAGAAGAATATATAGAAAGCAATCAGAATGTAAACACTTGAAATTCTATGATCCCAATCAATTCATTAACAATTCCTATCTATGCTTCAGATCCAAAAATTTTCTCTCATTTTTTTTCAAAAAAGCAAATATGAAGATGATCTTAAATCAAACTATGAAGAAAATAAAAGTGATACTAGTTTCTTTTTAGTTGGCTAAGAAACATTCATATATCTAACTATATAATCACTTTTCAAAAAAATCTTCTTCAACCAAAAATCAAATAGACAAGAATATCATAAGCCAAAATCAACTAGTCCTTGAAGTATAAACCAATCAAGCTTAACATACTTTCCAAATTTTGATTAATACATGAAACTATCGGGATATAATCCAAACAAAATTTAGAAACCGAAATACAAATGCCAAAATTCAAAATCAAACTAGGATTAAAACCCTTCTTGGTGCCGCTGGTTGATAGCAGAGTACAGAGCGTTACTGATCCAACACCGCGCTTTTCCAACGTGAACAGAGTAGTGGCACCACTCTCTGTCCACTGGATAACTACGGTGGCACTACCTATTGCCTCAGAAGAAGGTGCAGTGGTGAGTATAGAATTCAAAATGAGACATAAGGCAAAAAAGAAGATGTTATATGTCAATAATGTTAGTTTTTCAACATTAAGCTAGCATTATTAGGAACTTTAACTAAGAGAATAACAAGTACAGCAATCAAACACAAGAGACAATGAACACAGTGTTTTTCCTCAGGGAAACCATAAAGGAGAAAATCCCATAACTTCCTCAGAGATAGAATCAGCACCAAAATAGTAAGTGATCTCCCAATAGCAGTAATATTCTTCTTGACTAGCCCCAATGTCTTCTCCTTCCTCAACTATGCGCTACACTTGAGAGTGGATAAGTTGTGTGATAAATAGAGACTCCAGTTTTCTATTTATACTAATCCTGACATGACTAAAACCCTACCAGGGCTGAACTCTACTAGGAGAGTCTAATAACCCTAGTGCCCCGAAACTGTGGGGACTTTAACCCTTAGACAATCGGAGGGTTACTCACTATGACTTGACATGACTTGTTTAAATTATTGATCCTCCCAATCGAAACATCGAGGCATGACAATATGACTCAATTACATTATAGATACATCCTGGAATAAACATCAGGTTACAATACATAAGATACATAGATGAATACATTTCGAAGTTACAAATACATCAACACTCCCTCTTAACTAGGAAGGTATTCTTTCGACACAATTTTCAGCACTGGTCTTCTTCTTTGTATCAACTGGATCATCTCGTCATTTGCATCTTGGGTCTTCTGAGTATTCAAGTCATCTTTGTCTTCAAGTCATTGGATCTGGATCATCTCTCAATCTGGATCATCTCTAGATCTGGATCATCATGGGACATCATCACTGGATCTAGATCATCTCTCGATCTGGATCACCATGAGGCATCATCACTGGATCTAGATCATCACTGGCTATCATCACTAGATCTCGATCATCACTCAATCTGGATCATCACTACTGGATCATCATCACTCGATCTGTATCGTCACTAGCTATCATCATTGGATCTCGATCATCACTTCATCTAGATCATCCCTGGTGCTATCTCATGATTCTTCTCGTCACAGGAAGTTCTACAAAGCCAGCCCTTTTTCATGTTGGTTGTAGGCCTATCCTCCATGTAGGTCTTCTTCAGCACTTATATCTGACCTACTCATCAGATTGGCACAGTACTCACATCCATTCAGGCAGGAACACATCCTACCATAGTGATGGAAGACTCTCACCCAGGCTGGAACACATCCTACCACAATGATGAAAGATTTCCCACACATTCACCCAGGCCGGAACAATCCTACCACAATTTTGAACGACTCTCACCCAAGCCGAAACACATCCTACCACAATGATGAAATATTTCCACACATTCACCCAGGTCGGAACACATCCTACCACAATGATGAACGACTCCCACCCAGGCCGAAACACATCCTACCACAATGATGAAATATTTCCACACATTCACCCAGGCTGGAACACATCCTACCACAATGATGAATGACTCTCACCCAGGCCGAAACACATCCTACCACAATGATGAAATATTTCTGCACTTACATTCACCCAGGACGGAACACATCCTACTACAATGATGAAAGGGCCTACACTTACATCCACCCAGGAAGGATCACATCCTGCTCATAATGATGGAAGGGCTCTGCACTCACATATAATCTTGTAGGAACCAATCCTACAGTCATATCATAATGGCCCCCAGTCCTCCTCGATTGAGCTACCTGGTAACTGACCAGGTGCCTCCATTCTCCTAGAGAATTACAATTGCCCTTACATCTGACCTGCTCGTCGGAATGGCCAACACTCACATCTGACATGGAAGGAACCTAATCCTTTAGCCATGATAGAATGGTTCATCCCTTACATCTGATCAAGTGGGAGAACATCCCTCCGTCACATCAAAATGGCTACTCAGTCCTAGACTGAGTGTTCTTGGTACCTCACTAGGCAGCTCCATTCAAAGAATGTAAATTTCCCTTACATCTGTCCTACTCAACAGAATGGCCAGCACTCATATATGACATGGAAAGAAGCAATCCTCTCACCATGACAGAATGGCTCAGCCCTTACATCTGACCTACTCGTCAAAATGGCTACTCATCTCAGCACTCATATCTGACATGGAAGGAACCAATCCTCTCACCATGACAGAATGGCTCAGCCCTTACATCTGACCATGGAAGGAACCAATCCTCTCACCATGACAGAATGGCTCAGCCCTTACATCTGACCATGGAAGGAACCAATCCTCTCACCATGTCAGAATGGCTATGGGACTCATCACTTTCCCTTAGAGGAGACCTCTATCTGGAGAACACCAAGCTTCTCCCTGAATTACTCAAAATTCACCCTAGCTAATGGCTTCATCAATACATCAGCTATTTGTTCCTCCGTCGCAACATATTGGAGCTTCACTGCTCCCCTCTGCACCATATCCCTAATATAGTGGTACTTGATCTTGATATGCTTCGAATTGTCATGGAACACTGGATCCTCTGACAACTTCACGCAACTCTGGTTGTCACAATGTATACAAGTAGCATCCAACTGGAGATCAAATAAATCAGACAGTAGCTTCCTGAGCCATACTGCCTCACAACTAGCTGAACAAGATGCGACATACTCTGCTTCAGCTGTACTCAGTGCCACACAGGATTGCTTCCTACTAAACCAAGAGATCACACCTGACCCCATACTGAAGCAACACCCTGAAGTGCTTTTTCTATCGATGGCACTGCCTACCCAATCTGAATCAACATAACCCTCCAAGTTAATCTTTTGATTCGCATCATACTTGAACCCATAATCAACTGTACCCTTTAAGTACCTCAAAATATGCTTTGCAGCAATCAAGTGAACATGTCTTGGATCTGTCAGGAACTGGCTCAAGGTGTTCACAGCAAAGCAAATATCTAGTCTCGTCTTCATCAGGTATATCAATGACCCAATCATCTAACGATACATCGTAGCATCAACCGACTATGATGAAGCATCACTCAATAGCTTCAGGTTCAATGCCATCGGTGTGGCTATAGCCTTGCAATCCATCATCCCAAACCTCTTCAGGATCTCCACTGCATACTTCCCTTGTCCAAGGAAGATTCCATATGTACTCTGCCACACCTCCATACCTAGAAAGTAATGCATCATTCCCAAGTCCTTCATTTCAAACTCAGCAGCAAGCTTTCTCTTCACATCAGTAATCAACCTATCCATACCTGTCACAAACAGATCATCTACATATAGTAGAAGCATCACTGGGTTGCCATCCTCAACCTTGTAGTAAAGTTTGGAATCTACTTTACTCTTGGTAAATCCCAAACTAGATAGAAAGCTGTCAATTCTACCGTACCAGGTCCTGGGTGCCTGTTTCAAATTGTACAGGGCTTTCTTCAATCTGCACACATGAGACTTCCTATCATATGTCTCAAAACTAAGTGGTTGTTCTACATACACTTCCTCTTCCACTACACCATTCAAGAAAGCAGTCTTGACATCCATATGGTGTATCTTCCATGTCATTACTGCAGCCAGAGTAAGTACTGATCTGATGGAAGTGTATCTAGCTACAAGTGCAAAGGTTTCTTCATAGTCTATTCCTTCTTTCTGAGAGAAACCCCGAGCTACAAATCTTGCTTTATATTTTTCAATGCTACCATCTGCAGCATGCTTGATCTTGTAGATCCATTTGGAATTTACAACTGACTTCCCATCTATTCTTGGGGCAACATCCTAGACATCATTCTTCATGATCGATTGGTACTCTTCGATCATAGCATCCTTCCATTCTTTCCATTCTATTGCTTCTTCATAACTAGAAGGTTCTTTATCAATGAAATCACATAGTAAAGCTACATACCCGTAGCAAGATCTAGTCCTCTTTCTTTCTCTGTGATTTTCTTCTGGAGCCCTATATCTTTCTACACCTTGGATGAGTTCTCATACCCAAGCAAGTTTCCTCTTATGAGGATTCTTCTCCAGAGGTGGATCTACAGGTCTTTGTGGTTCTTCAAATTCTCGATCTTCTTCTTGAGTTTCTTCATTCATGGTGGTATCATGAATTCTGGGTGATTCTGTTTCTGCTTCTTCAGGTTCTTCAGTAGGTCTCTTTCTCAATTTGTTGTAAGTTGTGTCTTCATCAAATGTCACATCCCTACTGATGTCAATCTTCTTGTATCCTAGGAAATAGATTCTGTAAGCCTTCGAGCTTTCAGAGTATCCCATGAATATGCCCTTCTTTCCTTAAGGATCTAATTTGGTTCTCTTCTCTTTTGGAATGTGTATGTACACAGGATAGCTGAATATTCTGAGATGGCTGACTTCTGGTTTCTTGCCGAAGAACACTTCTTCAAGAGTCTTGTTCTCGAGTACTCTATGTGGATTATGGTTCTGTACATACACCGTTGTTCTAGCAGCTTCAGCCCAAAGATGCATAGGAAGATCTTGATCATGAAGCATGGCTCTAGCAGCTTCCATGATGGTTCTGTTCTTTCGTTCTGCAATCCCATTATGTTGTGGATTATAAGGAGTGGACAACTCCCTCTTAATCCCTGATTCTTTGCATATCTCTTTGAATTCATTCGAAGTGAATTCTCCGCCATTATCTGATCGAAAAGTATTAATCTTCTTTTCAGTATGGTTTTCAATCAAGGCTTTGAATTCCTTGAACTTACTGAATACTTTGTCTTTGTTCTTCATGAAGTAGACCCATGTCTTCCTAGAAAAATCATCAATAAAAGAAACATAGTATGCATAACCACTTAGTGAGTTTGATGACATAGGACCACATACATCGGAGTGGATGATTTCTAGTATGTCTTTGGCTTTGCTTTCGCTACTGGGAAATGTCTTCTTTGTATTCTTCCTTTCTGCACATCCTTTGCAGACACCATCATGTTTTGCTTGGAATTCTGGAAAACCTTCAATAGCTTTGCTTGCAATAGGTAGTGCTCTGTAATGCACATGTGCAAGCCTTCTATGCCAAAGCTCATTTGGCTCTACTATGTCATGGACCAAGGCTTGTTCTGGATGGCCCTCCAATTTGTACAACCCTCCTTCTTGTTCTCCAATCACTACTGCATCATCGATAGTCTTACCTCTTGGCCACATGATGACTTGACCATCTATGAATGCAACCCTCATTCCTTTTGCATCCAATGTTGATATGGAGAGAAGGTTCTTCTTGAGTCTTGGCACAAACAATACTTCTTTCATTGTTAGAGACTTACCAAAGTCTAGTTTATATGAAGATTCCCCACTACCTTTTATTGGATATTGGTAGTCATCTCCTAGCTTCACCTTGTGAGGTGATTCATGTTCTGATAGTCTTACAAAGGATTCCTTGAATCCAGTCATATGTTTGGAAGCTCCACTATCTATAAGCCAACCATCACTACCATCAGTAATGTTACCTATGAGAGTGGAAATCAAAACATATTCATCCTCGCTTGAAGAATCTTCACTTTCATATCTGGATCTCTTCTTGGATGGTTCATCATCCTCTGCAGCATGAGCATGATGTCTTCTTTTGTTCCCCTTCTTCTTATGAGAGTGAATCTTGTTCTTAGGACAGTCTTTTGCAAAGTTCCCTACCTCATCACATGTATAACATCTTGATCTAGATATGTTCTTTCTAATATTATCTCTATGATGAGGATTCTTACCTTTGGAGTGATGGGTACCTCTTCTGCCTTTCTTGGAGTGAACTGTGAGAGCTTGATCTTCACTTCTCATCTTCTCTTCTTGGGCTGCTATCCGTGCTTCTTCTTGAGAACATTCTTCCCATAGTAGGCTGAATTTGACTAACTTCTTTCTAGCACAGATTCCTTGGATGAATGAATCCCATGACCTAGGAAGGCCATTCAGAGTTGTCATCACAATTTCTACATTCTCCACTTCTTCATCTATAGATTCTAATTGTTCCTTCATCTGAGAAACCCTTGTGAAGTAATACTGGATAGTTTCTACATTCTAAATCTTCACATTCTTCAGTTGATTCCTCAGAGTCATCTTCCAATTTATGTTCTTCCCTTCAAACAACTTGGTTAGGGCATCAAACATAGCTTTAGGTGTCTTGAGAGAGGACACCTATGGGATAAGGTGATCCTTGATAGAATCAGCAATGATCCTCTTTTCCATAACCATATTCTTCTTATGTAAGGCCTTTTCCTCATCTCCCTCTGGACCTGGAACCTCTTCATGGATGTAGGAGTCTAACTCATTCTCTTCCAGGACCAGGGAGATCCTATACTTCCAGGCTCGGAAGTTATCGGCTCCCTCAAGTTTTTCATCAAGCTTGGTATGATGAGACATCTTAATAGAGAACCTCAAATGGAAATACAAAAGATTTTAGATCTTACTAGGTTCAAGATGTCAGATTTGAAACTTGAGCTGAAATCCTGTAGAGTTGACTTAGGAGCAAATTAGGGTTTTGCTTTTCCATAGATCTGTCCACCCAAATGCCTTGAAATTTGTCCCTAACATCGATTTTGGGGAGGATATCAATCCAGGCCTAGGCTCACTGAAAAATTCCTCTTCTGTGAAAAGCCCTAATTTTCGACAGTAGTGATAGGTCCAAAACTAAAAAACCTCAGAATTGGATTCTGCTTCGACAGAAAGATGCGCCCTAAGGAGGAGAGTTATTCCACCTTACTTTTGCTGAAAATATATGGAGGAAGATCCACAAACTAGGAATCCCTAGTTCCCGCAGCTGCACAGTGTCTTATTCTCAGGTTAGCTCTGATACCATGTTAGTTTTTCAACATTAAGCTAGCATTATTAGGATCTTTAACTGAGAGAATAACAAGTACAACAATCAAACACAAGAGACAATGAACATAGTGTTTTTCCTTGGGGAAACCATAAAGGAGAAAACCTCACAACTTCCTCAGAGATAGAATCAGCACCAAAATAGTTAAAGCCCCAAAACAGTAAGTCATCTCCCAACAGCAGTAATCTTCTTCTTGACTAGCCCTAGTGTCTTCTCCTTCCTCAACTATGCGCTACACTTGAGTGTGGATAAGTTGTGTGATAAATAGAGACTCCAGTTCTCTATTTATACTAATCTCAACATGACTAAAACCCTACTAGAGCCGACCTCTACTAGGAGAGTCTAATAACCCTAGTTCCCCAAAACTGCGGGGACTTTAACCCTTAGACAATAGGAGGGTTACTCACTATGACTTGACATGACTTGTTTACATTATTGATCCTCCCGATCGGAACATTGGGGCATGACAATATTACTCAATTACATTATAGATATATCCTGAAATAAACATTGGGTTACAATACATAAGATACATAGATGAATACATTCCGAAGTTACAAATACATCAACAAATAACTGGATCCAAATGATATTAATCAACAAGAAAATGAAGCAGAAAAGGTATATCAGGGAAAAAACAAAGTAGATCTAAGCATTTTCAAATCAAATCTATCTAATCAAGTAGTAGATCTAATATATTAAGAAATTGAACTTTGAAAAAGGCAAGAACCAAGAGTAACCAAGAATTCAGATCTTATCCCCAGTATGGTTTCCAATCTTATTACCGGAAATACTCACCTTCTACATACAGAAGTTGTTTCCCTAGCCTGAAACATTCAAAGCTAGAACAAAGGAGTCACAACAATTAAAAGCACTTTCCCTAAGATCAAATTGATGTCTTAAATAAACTCTTTTACGTCTCACGAGTTGTAATAGGTTGGCATTTTGAGTGTTTGATCTCCACAAATGGTCCTGCAAGACACACAACAAAGCACACACACTATATTACAGTAACAAGTTCAATCTATGATCTTATGTTGATGACTAAGGAATTCAATAATGAAAATAGTGATTCAAACACATTAACATTCATGGGAAAGGAACCTTTATTTGCATAAATGAAATAGAGAGAGAGAGAGAGAGAGAGAGAGATTACAACCAAAGCCTTAGTGTTGAGAAGTCCATTCTCAAGTAAACCTTGCCTCAAAATATTCAAACTTGTCTACCAATTTCTTACTCCATCTTGGCTAGATTTGGCCAGATTTTAGGTGCAATAACATAATATTCCCTCCCTTTACCCATGGGGGGTGAGCCAATATTTAAATCCATGGGAGGATACAGTAGGTTGAGGATCTCATGGGTGAGGTGGAGGTAGGATTCTGTAAGGATGGATCTTGAGCCCGGGTGGTCCAAAACCTTAGGGATGAGGATTCCACAAAGTTAAGCGTTGGGAAGCCTCTCGAAGCTTCTTTTTTTACCTTTAAAACTCGAGCATCGCTCTTTGTTCACAGTGGCCGAGTGTTACCCAGGGAGAACTACTCATTACAAGAAGGTAAATGGTGGTGGCACTGCTTACTGATCAAGGAAAAAAGACGTTATGCATAGAGGTACCGCACCTTGACAAAGTGCAGTGGTGTCCAAAGGTGTAAAAACACTGATCCTTGTTCATTTTTAACTTCACAATTTTAGAATTTGAGGCAAATAATGATACTTGGATCTCATTACATGATGATGACGAGAAATGTGTGTAACATCAACTATTTACGTAATGGAAGCAACCAACTTTGAAAGTATATCATTGATCTCATATATCCATTGCATTACATGTTGGTACCCATCATTCATGTTGGCATTTGCATTTACATTGGTTGTTACAGTTGTGCCTCTTTCAACTCCAATATATGGTAGAAAAATATTTGGCAATGATCTAGATTTATGTTGGATCTTACTGTCATATTTACTAGAACCCAATGTTTCCATATAATTCACAATATCTTGTGCACTTGGTTATTTGTTATTGTATTCCACCTAAAAGACAATTTCAACTTTTAACATGCAATCAGTTCAATAAAAAAATCCAAGTAAATAACATGACATAAATTCAATTAAAAATCCATACACTTACCACAAATTTATCTTTTTTGGCCTGCAACATGCCTCGACCAAATGAATATGTACCCCTCATAGTATCTCTTTCTTTCTTTCATGTGTTCCTCTTTGACAAATAATTTGAGGAATGCATAGTTTCCTTCAATGCCTCCCACTTTTTGGATTTAGAGAGGAGTTTTTCCTTTATTTTCCCTCTATGATTGAATTTCTACAATTACATATAAAATTGCTCATAAAAATTCACATTTTTTGCTTGTAATGTTTTCTAGAGATATGTCCACTGATAATCTCTAATGAATTTTCCATTCTTTGTTAAATATTTTCCATAGCGCTTGGATCTTGCTCTAAAAAAATTGGATTGCAAATATCCAAATGAGCCCTACATCGTGTGCCTGTTGGGTCCCAAAATGCCCCTTTTTAACCACATCCATTATACCCTATTTGTCTTGTCTTACTCCATTCTACACACCAAACAAACGTTCTTTCCTCACTTGAGCCCTAAATCTTCACAGGTATGATTAATTATTGTTTCATCTTATTAATGCTTATGATTGCTATAATCAGGAATTTGCTTCTTGAATTATGCTAACACATTATGATTTTACAAAGATAGTGCAAGTTGTGATAGATTACAGATGTAGCATTCCAAGTGGTCCAAAGAGGAGATGAGCGTTCACTACCAGCTGTGACCTACCAGTTTTGTTTCTATACGCAGATCCAACTAAGGGTCATCATTCCATGCGGGTTGCAATAGGCATAGCTGCAACAGACTTAGCTGCAACAGCGCGTCACTGCTTAAAGTTAGTTGTAATCATCAGGGAATCTCTTGAATTGGTTCAGTTATTCATTTACTGGCTCCAACAACAGAATTTCCTATATTCTCTGCTTTTTTTTAATTCCACCCACAGCTGTAACAGCACATGTAACAGGGCAGCCTGAAGATCGTAGATCTTCATGGCTTCCCGATATTAGTGGGGGAGGGTTACGATTGTTGATGTATAAGTACTAAGAAACATTTGGAGCCAGGGGTTGGAGAATATCATATTTTATTGTGTGAGTTGTAACAGATATTGTACTTTCATTCCACCATTTTAATCTAAGGGGTAGAATTCTTCATATCTCTATGTTTTAACTTGTGTTAGTTTCGGCATCTCTGTTCAAAGTTTGGGCCCACCTTCCCACAGAGATCACCAATTTAATTAGATGTTTTGTTTATTTGGATGTGTGGTGTAGAAGTTACATTAGATGCATTTGTTTCAGTAGCTGCAACAGTAATGTTCAATTGTTGTGTTTCCTTGAATATTCAGTATTGCATTTCCTTTAAGCTGCAGTAGTTTGGTGTGACCATCGACTATGTAGGTTAATTTCCTTTATGCATGTGTGTGATATATGTAATAGTCAAGCTCTTCCTCGATTCCTTTTAATTACTTGTCTTTCTCAGGTTTGCTAATTCAGGTAGACTATAGCTTAGAGTTGTTTGATTCAATTCCTGTTATTTCTTACTCCTAGATCAAGGTTGGATTAAACTAGTCACAATGAATTTGCATATAGTCTGGTAAATTAGGATTTAACTTTCTACAAAAGTAAGTCTAGATATTTATTTCATGAATCATTCATTGTTGGATTGAAGTTGTAGGAAAGTGATTGCAATTCTAAATTCTTAGATAGGTAGTTTAAATCAATTTAATTATGGGAGGAGTTTGACTAAATAGATAAGTAGGAAAGTTTATTCAGTTCATCAACTACTTAGTGTTTAAGCACAGACAGTGTAAATTATCTTTGAAATAAAAAGACATCCTTGGGTTGACAATTTATATTGAGCATTATGCATGATGATTTTAATTAACTAGCATATAGAGTGAGCAACATTTTGGCGTCGTTGTCGGGGATGGTAATTATTAGACACCATAGTAGTTGCATCTATTAATTTTCCTTCAGTTTCTAATTTTACATGTTTTGGGTTGCATGAATACGAGGAGAGTACAACATGACATTCCCAGGACCCCTAGAATGCCCCAGAATACTAACATTGTAGGTGGTCAAGGTCATGGTAGCAATCCAACATTGGGAAGAATAACATTCATTGATGATCAGGTTTCCAGAACTAATTGATCTACTGGAGCTTGCCATCGGGGATCCTATGTCAGAATAAGCCCAATTACCCCCAGGGTGGACGCATCAGTTTCCATAATGGAGAACATATGAGGAGTTGTGACACCCTTAGGTGTCCCTGCGGAGGAAGATAAAGTTAGTGCTATGGGAGTAGGTGATCGAGAGGTGATTTATCACATTAACAGGAAGGAGGTGACAAAGGAGGAGTGGACACAAGTTCATCAGAAGCAGGACGATCAGAGGAAGTGAATACAGGAAAGAGAAGAGGAAAATATGAATAACAGATGTGAACTGGAAGATCATGAAGAAGTGATGGGGGAGAATCATCATAATGATGGTGATGCCCCGCATGAGGGGATAGTTTCTACACTCCAGTTCCCCATTCGATATCCAGTTGGACAAGCCCCCATGAAAAACATATCACCATCAGTATTACCTCACTTTCATGGAAAGGCCACAGAGGATCCGGATGAATTCCTCTTTGAGTTTGACATCCTCTGTTGCATCTACGACTACACTTCCAGCGAGCAGAAGTTAAAACTTTTCCCTGCTACTTTGAAGGATAACACGCAACGTTGGTTCATGAGCCTAGGTGGTGAAATTTTCACCATGTGGAATCAAATGAAATGGCTGTTCCTTGAAAACTACCAGGAGTACTGCAACACTAAAGATAAATGAGAAGAGTTGTTGAAGATGGTACAAAAGGACGAAGAAATTTTGGAATATTTTGTTGAGAGGCTTCTGTATAATGTGTAGAGGGCTGGATAGAATACTATGGGGTTATATATGCTCAAGATAATCCTACTTCATGGGATTAGGGAAGACTACCTAGGCATGTTGAACCTGCTAGGAAATGGGGATATCTCAAAGGAATCCTTTGAAAATATTGTTGAATTATGTAGAAGGTATTCTAGAGGATGCTTCAGGACCAACAAATGGGACAAATTGGAACGAGATGTCTTCGACAGAACATAGAAGTCATCCAATGGAGCAGCCACCTAAGCAGAAATAGGAAACCTTCTGAATAAATTCAAAATAGAGATGATGAGCTCCATCTCCTCAGAAATAGATGTCCTGAGGGTGAATCAAAAGCAAGCAGTAGAAGATCTAACACTCAATGTATTCTTCCCCAGATGTAGGAAGAAGCATCCCCTAAAGGAGTTTCCACTTGACAAGGTAGAAGTGTGCCAGCTCTGTGAACTGAACTATGATACAAAGGAGTTCCCCTCACTACCTCAAGTGAAGGAAGTTCTACAAGAATCAACTCTAGACGTGGAACCAGACTATTTCATTGCCCAGAAAAATCCTTGGCAACCTCGAAACCAACATATGAATCCAAACTCATTTCCATTTTTGAATAACATGAATAATTGGAATAATATGCATCACATGAATACAAATTCCCTTCACCTTATTCCAACCATCAATGGCATCCTTATCAACCTCCTATGCATAATTTCAACTCCCAAACCCCTTGGACACAACCACTAAACCAACAAACTTCTTGGTCTCCTGGGTGGAGGAACTCCCATCCAGGAAATCAATTTCCCCATAACCAATCTCCTCAATAGTTGGCACATCAAAATTTTCCTCACCAACAATACCCTCAGCCATACCAGCAGTATCAACAGCCACAACTGCAACTCCAAAACAATTTTGCACCTAATATGCCTATATGACCGCAGTTTCCTGCTCAAACTAGCCCCAACCCAAACAATAAAGCAGTCCACCAGTTTGAGACTGCCAACATGCCCACGTACTCCATTAATCCAGTTCCTTGTAACGACATACGCTTACGATCAGGGAGAGTAGTGGAGCCTTTAGTCATTGAGGATGTTCCATCCTCTGTGTCTGAAGAAAGGATAAACTATCAATACTCATCCCACATAGCAATCCCTATTATTGAGGATGTTTAAATTCCTACCGAGACACCGGCTGAAATACACATAGAAACAACTATTGAAATGCAGCCTACACAACTGATTAGAGAGCCGGCATATCCTAAAAAACTAACACTACAGAAAGTAGTGGAACAGCCCCAGTTTAACCTCTTAGGAGAGTTGAAAAATATATATGTTAAAATTCCACTATTGCAGGCCCTCCATGATGTGCCTATTTACGCCAAAATAGTCCGGGACCTATATGTACAAAAACTAGGTAGAAAACACAGGGATCCTCCCACTGTCCATGTCATAGGGAAACTATCTGAACTGATAATGGGAAAAACTCTCGTGGAAAAATATGATGAACCTAGGAACCCTACTGTCACAGTGCATATTAGGAACACACAGATACCAAATGTGCTGGTATATCTAGGTCCAGCTATTAATGTTATGACCATAGAAATTGTATGAAAACTTGGGCTCACCAATCTTCGGCCAGCCCCTACCATTTTAGAACTAGCTAATAGGTCCACTATCAAACCTGAGGGAATCTTGGATTACCTCATCATCTTATTTGACTCGTGGGAATACCTTTCTGATTTCTTGGTTTTACAACCCAAGTCGCAACTAGGGGGAAACCCGCTGATCATGGGAAGACCCTAGTTAGCCACATCAGATGCTTGCATCAGCTGTCGGTCAGGGTCTATCATCATCTTATATGGGACCAAAACAAAAAACCTTACCTTGTAACCTCCAGCTTGACCTATTATAAAAGCTGAAACTCCATTATGGATGAGCTAGAGGAAGAGAAGGGCGTTCAGCCACTGTTAACAATAGGGAAATCCCTGACCTTCAAGGATAAAACTAAGGACGATGCCATTAATAGTTTCATCAGTGAGCCCACTTCTGTCAACAAACAAATTTATCAGATCCTAAATAGTACCCTAGGTGAAGAAGAACAAGAAAATCTCACAGAGGAGACATTAGTCAGTGACACCCACATAATTCTAGTGCTGAAAAATTCGAAAAGTGTTCCAGTTGAGATAGAGCCAGGAAAAACACTGAACATCAATCTCAATCTCGCTCATGATGAATAGGAACACTTGATCACTCTCTTGAAAAAGCATAAGGGGGAATTTTCCTAGGATTACACGGATATGAAGGGTATCCCTTCTAATCTATGCAACCACCACATTTATATCAAGAGTGACTCTCGGCCTGTGTGCCATCCACAACAAAGGATGAACCCCAATATTAGGGACATAGTGAGAGAGAAAATTCAAAAACTCCTAGAAGTAGGGTTTATATACTCGATCTCAAACAGTGAGTGGGTTTCTCCACTCATGATAGTACCCAAGAAGAATGGGAAATGGAGAGTCTGCATGGATTATAGAGAGTTAAACAAGGCAACGTAGAAAGAGCACTTTCCTTTGGCTTTCATTGATCAGGTACTTGACACCCTGTATGCGAAGAAGTTCTTCTCCTTTTTGGATGGGTTTAGTGGGTGCAATCAAATCCAGATTGCTCTTAAGGACCAAGACAAGACCACTTTCACCTATCCCTGGGGTATCTTTGCATATAGGGTACTCCCCTTCGATTTGTGCAATGCACCAGCCACTTTTCAGAGAGCTTTGATTGGTATATTTTCAGAGATGGTCAATGACAGTATGGAGATTTTCATGGATGACTTTACCCCGTATGGAAGTGACTTTGAGGAGGCACTAAAAAACTTAGAGAAGGTTTTAACGCACTGTGAGAAAACCCAACTATCTCTGAGCACTGAAAAGTGCCATATGATGATGAGCGAGGGTGTAGTGTTGGGGAACTTTATCTTTGCTGATGGTATCCAGTTAGATCCATCAGAAATTAGGGTAATTGAAAATATACCCACTCCTGGAACACAGAAAGAGGTACGTGGATTTTTAGGGCATGCTGGTTATTATATAAGATTCATAGAAAAATTTTCCAAACTAGCTTATCCTTTTTTACCTTATTGATGAAGGATGTATAGTACATTTGGAATGATGCATGCCAGACAGAGTTCACTGAACTTAAGAAGAGGTTGTCTACAACTCCTATATTAAGGGGGGCCCAATTGAGCTTTACCTTTTCACATTTATTTAGATGCCTCTGACACTTCCATTGGAGCAGTGTTGGGATAGCAGGATGGTCAAGCACCATATGCAATTTACTACATCAATAAAAACTTGGCCCCTACTGAACTCAATTACACGGTTACATAGAAAGAATTTTTAGCCATTGTCTACTCCATTAACAAATTCAAGCACTACATCACTAGATATCCCACCTTTATACACACTGACCACTCAGCCATCAAGTATTTAATGAACAAACCTGTTACAAACACTAAGATAACTAGATGGTTGTTACTGTTACAGGAATTTGATATTACCATTATTGACAGACCTAGGAAAGAAAATGTTGTTGCTGATTTTTTATCTCGTTTTACTAACAGTGATGATAGCTTACCAGTTTAAGATTCTTTCCCAGATGAACATTTATTTGTAGTTTCATCTCACTCCCCTTTGTATGTAGTCGTTGCTAACTACTTGGGTGCAAGCAAGTTTCTGGCACATCTGTCAAAGAGAGAGAAAGGAAAATTATTCAACAAAGTGACAGGTATTGTTGGATAGATGGTAATATTTTCTACACAGGTCCTGATCTTGAGATCAGAAGATGTGCAAGGGAGGATGAAGTATTCCATATCTTGAATGCCTATCATGATGACCCATGCAGGGGACACTTTGCAGATAAAAGGATAGGTCATAAGCTGTTAAGAATGGGCTATTATTGGCCATCATTTTTTAGGGATGCAAAGAAGTATGTTCAGGCTTGTGACAACTGTCAGAGAATGGGCCAACCTAACCGATTGGACAAAATGCCTCTTCAACCACAGTTGGTGGTTGAACCCTTCGACAGATGGGCCTTAGATTTTGTTGGGCCTATCAAATCTTCCTCGAAGCAGAAAGCTTGCATTTTAGTTTGCACCAACTACATGACAAAATGGCTGGAGGCTATGGATTTGGTGAAAGCCAATGACCAGGATATAATAGATTTCCTATACAAGGAAATATTCACTCATTTTGGAGATGCTAAGGAAATAATCATAGATGGAGGACCGCAATTTGTGTCACACAAATTTGAAGCTTTGCTACAGAGGTACCATATTCAACATAGGATAACTTCACCTCACCATCCCTAGGCCAATGGCCAGGTGGAAAGTACCAATAAATTTATTGAAGATATCCTTACTAAAACAATTAGAAGCCATCATAGAGATTGGGATTCCAGTCTTCCAAAAGCATTGTGGGCATATCGCACTACTTAGTGAAATACTACAGGTTTCTCCCCCTGTGACTTGGTGTATGGTAAGAGTGTTGTCTTCCCTATCAAATTTGAAATCAAGACTTTGAGGACAACAATGGATGTAAACTTGGATGTAAAAAAATCCTAGAGGAGTATACTGAATTAATTAAATGAACTCGATGAAAAATGTATAGCTGCAGTGGATCAAACAGCATTGATTCAGCAGCAGCGATCCAAATGGCACGATCGGTTCATCAAGGATAAAGTCTTCTGTGAAGGAGACTGGGCATTATTATATGATTCAAGATTCAAAAGGGAATTCAAAGGTAAGATGCACACAAGATGGTTGGGTCCATATCAGATAGACAAAGTATTTGATAATGGTACATTCTGCTTGGTCACCATCAACAAAAATCATACACCATTATTTGCTAATGGTCACAGGTTGCGACTGTACCACAAGCCAATCTCAAGAAACACGTTTATTTCACAGGTTGCAATTGATCCAGGATACCAGTTAGCACAAGGGCAGGAATCTTTCTCTTCCCTTGTCAATGTTTAGAAAGTCACTGTGATTTCCACAAAATAAATTTTTGCACATAAATAAATTGATGTTTTGTTGTTTTCATTTTTTTGTTTTGTTTTCCTTTACGCTTGATTGGTTTTTTTTAAGAATCTGTGCAGGAATGGACTTAAGGAGCAATGGTCATGACTGGCCTGACAACCATGAGCCCCTATTCCAATTTCCTATTTAGGAAAAATCTCCTTGAAGAAGAAAAAAAATTGAATGATGAACAGTCTTGCGCAACTGTGACTCTGTAAAAAATTTCCTATTTTCCCATTCTACGCAGCTACGACTCCGTAAAATTTGCCTATTTTTCCCGTTCCACGCAGCTTGAACTCTGTAAAAATTTTCCTATTTTTCCCGTTCCATGCAACTGAAAATCTATAAAAATTTGCTTTTTTTCCCATTCCGCGCAACTTCGACTCCGTAAAATTTTCCTATTTTACCGTACCGCGCAGCTGCGACCACCAATTTTATCAGATTTTTCCTATTTCTCGCGACTGCGACTTTGCCAATTTTAGCAAACATTTCCTATTTCTCAAAGCTGCGACTCCGCCTATTTTAGCAAACTTTTCCTATTTCTCGTAGTTGCGACTTCACCAATTTTAGAAGATTTTTCCTATTTCTCGCGGCTGCGACTCCGCCAAATTCCAGCAGATTTCCTATCTTTCGTTGTTGCAAATCCTCCAGATTTATCCACAAAAGGGCTGCAACTCCTCCAGATTTGTCCAAAATTTCTGTCGCCTTTGATTTTGTTGATTCTGACTCACCTCACAACTTCAATTATGTTTCCATCAATGTTGAAAAGACGGTTTTTGGTTCACCAGAAGGAACATCATCACAGCACGTGCGCAATCATGTTTAAATTTGATGGCAGCATTTGACACGTTGTATTATCTTAAGAAGTCATGGTTCATTGCATAATTGCTAAGGTACAGTTCCGATTATTTACATGATTAAGCATTAAGTATATTTGACAAAATTAATCATGCTTGCCTTTTTATACCTATCATTATACCCATGCTTTGTTAACTGTCAATTTGCATGATCTAATGGGTACTCGAGCTTCTCTTACGGCTGTCACCTTTTTCGTGATTTGGGGCCAAATCTTACCAGTGATTCCCTGCTTATGACTGTCTTAACTTTCCTAATTTTCCCAACCCTAACATCAGTTGTTCGTGCATGACCCTGTGTTGTAACCTCCATTACTAGGCCTATAAATTGTTGAGATGATACCAGCATTCAGAAAGAGAGGAAACATGGTTATCCCAACTCGACATGAACCTACAAACACATAGGAATTGCGCAGAAATGCTGAGGTTTTTTCCATATTCGAAGTTGCTGGCTGGACTGAGTTTTTCCAACATTTAAGTGGTTTTCATTTAGAAACAGCTCTGTAGTTTTCTCTGAATCTCATGGAAACCCATTCAGAGGTTAGGGGTTTACACATAGAAGTTACTGAGGATATTGTAGCAGAGGTTACTGGCCTTCCTCAAATTTCAAGGGCCTGGTTTGGAAGAAGAACCTGCAATGCTACTGCAATGTGGGAGTTTCTGCTAAAGAGTGAATAGGTCCACCAAGTGAAGAGGGGGATAGCATTACAATCACTGCCCCACCCCTGGAATGAAGTGGCGATCTTCTTGAAGAAATACATTACATGTGAAGGTAGGTATCAAACTGTGTATTTCTATGAGTTCCATCTACTGTCTCATTTACACCATAGGGATTTACTCAATATTCCCTTTTATCTATTTAAAGACCTACATCACATGGCGGGATTTGTAAGATCAGCCTAACACCCATATTCTTCCCTCACCTATCACGGCCTAATCAAACTACTTATCTTAAGGGCCTTAGCTCAGAGAAACCAAACCTGAGAACAGTTTACTGGCCAACCTCAAATAAAACAGGTACCTGTACTTTTTCATGGTATTCCAATAAAGGAGGAAGTTGAAGCACCTACACTTTTCTGGGGTGTTCAAATACAGGAAGAAGAGGAGGCACCTGCATAGTTGGGGGGAATGGAAGAAGAGCAAGAGGATCGGATTCCCTCCAATTTAGTTGGGGAAGATGATGAGACATAATCAGATAACCAAGAAGAAGAATTAGGTGAGGATGTAGCAGCAACAAACCCTACAGAGGGGATATATAATTTGGGAGCTTCGATAGTAGAAGATGAAGCTGGAGCAGCATTGGATGTTGTGAAAGTTAAAGCTGAAGCTATAGGAGCTATGATGATAGAAGGAGATGTAGAGGTTCTCTGTAATGCCCCATATTAATGTAAGTGCTTTTATTTAATTAAAAATAAACAAAGCTATCATTCCGATTAGTAAGTGCTTTTATTTTAAACAAAGCTATCATCCCGAGCAATTAATCATGAGACTACAATTAATTAATTGTTGGTTAATAATATTAACTATTATTTTACTTCTATATTATTTCATATTATTAAGGTTAATTATGAAGTATTTATTATTTAGTTGTTAATAAATAATAATTAACAAAATTATGATTATCATTACCTTGCCGCTCAGTATAAAACTTAAGTAAACCACAATGTAAAAGTCTAGGACATTCGGTTAGGGTTGGGTAACACATACCATTTAAGAAAAATAACACATGTCAAACAAAAAAATTTAACTACACTACCCAAGAATAGAATAACATAAATTAATGAAAGAGGCGGTGGAAGAAGGAAGGCGGTGGGGGAAGGAGGTATAAGGAGGGGGATTTTGGGGATTTCAGGGGAGAATGGTTGGGGAAAAAAATTTGAAGAGAATAACAGAGAGGAGGAAGGGAGAAATTTTTGGGATTAACTCCAGGCAGATTTTCACTCTGAGTGAGGGAGGTTGCTGTCCATTTTATTGGTACGTGGGCTCGGGGGCTAGGAAACCCGTCAGTTTCCTAGGGCCAGCAAACCTGCTGGTCGACAAGGTGGAAAATCAGAGCTGGAAATAAGGCTCCTTCAGGAGCAGGAGAGGGAAAGGCAAGAGCGGGAGCAGGAGCAGAAGCAGGATTCAAGAGCATGATTAATTCGAGGTATTTTACTCGTAAACTATCTCTTTACTGCACAAAATTTAAATGAAAAATATGAATTTGAAATAGATATTTTTCTTCACTGTTAAGGATAGGACTGAGTGCTCTGCCTGGCAGACAGAGCACTACATTCTCACCATTGAATCCTCTCCAGAATGGATGGGAACTCTTATTGAGGAGGAAATAGAGATGGGAGAGACCAGAGAACATGCTGAAATAGGAGACATTCCTTCTACATTAGCTACAGAATTAGAAGCCCCTCTACCACAAAGGAAGAGAAGAAGATCGAAAGAGGAGGTACAGGCATCACGGCCAATAAGAAGAAGGAGAACCAAATCTGTCGCAGCAGCAGAAGAAACGTGGGAAAAATGGGCAAACATCAAAGAAAAAATTGATTTCCCATCTTGAGACCCAGGACAAATGCTGCCCCACAAGAACCTTTTGCAGAGGAACCTCAAATTGAGGGACTTTTGTTTGAAAATGGTCTGTTGAAGGAAGAGGTGCAAGTGCTCCAAAAGGAAGTGGAAATATCGAAGGAAACATGCAAGAAACAGGTGGAAAGGGGATTGCACACACTGGTAGAAGCTGCAGATCAGGTCGAAGGATCACTTCCGGTTGAGGAAGGTGAAGAATTGGAAAAAGTAGTTTTCCCTACGTGTGGATAAATTTTTAATCAATCAAGATACAAAGTCATAGTGTGTGCATTTGTGGCACAAAAACCCACATAGGAAGTTGGATAAGAGAAAGTAACATCTGTAGTAGAATTGAGGGATGAAGAAGAACCAGAAGTGGAAATGATCCCCGATGTAGAGGTAAGGGAATATGATCAATTATAGTCTCAGCCACAGGGTGTTGTTACACAAGAACCAACAACCCTGGAAATGTTTGTTGAAGCTACTACTCAATTGGAAGTGAGTGAGATAGAGGTCGAGATAATCCCTGACCTGAACTTAGGAGTTTTTACTATGACCCTAGAACAATCTCAGGACACAGAACTAGTGGAAGGAGAACTTCAGTAACAAGAAAATGTTGAATTTGGTCAGGATGTTATAACACAAGAACCAAAATCCTTAGGAAACCTTGCTGAGACTCCCATTCAGCTAAGGAAAATTGACCTTGAGGTGGACATAATCCCTGATGTGGAATTAGGAGAATACGAATAGATGTGGTCCCAGCCATCAAGGGACACTGAAAAATTTGGGGACCAATCTCATCTATCTAGGGACATTGAAATACTCGGGGACTAGTCTCATCTTTCATGGGATATGGAAGTAACTCAAGAGCAACCCAAGAAGTCAGAGGGACTGGGAGAGCAGGAAGTTGTTACACAAGAACTAGCATCTCTACAGCACCTTGCTGAAGCCACAACCAAAAATCAGTAAGTTGCAGCTGAGAATCAAGAAGATGCTGAGATTAGAACACAAGAAGATGTTGCTACAATAGAACCAACATCTTCACAATTGGTTGTTGGAGTTGACAAAAAGGGGCTTCAGGAAGAAAGTGTTGTTACACAAGAACCAGCATCCTCATAATTGATTGCAGAAGTACACATGTACGAAAAATTTGTTGGACCACTGGTAGAAAAGGAATTTGTTTCACTTTCGATTCAGAACAATCAGGCTGAAACATTGGGTAATAAGGTATGGATGCAATCTTCCCAAGACTTTGTCAATTTATATTCTGACGAGGAGAAGGATGCAGGAGAGGAAAGGATTCAAGTTCTAATAGAATAACTCTCACTACTGAAAATAGAAGTAAAGAAATGGAAAAGTGAGGTGGATAGATATCAGAAAGGAATGATCCCCCGTGTTCATCATAGGAAGACTATCAATGAATTGAGGGAAACATGGGCAGAAGAGCTAATATTCCAGAAGTTCCATTGGGAAGAAGTACAGAAATAATTGAAGGAGTTGAAGAAATTCAAGTCCATGCAAAAGGAGAAATACCAACTATACATTCTCTCCCACAAATTGATGAGCTCCAGAGCTCCATCTCCCTCGTATCCTGTATTTTTATATAAACATTTCACTTGGTTTAAGTTGAAGGCATTAAAAGAAGGGAGACCTTACGAAGTAGCATCTTCTGACTAGTTTTTGGAAACTTTTATGAAACATAGCTTCACCGAGCAGAATCTTCTATGTGAGCTTCATTTACATGAAATGGCTTGCCCCTTGGACTGATATTCAAATCCTCCTCCTCGCCTGGGTGATGTCCAGCTGAGGGCTTTTGCTTATTTTGTCGGCAACCATGTGCAATGGGAGGATTCATTTCAGATATTTTTTCAGAATGAGGCTAACTCTAATCACTGGATTCGGAGTGAACCTCAATCCCCTCTCCTTCTTTGTACTTATCAAGAACAGAGGCTTAAACCTCCCATCCAGACTTAGCAGTTGGTCGAACTTCAAGAGCAGGTCATCTCTACTTTTGTTAGCCAAATTTCCAGGTAGCAATGTTTGGATTCGGAAGGCAGTAAGCATATGTGGCAGGCTTCTCCTCCATCAATAAAGAAAAGGGAACCTTATTGCTTTAATAATTTTAAACAGGCTCTTCCTAGGGTTGAGGGGTACGTCGGCCATAAGAAGAAATGTGGAGTTAATTGGTTGGGACTTAAATTCAAATTCCCACTTATTTGGTGACCAACAAAACCGTATAGGGAATATTTTTCATTGAAAAAAGAAAAGGAAAGGCAGTGTTGGAAATATTTGGTTGCCCATAATGCATATCTAGATGAGAGGGAACCACCTATATCCTCCTACAACTTTTCATCTCTCCACAAGCAAGGTACAATTCCAGACTCTGATTTAGGCTAATGGAGTTTGTTGCACGAGGACTACAATAGAGCAGTTGGGGGGAGATGTTGGGTCCTAAAATGCCCCTTTTTAACCACATATATTATACCTTATTTGTCTTGTCCTACTCCAATTTGTGCACCAAACAAACGTTCTTTCCTCACTTGAGCCCTGACTCTTCACAGGTATGATTAATTCTTATTTCATCATTATTAATGCTTATGATTTCTATAATCAGGACTTTGCTTCTTGAATTATGCTAACACATTATGATTTTACAAATATAGTGGTCCAAAGAGGAAATGAGCATTCACTTCCAGCTGTGACCTACCAGTTACGTTTCTACATGCAGATCCAACTAAGGGTCATCATTCCACGCGGGCTGCAACATGCATAGCTGCAACAGTGCGTCGCTACTTAAAGTTATCTGCAATCAAGGCATCTCTTGAATTGGTTTGGTTATTCATTTACTGGCTTGAGCAACAAAATTGCCTATATTCCCCTCTTTTGTTTAATTCCACCCACAGCTGTAACAGCGCATGTAACAGGGCAGCCTAAAGATTGTATATCTTCATGGATGCCCGATATTAGTGGGTGAGGGTTACAATTGTTGATATATAAGTATTGGGAAACATTTGGAGCCAGGGGTTGGAGGATATCAGATTTTACTGTGTGAGCTGTAATAGAGACTGTACTTTCATTCCACCATTTTAATCTAAGGAGCAAAATTATTCAGATCTCTCTGTTTTAACTTGTGTTAGTTCCAGCGTCTTTGTTCAAAGGCAAGACCCGCCTTCCCACAGAGATCACCAAATTAATTAAATGTTTTGTTTATTTGGTTGTGCAGTGTGGAAGTTACATTAGATGCATTTGTTTCAATAGTTGCAACAGTAATGTTCAATCATTGTGTTTCCTAGAAAAATTAATATTGCAATTCCTTTAAGTTACAGCAGTGTGGTGTGATAGTCGACTGTGTAGGTTAATTTCCTTTATGTATGTGTGTGATAGCTGTAAAATTCAAGCTCTTCCTTAGTTCCTTTCAATTACTTATCTTTCTCAGGTTTGCTAATTCAGGTAGACTATAGCTTAGATTTGTTTGATTAAATTCCTGTTATTTCTTACTCCTAGATCAAGGTTGGATTAAACTAGTCACAATGAATTTGCATATAGTCTGGTAAATTAGGATTTAACTTTCTGCAAAAGTAAGTCTAGATATTTATTTATGAATCATTCATTGTTGGATTGAAGTTGTAGGAAAGTGATTGCAATTCTGAATTCCTAGATAGGTAGTTTATATCATTTTAATTATGGGAGGAGTTTGACTAAATAGATAAGTGGGACAGTTTATTCAGTTCGTCAACTACTTAGTGTTTAATCACAGACAGTGTGAATTATCTTTTAAATAAAAAGACTTCCCTAGGTTGACAATTTATATTGAGCATTCTGCATGATGGTTTTAATTAACTAGCATATAGAGTGACCAACAGTACCCAACTCGGTGTACCACCTTCTGGCATTTTTCCCAATGGATTCACCATATTTCGACACCTCAACCAAGAATGGATTCTTACCTACTAATTTTATTTCTTTTTCATTCCTCTCTATAGATATGTACCAATCTTGTCTCCATATTTGTCTTTTAATAAAAGCAAACACATCTTTTGAACCACTACCATTATTTATGACTAATCCAATTTCATCAAAAGTTGTAGATGTAGGAGGTGTATTTTGAGGAACTCCATATGTGCCTATGTATCTTGATGATTTGCATAAACCAAAGTTTCATGATCCTTGTCCACATCAGTTGTGGCAACAGGTAGCTAAGTACCAGTCTCCATAGGTGTGACTTCAAACTTGTCCTTTAATTTTGAATAAATTAAATGTAGACCTAATTTAAGTTCATTTTTCTCATGTTCATCAATAATGTATTTTAGAGTTTGTGTTAATAGATCATTATGCCTACTTGAGTTGCACATCACCAGGTGCTATATAAGGATGCACATCAACATGTGATATATCAGGATGCACATCACCACAACTCTTCATTTCATCAACTATAGTTTTTGAATCACAAATGCATTGGATTTTACAGGTTGGCAATAGTACATCTTTACTTTCCCTTGATTTCTATGTGGTTTTTCTTTTCAATATTTTTCTTCCCTATAAAACAAAAAATATATCATATTAGTATTTATATACATGAATTTCTTACATATTAAACGTTGGAATTAGTAGAACAACAATAGAATACCTTTTAAAATATATAATTAAAATGAACAACAAACAGTAAATCTCCTTTATGATCTTGAGAAGGAATTCCAAGGAAGTGCTGGTTGGTATGACATAGTTCAAGGGACTCACGTGACTCTTCATAAAAGTGTATTAAAAGATGAAATCTTACCAAGTTATTTCTTCCCTTTGTGCCTTCTTTAAATCAACTCTCGGACCACTCTCTCTACCCAAAATTCCTTGAGCTAGATCTAAGGATTACTTTGTTGTTGCTAAGGACCTATCACATCCAAATTGTTTCCCCTATTTGAGCTCAATAGGTGCTTACCATTTCCACTCATTTTTATCAATCAAATGGTAGCAAGAACAACTTACAACAATCCATACTTTAGTAATTTATAACTAGAATCACACACAATAATAATCTTATTTAGAACATGTAAGATATATTCTCCAGTTCAAACCCAAATAATCTACCAATTATTAACACAATTCTTTCGCCCACTCATTGAACCTCCATCATCTCCACAATGCATATCCTTTAATTGTTCATTCCTAAATTATAGCCCTTGGATCATGGCATGGTAAGATTTTTTGTTGGGTAGAACACACAGGAGAGATCAAAAGAGTATACACAAAGGTTTTGCTTCCAACCAAGGGTCTGCCCATGGTTAAAAACATTGCATGCAAACATAGAAGTTGTGTTCAAAGGCCTTTTCACATGTAAAACGAGCAAAATTTCACTAGGTTAACCATGCATTGATTGTAGGAGGCATGAGCACCAATACAACTCACACAAGTACATATATGGTTTAAGGACACTTATCGACACATGCATGCATCATAAAAATGACATAGATATGGTAAATGGTAATCCCATATCCATATGAATGGGTCAATACCATTCTATAATCCAAATGAAAATGATTGGGCTTGAGAAGCCTCAACTAAAAAATGGGAAACACAGCCATCAACACCCTAAACAAATTCACATGGATAGTGATAGCTCAGAATACTCACATGAGAGAACCAAAGGAACCAATTATGGGCCAAAAGAGAACAAGGAGAGAGCATGAACAACAAAGGAACCATCTAACCCCAACCCTGTAAGCATTATATGGGATTTTCACAACACAATAACTAGAGTAGACAAAGATAGGACTAAATTACATGAACTAGACTGCCATAACCTGAGAATATGTTTTTGGAAAACATTGATTTAACTGAAAGGTCGAAAGACTCTCACCTTGGTCAATGGATGCAAATTGATGGTCCTAAGCAATGTAATCATAGCACATTAATCAATATTTTAATTCCCATAGGGTGGTGGTCGTGTTAATAACCCTTTCAAACACACAAATCAACATCAATGTTGGTGATATGTTGGTACCTGTTGAGGCCTGGAAAATCGCAGGCAACAACAGCAAGGGATTCTCCCCAGTAAACGTTCCCAACTAGCCCATTACTATTTGGTATGGGGAATCCGTCCTGTTTACGGTCCGACTACCGTAGGTCAAGTAACAAAATAAAAATGTTTTACTGGTTGCGGCCCGGTCCACCATGTATGTTTTAGTTTTTATATTAAAGTATGAGATGCAAGTGCCATTCTAAGAATGCAGATTGATAGAGAATATGAGGAGTGGTCACAATGTGATGCGCGGGTTCTTACCTCTCGTCTTAAAATCTCTCGCGTCTAAATCACACACAGTAAGAAAACTAAAACTAACTATATAACCTATCCCTAGGGAGCAAGATTATCATTCATTAATGAGTAATGTGTTTTGCACATGCATTAAGAAAAATCATAGATAGCTGATACTTCTTTCAAAACACATGAACATTTAAAGATATTTGAACAACCAGATAGCAAATTGTTTATGAACAACATTCATTACTCATAGTGGAAAATTCATAGAATAAACTAGAGAGAATTCATACAAGAACATAGGTTCAAAGAGTTAGAAATATCTCACAGTTCATGGACACAAGACTGAAAATGAAATAGTTCACATTCAGCAAATCCATGGCACATCATTTGAAAAATTCCACAAAGCTTTCTCCAACAAGAAACTTGTAATTTCTTTATGCAAAAGGAAATAGTTCTTCTTACATTAGATTCTCACAAATCTGTCTTGGAAAAAGTCCTTTCTACATCTAACTCTCCTATACTTATCCAAAAGGCAAAAACTTTTGGGTTGCCCCAAAGTGACTCTTGGGCTTCCCCAATGTTTCCATTCCCAAAATTTGTCCATAAGTGGGTTTCTCCTACATTATATGATACATTACATTCAAAACAAAATTTAATAAAGCATTTTCATGAAGAGGGCCCCACTTGGTCATTAATGAACTTCTTCCACACTTGGGCCTCTGCTGCTATGCTTTCAAAGTTTGAAGGTTCAAGAAACTGAATGTTTATCTCATATTTTGCAGCCTGATTTCTAACCACCTCGATTCTTGATGGACTCAAACGCAGCTGATCTTCAAGTAAATGGATGCAGACTGCTAAATGAGCTACTGCATCTTTTAGGATCTGCTCATCTAAATCTTTGACCTGTTGCATCTTCTGTTCATCCTCCTGGTACTTGCTCTGTAGTAGTTCTATGAACAGCTTATGTTCTGGCAATGCACCCAGTCTTTGTTCTGCAACCACTTGACATCTGTTGGAGGTGACCAGCACCCTTCTGTAGTATTCAGTACAGGATTCTCTCATTTTCTTCACAGTCTTCTTGAATTCTTCTGCTATATTTATTGCAAACTCTAACAGGTCATAATACTGCTTTAAGCTATGTTGATCTTTAGCTAGTAAACTTGTAGGGATTTCTTCATTGGTTTCTATTCTTACTATCCTTCTATTCAAGATTTCCAAAATATCCTGAGACCTATCTACAAAATACGAGGTAGATTGCAAAATTTCCTCCAACCTACTATCTATTTGTAATATTTTACATCATTCTTCCTCAATAGACACCTGCAATTGGTGCATTCTTCTTCATTGGGATAGGACATGCTCCTTTAGAGGCTGGATATCAGTTTGTTGTTCACTGGCATCCTTTGGTGATGCTATTAATGAAGCAATATATCCTTCAAAGGTTGTCACCTGCACCTGGTATTGCTTTTCCCTTTCTTCTATGGTGGCCCTCTATGCCTCCAACTCAACAACTTTGCTCTGCATCCAGTTCTTTTCTGCACTCAAAGTTTCATATGATACTTTGAGGTCATTGTTTTCTGTCTTCAACCCCTGATACTCTTGTTGTAACTTTTTCAATTCTGCTAGGTTATTTTGAGCCTCCCGTTCATTCTTCTCTATTGATACTTCCAAGGCCATCTTGCTTGCCTGCAGAGTTTGTAATTCTGCCTTTGAAGTTCTCACTTCATTATGCATATCTTCAACTTTCGTCTTTAACTTGTTACCTTCATCCCTCTCCTTTATGAGAGTGTCCTTTAATTAAGAAGCATTTTTCCTTGATTGCTCAAGGTCTGTCATAAGTCTATCCACGTTGTCTTCAGTGGCCTAGGTTAATGCTACCCTAGCCCTGGCTATTAGTCATGGATCTGCATCAGTCCCATGCATCAAAGTTTTATTAGTAATCATCATACTAGATTTTCCCCCTGTTTCGACTTTCTTCTCAGTTCTCTTGACAATCCTCTTCTTCTCCTTGTCATAAAAGATGGTACTGAAATCAGGGACCTCTTCTCCCTCTTTTTGCATAAAGGGTATCAGATTCAATTCAGAAAACACAACCTGTTCTTGGGTGCTGCTAGAGGTTGCAGTAGGCTCCTGAGAGTCAGGATTGTCTTGTCCATTCCCCTGATCAGTATCATCCTGTGCTCCTTGTGCTTCTATTTGTTCAGTAGTTTGCTGGTCTGTTTTAGATCCTGTCAATCTTAGAACTTCAGTTTCCGTTTTCTTTTTCTTCATCTCTTCATCTTCCTTCTTCTTTCTTTCTTCTTCTTCCTTCTTTTTCTTTTCTTCTTCTTCTTTCTTTGTTGCTTCTTCTGCATCTTTATTTCTTTCTTCTTCTTCATTCTTAAGCCAACTTTCTGCCTCCTATGCTAGTCTCCTAGCATCCTCTTCTCTCTTTTTGGCTCCTTCTTCTTCAGCTTTTTTTGTGTGGTTTTGCCTTTACCACCCACACTGGTGATCTTCTGTTTAAATATTCTCTTCAATGCAGTCATATTATGTGCATTCCTGAATACTTCTTCATCCTTATCCTAGAAATTTGCATATTCAAAATGAACATTTGCTTCTTTGCAATGCTCTGCAACCTTCTTTTGTGAGTCATTTCAGTGGAAGCTCATCTCCCCAAAATAAAACTGCTCCAATTCCTGTACAAATTCAACAGCTCATTTAATATTTGCAAACTTATAATTCCCTCTCCAAAAAGGGATAGCAGGGTAGGTTTCCTTCTTGTGATCAAAAAAAATCTTTCAACACCATCCAAATACACCTGCCTAACTGCTTCTCTATGTACCACACAGTCAGTGGCATACTGAGGTAGTAGAGAAGGTGCCCTAGAGCAACCATACATTCTAATGTACATCCCCTCTTCCATCAAATAATAATTCCCATGTTCCTCAATGACTTTGATTTCCTCCTCCGACATACAGTTGCATTCTGTTAGGAAGATCAAAGTGTACAAAGGCATAATAAAATGTTCACATATCTCCTTATAGTGGCTATAATATTTGTGTGCCCAGAATAGTTTGTATGCAGTGTACACAGGGGTTCTGTCCCTGTCCCACATGCACCTTAAGGCTGGAAATGGCTGGGTACATAATATACAGTCCACTAAGATGGAGCTCATATAAAACTCAGACTTCTTCTGGGACACCCCTCCCAAAGCTGAAGATATACAGGTTGAGAGACTGTTGGACACAATGTTTGCCCAGTTGAAAATAGTCTCCTGGGTGGCCACATAAAAAATAATGGGAATCCATCCCAACTGGAAACTTTTACCATGAGCTCTCCCAAACACTCTGTTTAGCATCAGTGTTATAAACATGTAAGGAGCCCTTAGAGTGGCTGTATCATACTTTCCTGATGGCCTAGTTTGAAAGTTCTTCCCAGGTATCATCATCCTCTTCACTGTTTCAACCAGGTCCAAATTGATCTCTTTTAGCCAACTTTCAGTTAAGTATACTTGGGCAGGAGGTACGTGGTATGCTAGTGAGACATAACCAAGGCTATATGCAGCATAACCCTATTTGGCAGTATTTTCCAAGATCATTGTAGTCACATATGCTTTAGGCAGAATCCAACTAATCACCTCTGAGCATGGAAACAGCTTAGGTCTGGTGGCTACCTTCATCAGAGCAGATTTCTTGATGTTGGCATATATGGTCAATTCCTCGAATCCTACATCGAGTACATATTGATTTTTGATCATCTGATATATCTCACCCCACTTGTAGTCTAGCTCTACTCCAGTGGTGGCTCTAGTGTGTTCATAGATATATTCCACCTTAGTAATGACTTCCACATCTAGGTCTCCCTCAGCAACAGGAGCCTTCGTCCTTTTCCTTTTTGACATATCTCCTTTGAAGAAATTGCCCTGTCACAGACCAAACATGCTTTTAGGCTATTTGGGATTTTAATCAGTGTTCTAAGAATGAAGAAAAAATGCATAAAACTTTTACCTCTTCCATATTCTCAACAAATAAATTTATCAGAATATCAATGCTAAAATCGAGAATAATAAGCAAGAGAAATTCTGCAAACTAAATCTGAAAATTTCTAGGTCCATCTGTAACTAAACATGACCATGATTGACAATGCATCATTTAAACTGAACCACAATCCAAATCCTTGCCAAAACAAAAAATCCTATTTAGTAATCAAAAGTGCGCAAAACAAACCCTCCAGCATCCAGAAAAATAGGGCAAATGAATACGATGGAAAGAAAACTGAAACTTCCCCCCTCCCCCGAATAGCCATAGACAAACCCACAAAAACTAGTGCAGACAACGTAACACCTGTCTGCACCAACCTCCTAAACCCTCGGACCAAGTTCAAGCCTCCATAATGGCTTACAAACAAACTCAAGAAAATAAAAACCCCTAACTACAAAACTATCAAATTGAACAATACTACACGCCAAGAGGATACAAATTCATCAAATTAGAAGGCTAACTACCCAATGGCGGGAAAACCCAACCAGGGAAAGACTCTAGTTCCAAAAATGACTCATAAAATCAAGATGAATGGTAAACCATGGTTGGCCTACCTGGCAAACAAGATGCAGTCGATGGGATGGTCTGAAAAATCCACGGCAGTGCTTTCAACGAACAGAATCCTGACAGCTAAGCACGGATGCACAGTTCACCTCAACAGGGACAGAGTAAGCACAAATTCACATGGGTAATAATAAAATAATAACCCTGTCCCATATATATAGACCTCGGTGAAAAATAAGTCAACGGGAAAAAACTCCATTGGTAAGCGGACGAACTAAGGATCGGACAATCAGTTCAAAGAGAAGCCGCAATGGCAGGAAATGAACAAACTAAAGGCTCCACGACCACTCGAGAACATCGGCGATCAGAGGCTCGGAGGACTAAACCATATTGCGTCAGCACATGGACCAACTAACCGTCGGAGAGATAGCGTACTGCTCAGCTGCAACGGCATGAGCCATACAACCTAAGGGTTCCGCAATAATAGAAAACAATGGCGAAAATCAAGCCATAAGTGAAAATCAGAACAAACCATGTCGGATGGTTAGTCCGCTCTGGAGCTGCAATTGTGGGAATCAAATAGACTATGGCTTTCAATCAAAGTCATAAACCGCTCCGAGGGAGAAAAGAAAATATCATCACAAGCAAAAGTTTAACACAATAAAGTCACATAATCGGTGAAAGAAAAACTAACCATCGGCCCATTCTTTATCTGTCCTCTGAAACGACAGCGATATAGAAGGTTGATTCTATGATCGTGATAAAATAAAAAATGCCGATAGTCCAAAGAAAACAAACATGTAAAGGTGCATCGGCGAAAATAAAACTGGGCATCGGAACGTTCATTGCTTAATCTCCACAACGGTGGATGCATAGAGAACTACAACCTCGATTTACAATTCAAATGACTTTCGACAGTGAAAAACAAAATTTCAAGTTCAAGTGCAACAAAAGATAGTCATTCAAACTCCCGAAAATGGCAAACAATTTACCCCAATTCAACCTCACAAGATCCAAATTTGTAGCAGAAGACAACAGAGTTCAGCAATCCAAACAAATCTAAGCAAGACAAAATTTAAAAGGAGGGTCCAAAATTTTAAAAAAAATTGGAAAATAGTTGCAGCTGCAACAATTGGTGACTACCTGGTGAACCCAGATCTATGGACAATTTCTTCCTTAAGTAACGGACTTTTTAACAATGAAACCAACATGATGAATTCTTCTAGATGTCTGGATTTTCCAAATGGTAAATGTATGTACTTTTAACCATTGATGATAGTCCAATTTAGGAAAATGGAAACCAAGATTTCAAAGTCAAGATAACTCTTTTGAGGCCAGGAATATGAGTTTCATTTTTACCTCTGCCTTCAGGTAGCTTTCAGCTTGGACACCACAGGATTGTAACATATGGTAAACAGAAATATTCATTTGTTCCTCATTCCCATGCCATTCTGCACTTTTTGTGCTTTTGTACTTTTGTCCTTTCATTTGAGTCCTCCTACATGCCTTTCTTTCTAAATTTTTTATTCAAACTCCTCTATCCATAGTGTCCCTTTTTGTGAGAGATGTATTGATTTTCAGCTCACGAAGCGAGAAGAACTTTGGCAATTTTGTACTTGTATGCTTTAGTACTTTGTTTTGATACATATTTCTTTCTTAGGATTTTTTTACTCTTATCTGCCTTTTGGCTTTCAATTTTTTTTGGCATGGGATCATTTATATATAATATACTATTTACCCTGCTTCCTTTCCATGGGTCTTTTGCTATCACTCCCTAGGACATTTTTAAATGTGAGATGGATAGAGCCTCGAAATAGTATTCCATACTTTTTGATCCTGAGTTATTTACAAGGATTAAGTAGGACTTCAATGTGTTCATGGCCATGCAGGAAAACTGTTAAACTAGAAGAAATTATTTTAGATAAAACAATAGTACACAGTCTTATAATCAAGGATTTCAGTTAATCCAGAATTCAGATGCTCTCCATGCAACCAAAATTTTGCCTCTTTTTATTGAAATCAATCAAAATCTAAACTAAAAACAAACAGAAATAAAGTAAACCAAAAATAAACAACCAAATCAATTTATTTATGTATAAGATAATTCAAGAAATGAAAATCAAGACAAATAAAAATAAAATTTGAGAACTAAACCACTAACTATTCAGTCCTCTGCCCACCCCTATAAATCTGGAAACTTGTAAGTTAAGGGGCTAGGCTTGACTACAAAATGAAAAAGACCTAACCATTATCTAATTCTATTGTACTTAAATAAAAAACTACATCTGCTATTTTACAATCAATCTCATCAGCTCGTGAAAATCGAAGGAGACCGGGTTGGGTGTCTGATATACTACTAGCTTCTTTTGCTTGGTAGTTTCCCAGTTCTAGCTCAATTAGATGATTTCCCAACACATAATTCACTGGTTCATTTTTTTCTTCCAATTGTGTAACATTGTGCTTCATGTGGGGCTCTCTTAATATTTTAATCTGGTTTGGACTTCCCTTTTGAGGCAACCACAAGTGTGACCAATTTGAAGAAAAATACCCATTTAGTCTTGCTGACCAGTCTTGATTCAAAATAAGTCCATAGCCATCAGGTATGTCTGCTACTACAATATCAATGTACTGACATATCTTTTTATTTGCAGATAAGTGAAACAACACATCTTCCATTTCTCCAACTACTTTCACATTGGTTCTATCTAACTGAGTAACCTGCCAGTCAGTAGGTTTAGGTTGTCCATTAATCTTTTTACAGACTGCAAGTGGCATAACATTGACAGATGACCCTGAGTCTACTAAGCAATTATGCACATTATGGTTTAAAATCTCAAGAGTCAGGAGGAATGGTGGGATTTTAAACCTAGTCTTACCTCCCACACTTGCTTCAACAATTTCTTCTATAGGTTGGTTGTTGGTGGGAAGTTCTTCCTCTGGTCCTTCAGGTGCTTTGAGATCTTCTTTGACATTACCCACTTTGTCTCCAATGTTGACTTGTTTCGGATCTTGACTGCTAATGGTAAGTTTAGGTATTTCATCATCTGTGTTGTTCTTTTGTATTCTCTTCATCTTCTCCTGAAATTTCTTAATCTTTGGAAGTATTGAGTTGTCTTTACTTACCAAACCTGGAATTCTTGTTTTTTCATTTGTTTCTGATATTTCTTCCTGTTTCGGTGAATTTTCATCTTCTGTGTCAAAAAGTGAGACACAGTCCCATAAAACCAAAGCATTATCTTCTTATTTATCTGTGGATTTATTACCCTTTTCCTCCTCATCATCAGCTTCCGTTAGTTTAGAATCCAATAGTTGAATCATTACTAATGTCATTGAATTTATCCATTGAGGGCGATTTTTCTCAAAATGGGGTTATTGATGTAAGGTGCAAAAGTTATCCATGCCCACCTCTGTTAAGTTCATTGATGCAGGACTGTGTGGAGGAGGTTTAGATTGAGAGTTGTCCTCTCTCTTTTTATAGTAAGGCTTATAATATTTCTAAGCCTCTTTTTCCTTTTCCAAATCTATTATTCTGTTAGATAGTTTCTGCATCATTTTCAACATTCCTTCAAAGTCATGTGACTACTCCTCCTTAGGCTTAGACAGTAATAAGGCTTTCTTACCAAAAGTTTTTTCTCCCGACTGTTCAGAATAATCTTCTATCCTCTCTTTTTCAGCTTCTACTTTCTCTGCCTCTTCATATGTTTCTGACAACGTAGGTTTGACTTGCATCTTGGCAAACATGGCCAAGTCAGGCCCTAAATCTGAATTATAGTATTCAATCAGAACTTTATCAGATGATTTATCAGTTGCGGAAAAATTCTTAAGATAAGCAGCAAACCTCTGGGTGAAACTATGCACTTTTTCTTTTCTTTCTTTCTTCAAAGTGCATAACCCTTTCATTAGAGCTGCATGTGTTTTCTGGGCTGCATATTTACTTCTGAATATCCTTTCAAATGTGTCAAAATCTAGGATTGAGTTAGCAGGTAGAGCAAAATACCATGAAGTTGCTGCTCCTTTTAGGGTATGTGGAAATAATCTGCAGACTACATCTTCATGTTCTCCAGCCCTTAGTCCTTCTATGGCCAAGTAAAATCTTTGCAAATGATCATCTACTAAAATATTTTCACTGAGATCAAACTTAGGCAGCATTTTCTCAAAAGCCTGAGGTAAGTCATGCAAAGGAGGTGCTAATTTTAATGGTGACCTAGCCTTCCAAGCAGGTGGTGGATTCGGTGGGTTGGGTGGCTGATTTGCATTTGCCATGAGTTTGGGTGGAGAATGAGGTGGTGAATGAATAGGGGTTTGAACAGGTGAACCATAAGGTGTATCTAGGCCCAACTAATTCAGAGGTTGAACAACTTCCTGTAAGGCTATCTCTACAAGTTCTTCAAAATTTCCAACCAATACTGCGTCTTCCAATATAGGGTGGTCTTTCTTCTTATATTCTCTTCTGGGTAAGACAGGAATAATTGGTAATCCTCCAATATTCTTCACATATGCCCTAGTATGTCTTCTCAAATCATTCACTACTTCGTTATTGACATAATATAAATTCTCTTTACCCTTCTCTTTAGGAATTGGATTGGGAAACAAACTGCTATCACCGGTGGAATAATCTCGAGAAAATAAGTTTCCTCGGCCAACCATGCACTGGCAGCCCTCCTTCTAGAGACAAAAAACTGTTGAGGCCTGGAAAATCACAGGAAACAACAGCAAGGGATTCTTCCTAGTAAACATTCCCAACTAGCCCGTTATTGTTTGGTATGGGAAATCCATCCGGTTTACGGTCTGGCTACTATACGTCAAATAACAAAATAAAAAAGTTTTACCGGTTGTGGCCCGGTCCACCGTGTATGTTTTAGTTTTTATATTAAAGTATGAGAGCAAGTGCCTATCTAAGAATGCAGATTGATAGAGAATACAAGGAGCGGTCACAATGTGATGCGCAGGTTCTTACAACTCATCTTAAACTCTCTCACATCTAAATCACACACAGCAAGAAAACTAAAACTAACTATCTAACCTATCCCTAGGGAGCAAGATTATCATTCATTAATGAGTAATGTGTTTTGCGCATGCATTAAGAAAAATCACAGATAGCTGATACTTCTTTCAAAACAAATGAAAATTTAAAGATATTTGAACAACCAGATAGCCAATTGTTTATGAACAGCATTCATTACTCATATGGAAAATTCATAGAATAAACTAGAGAGCATTCATACAAGAAATAGGTTCAAAGAGTTAGAACGATCTCACAGTTCATGGACATAAGACTGAAAACGAAATAGTTCACATTCAGCAAATCCACGGCACAGCATTTGAAAAATTCCACAAAGCTTTCTCCAACAGGAAACTTGTAATTTCTTTATGCAAAAGGAAATAGTTCTTCTTACATCAGATTCTCACAAATCTGTCTGGGAAAAATTCCTTTCTACATCTAACTCTCCTATACTTATACAAAAGGAAAAAACTTTTGGGTTGCCCCAAAGTGACTCCTGGGATTCCCCAACGTTTCCATTCCCAAAATTTGTCCATAAGTGGGTTGCTTTTACATTATACGATCCATTACATTCAAAACAAAATTTAATAAATCATTTTCATGAAGAGGGCCCCGCTTGATCATTTATGAACTTCTTCCATGCTTGGGCCTCTACTGCTATGCTTTCAAATTCTGAAGGTTCAAGAAACCAAATGTTTATCTCATATTTTGCATCCTGATTTCTAACCACCTCGATTCTTGATGGAATCAAACGCAACTGATCTTCAAGTAAATGGATGTTAACTGCTGAATGAGCTACTGCATCTTTTAGGATCTGCTCATCTAAATCTTTGACCTGTTGCATCTTCCATTCATCCTCCTGGTACCTACTCTATAGTAGTTCTATGAACAGCTTATGTTCTGGCAATGCACCCAGTCTTTGTTCTGTAGCCACTTGACATATGTTGTAGGTGACCAGCACCCTTCTGCAGTATTTAGTACAGGCTGCTATCGTTTTCTTCACAGTCTTCTTGAATTCTTCTGCTATATTTATTGCAAACTCTAACAGGTCGTAATCCTGCTTTAAGTGATGCTGATCTTTAGCTGGTAAATATGCAAAGATTTCTTCATTGGTTTCTATTCTTACTATCCTTCCAGTCAGGATTTCCAAAATATCATGAGACCTATCTACAAAATACGAGGTAGTTTCCAAAATTTCCTCCAACCTGCTATCTATTTGTAAGATTTTACATCGTTCTTCCTCAATAGACACCTACAGTTGGTGCATTCTTCTTCGTTGGGCTAGGACATGCTCCTTTAGAGGCCGGATATCAGTTTTTTGTTCACTGGAATCCTTCAGTGATGCTGTTAATGAAGCAATCTGTCCTTGAAATCTTGCCACATGCACCTGGTACTGTTTTTCCCTTTCTTCTATGGTGGCCCTCTATGCCTCCAACTCAACAACTTTGCTCTGCAGCTAGTTCTTTTCTGCACTCAAAGTTTCATATGATACTTTGAGGTCATTGTTTTCTGTCTTCAACCCCTGATACTCTTGCTATAACTTTTGCAATTCTACTAGCTTATTCTGAGCCTCTTGTTCATTCTTCTCTACTAAGAGTTCCAAGCCCATCTTGCTTTCCTATAGAGTTTGTAATTCTGCCTTTGAAGTTCTCACTTCATTATGAATATCTTCGTATTTCCTCTTTAACGTGTTACCTTCATCCCTCTCCTTTCTAAGAGCAGCATTTTTCCTTGATTGCTCAAGGTCTATCATAAGTCTATCCATGTTGTCTTCAGTGGCCTGGGTTAATGCTACCCCAACCCTGGCTGTCAGTCGTGGATCTGCATCAGTCCCATGCACCAAATTTTTATTAGTAATCATCATATCGGATTGTCCCCCTGTTTCAACTTTCTTCTCAGATCTCTTGACAATCCTCTTCTTCTCCTTGTGATAAAAGATGGTGTTGAAATTAGGGACCTCTTCTCCCTCTTTTTGCATAAAGGATATCAGATTCAATCCAGAAAACACAACCTATTCTTGGGTGCTACTAGAGGTTGCAGCAGGCTCCTAAGAGTCAGGATTGTCTTGTCCCTACCCCTGATCGGTATGATCCTGTGCTCCTTGTGCTTTTGTTTGTTCAGTAGTTTGCTGGTCTATTTTAGATCATGTTAGTCTCAGACCTTCAGTTTCCTTTTGCTTTTTCTTCATCTCTTCATCTTCCTTCTTCTTTCTTTCATCTTCTTCCTTCTTTTTATTTTCTTCTTCTTACTTCTTTGCTACTTCTTCTGCAACTTTCTTTCTTTCTTCTTCTTCATTCTTAAGCCAACTTTATACTTCCTATGCTAGTCTCCTAGCATCATCTTCTCTCTTTTTGGCTCCTTCTTCTTCAGCTTTATTTTGTGCAGTTTTGCCTTTACCTCCCACACTGGTGATCTTCTGTTTAAATATTCTCTTCAATGCAGTCATATTCTATGCATTTCTGAAGATTTCTTCATCCTTATCCCAGAAATTTTCATATTCAAAATGAACATTTGCTTCTTTGCAATGCTGTGCGACCTTCTTTTGTGAGTCATTTCTATGGAAGCTCATCTCCCCAAAATGAAACTGCTCCAATTCCTGTACAAATTTAGCAGCTCGTTTAATATTTGCAAATTTATAATTCCCTATCCAAAAAGGGATAGCAGGGCAGGGTTCCTTCTTGTGTTCAAACAAAAAGCTTCTGACACCATCCAGATACACCTACCTAACTACTTCTTTATGTACCACATAGTCAATGGCATACTAAGGTAGTAGAGAAGGTGCCCTAGAAAAACCATACATTCTAATGTACATCCCCTCTTCCGTCAAATAATAATTCCCATGTTCCTCAATGAATTTGATTGCCTCCTCTGACATACAGTTGCATTATGTCAGGAAGATTAAAGTGTACAAAGGCATAATAAAATGTTCACATATCTCCTTATAGTGGTTGTAATATTTGTGTGCCCAGAATAGTTTGTATACAGTGTACACAGGGGTTGTATCCCGGTCCCACGTGCACCTTAAGGCTGGAAATGGTTGGGTACATAATATACAGTCCACTAAGATGGAGCTCATATAAAACTCGGAATTCTTCTGGGACACCCCTCCCAAAGCTGAAGATATACAGGCTGAGAGACCATTGGACACAATGTTTGCCCAGTTGAAAATAGTCCCCTGGGTGGCCACATAAAAAGTAATGGGAATCCATCCCAACTTGAAAGTTTTACCATGAACTCTCCCAAACACTCTATTCAGCATCAGTGCTATAAACCTGTAAGGAGTCCTGAGAGTGGTTGTATCATACTCTCCTGATGGCCTGGTTTGAAAGTTCTTCCCAGGTATCATCATCCTCTTCATTGTTTCAACCACGTCCAAATTGATCTCTTTTAGCCAACTTTCAGTTAAGCATACTTGGGCAGGAGGTAGGTGATATGCTAGTGAAACATAACTAGGGCTATATGCAGCATAACCCTGTTTGGCAATATTTTCCAAGATCATTGTATTTGCATCTGCTTTAGGAAGAATCCAACTGATCACCTCTGAGCATGGAAATAGCTCAGGTCTAGTGGCTACCTTCATCAGAGCAGATTTCTCGATGTTGGCATATATGGTAAATTCCTCGAATCCTACATCCAGCACATCTTGATTTGAGACCATATGATATATCTCACCCCACTTGTAGTCTGTATCTACTCCAGTGGTGGGTCTAGTGTCTTCATAGATATATTCCACCTTAGTAATGACTTCCACATCTGGGTCTCCCTCAGCAACAGGAGACTTCCCTGTCACAGAACAAACATGCTTTTAGGCCATTTGGGATTTTAATCAGTGTTCTAAGAATAAAAAAAAACTGTATAAAACTTTTACCTCTTCCATATTCTCAACAAATAAATTTATCAGAATATCAATGCTAAAATCGAGAAAAACAAGCAAGATAACTTCTGCAAACTAAGTCTGAAAATTGCTAGGTCCGTCTGCAACTAAACATGACCGTGATTGAAAATGCATCGTTTAAACCGAACCGCAATCCAAATCCTCACCAAAACAAAACATCCTATTTAGTAATTGAAAGTGCACAAAACAAACCCTCCAGCATCCAGAAAAATAGGGAAAATGAATACAATGGAAAGAAAAATGAAACTTCCCCCCTCCCCCGAATGGCCATAGAAAAACCCACAAAAACCGGTGTTGACAGCGTAACTTCTGTCTGCACCAACCTCCTAAACCCTCGAACCGAGTTCAAGCCTCCATAACGGATTACAAACAAACTCAAGAAAAGAAAAACCCCTGACTACAAAACTGTCAAACTAAACAATACTACACGCCACGAGGATACAAATTCATCAAATTAGAAGGCTAACTACCCAATGGTGGGAAAACCCAACCAGGGAAAGACCCTAGTTCCCAAAATGACCCATAAAATCAAGATGAAGGGTAAGCCATGGTTGGCCTACCTGGAAAACGAGATGCATTCAATGGGATGGTCTAAAAAATCCACAACAGTGCTTCGAATGAACGGAATCCCGACAACTAAGCACGGATGCATAGTTTTCCTCGATAGGGACAGAGTAAGCACAAATTCACACGGGTAATAATAAGATAATAACCCCGTCCCATATATATAGACCTCGGTGAAAAACAAGTCGACAGGAAAAAACTCCATCGGCAAGCGGACGAACTAAGGATCGGACAATCAGTTCAAAGAGAAGCTGCATTGGCGGGTGATGAACAAACTAAAGGCTCCACGACCACTCGAGAACATCGGTGATCAGAGGCTCAAAGGACTAAACCATATCATGTCTACACATGGAACAACTAACCGTCGGAGAGATAGCGTACTACGCAGCTGCATTGGCGTGAGCCATACAACCTAAGGGTTCCGCAATAATAGAAAACAACGACGAAAATCAAACCATCGGTGAAAATCAGAACAAACCATGTCGAATGGTTAGTCTACTCCGGAGCCACAATTGCAAGAATCAAATAGACTATGGATTTTGATCAAATTCATAAACCACTCCGAGGGTGAAAAGAAAAGATCATCGGTGAAAGAAAAACTAACCATCAGCCCATTCTTTATCTGTCCTCCGAAATGGCGGCTATATAGAAGGCTGATGCTCCAATCGCGATAAAATAAAAAATGCCAATAGTCCAAAGAAAACAAACAGGTAAAGGTGCATCGGCGAAAATAAAACTTGGCATCAGAATGTTCATTGCTTAATCTCTGCAACGGCGGCTACGTAGAGAAATACGGCCCAGATTTATAGTTCAAATGACTTTCGACAGTGAAAAACAAAATTTCAAGTTCAATTCCAACAAAATATAGTCATTCAAACTCCCGAAAATGGCAAAAAATTTACCCCAATTCAACCTCACAAGATCCAAATTTGTAGCAAAAGACAACAAAGTTCAGCAATCCAAACAAATCTAAGCAAGACAAAATTTTAAAGGAGGGTCCAAAATTTTAAAAAAAATTGGGAAATAGTTGCAACTGCAACAGTACCAAATCCAATATGGATTAAGTTCATTAAGGTTCCATGATATTAAAGCTTCTCCTAATCTTTTGGGCATATGAATGTATACCAAGGTCATGGGGTTCAAGACTTGGGTTGGTGGTTTTAATTCACCCAACCAGAGCAACATGTTCATAATATTAGACAGTGAAAGGATCCCCATGCCAACACAACAATAACAAGATTCGTGTCCCATCAAGAACCCAAATGTGCCTACAGATTCCATGAATATGAGAGGTAAACATATGCCTTTCAATACAACATTGAACTAAATGTGTGCATAATTCCAATCCCAATTAGAATTCTCACAAAACCTTTTTGAACTATGTTGTTAAACATTAGTATTATACCCATGCTTATAATAAGAAAATTTTCAAGCTTGTGATAATGTAAACGTGCCAATGGACCTCATATGCAAAACAAAAAAATAATATCAACATTTAATCAACATATAGAAAGATATGTTTAATTGACAACCATGATTTTTCAACTACTAAATATAATACGGAATCATACATGTATTTCATTCATTATGTCTTTTCTACTCATAAAAAGATAACAAGTTAAGGTGGAAAATAACAAGTAAAGGTGACAAGCTAAAAAGTTAAGGTGACAACCTAGTTAAGGTGATAAATCATCATAATTATCTTAATTTCCACCGAGATCAAAATCCCCATCACTCGTGTATGCATTTTCCTATTTTTCATCGGCATCCTCATTTGTTACATGCAATGATGCATTCACTCTCCCAATCTCTTTATTGGGAATCAAATTCTCTTCTTTAAACACTCTATCATCATCTTTAGCCATGTATTCGAATTTTTCTTTTAAATTATCATATTTCCCATCATCCATTATATCCACAACTTCCATTAATTTTTAGTTTCAGATGACACTTTGTTTGAATGAAAAATGACCATCTTGGGCTTCTTACATCGTCAATTAGAAATGATTGGTTAATGTAAATCAGGGAAACATATGGCTCATCAATCTCTGATAAAAAATGACGTGTATTTGCACGTACAAATCGATACTCGTCATGTTGTATGGTGATGGTTTGATCCACTTACATTTTAATAATATAGGACTATTTTCACCATAATAAACTTGAATAATTTCTTGGATGAATCCCACATAAAATTTCTTCTATGTTTCATGATGGAATTCATCACTAACAACACAGTCACATTTTCCATTTCCCTTGCCATTTTCTTCCACTCTTAAATGGATATCATAGGCCCACATTCCACTAAAACACAAAGCCCATAAATGTGGTCGAAGATGTGAAATCTTAATTTCCTCTAACTTTATATCTTCACCTTGTTCTTCTGCATCACAAATTGCATCACGAATCCATTCTTCAAATGTCGGAAAAGAATCATGTCCTCCATCAAATCATGCGTCTACGCTTTTTAGGTGGAGGTCGAATCCATTTTTCTCTCTTCTTCATATTTTCTACAAAGAATATGAACATACAAGATAGTTAGATTAATAATATAAATGTGTAAATGGAATTGAATAAATGAATTATTGTTTAAAAAAAAATTTACCTACGCCACTTATCAAACGAAGAAGTGTTTTGAAGAACAGAGGCATGTATCGCACTTATTTATTCTTGTGATAGCTCTAAGTGACATCCATTGGCTTCTAATACTTCACCTACAACTCTCTCCTATTCATCATCATCCCATACCAGTGTTGATTGACATTTTCAAAATCCTTCATATATTATGTGCAAGATCCCATGGCCTCTTGCATTGAATATCCCTCAGACATTTCCTTCAGGTTTTTCCCTAGTATGAACAAATGTTTTCAAACCTTCATATAATGTTCTATAGGATACATCCATCTTGTTCTTAGTGGGACACAATTCTCTATTTCATATTTTAGATGTATCAAAAGATGCATAGAAATGTTAAATATTGTTGGTATAAATTTTTGTTCAAATAGACAAAGGAATTCAACAACCTCCTCCCTCAAACTATCAAATTTATAAGGATCTAATAAATGTAAACTCAATCTCTTGAATATTAGGCCCAACCTTATAATTTGCAGTATTAGCCCCTTTGCCAAATTTGATATATTGACCACAATAGGTAAAATATTTTATATTATGACATGATAGTCATGTGTCTTGAGGCCTCTTAAGCTATTAATGTAAATTTGGATTCTAATACTACTACTTACATATCCAGTGGGAAAGTGAATCTTTGAAATCAATTCAAGAATTGTTCACATTTTCCCTTTGTCCAGACATAAGGAGGACCATATTTTCTATATTTTTCATTGTCATATTTTTCAAATCAAATATTTTGATGAATATTTAGTTGTTGAAAGTCTTCACATTATGGAACATTATCAGAAGCACCAAAAAGAGTTTCTATAATTGCATAGGCTATATTTTTCTCAGTATGAATAAAGTCAATACTGTGCCTAATGGCTATATCCTTAAATTATGACAATTTATACAATATGCACAATTTATTTACATTGCTTTCATTACATGGATATACAATATGCACAATTTATTTACATCGCTTTCATTACATGGATTATCTCTACTACCACAACCCACCACTTTCAATAAACACCATTCTTTTTTGTTCTTTCTCATTAATGTATTCACTCGTTGTTGGCACTGGTGCTTCATGATTCTCTTCTTGACCAATTAAAATTGTTTTTTGTTGACGATATTGATGATTCATTTTAAGGTAAGCACAATGTCCACAATAAATACACTTACACAAAAATTTTGAGTTCCTCACAAAACACTTAAATTTGCAAGCATGCCATCCATTGTATCCATGGACAATGAAACTAGTCAATGTGCCATATGCAAGAAGATCGTGAATAGTAAACAATAACGAAGCTATTACCGTGAATTTTATTGAATGACCATCCCTTAAAAATTGAATTGCTTCAATTCATTTCCACAATTTCATTAGCTTATCATATAATGGCTCTAAATAAACATTGATTGTATCGAAAGTCACACTTTTATCTCTTGGTATGATCAATGCTAGTATTAATAAAAATGTCTTAGTTCTTAACCATGGAGGAAAGATATAATTTATTAAAAACACTGGCCAAGTTTATCATTTAGTACTTTGATTTGAGAATGGGTTCATCCCATCTAGAGCCAAACCCAACCTTTTATTAGCAGGATCTTGGGAAAAATCAGGCCATTTGTTATGAAATTCCATCCACATCTTAGAATCGGGCACATGTCATTGTTTTCCATAAGTGCTCTTATGTTGGGCATGACATTGCATAAGTTCAACAATGTCTCTGCACCTATACATTCGGAGTAGTCGTGAGATTAGAGAAAAGTGGCGAAGAACCTTTCTAGGAACCACAACTAATTTCAACCATGGTTTATACCTTTCTTATTTGCATTTCAGATATTTAGTCTCACTTGCAAGATTTTTGCCAAATAATACACATCCATTCACACATGTGGAAGTTTTTATAACCTAATATTAGCTTAAAGATTTGATTTTTACATTGACTTCATTTTGTTGGAAAAGTGGAGTCAAGTTATAACAACTAACTTAATAATTCCAATGACTCACCTACACTCTCGTTTGTCCAACCATGCACCACTTGCAAGTTTAAAATTTGAAGGATTGTTGTCAAATGACTTAACTTGCAATTACCATACAAAGGTTTTAAAGCATCCTCCATCAACTTGGACCAACCATCGTTTAGACCCTCATTCAACATTCTATCAACTTCAAACCCTTCATCTAACATTGTTGCATCTTCATCTATGTTTGATGCCTCTTCATCTATGTTTGGTGCCTCTTCATCTCTCATGTTATGCAATTCTATCATATCTTTATAATAATTGTGATTCCAAGGGCTTATACCACTATGCCCATGTCTTATCACATGTCAGAAAATCACTGTTCTTTTTTCACCTTTCCACCAAGACAATCCTTACATGGACATGGATAAATTTCCACTTCCCACTCGTTGTCTATTCTCTCATCATATGCATGGTATTGATTCATTATCAACCTTATACGTTGATCAATCTTTGATGTTTTGCATTTCAATACTAAACTGGTATCTTAATTAACAAATTTCAGTTATTTTAGATATACAATGGCACAAATCAGCTACATTGGTGTTAACAATAGAAACTTTGACAAGGAACTAAGTTGAAAGCACTCAATTTTTTGATAGGATGAATTGCAAGATCGAAGGAAAAAGAAAGCATAAAACCAGGCATTGCTTCTCGGTTATTTATAAGTAATGTTTTAACTATACTTATTAGGAATGCTCTCAAACATGAAAAGAAACTTATCATAAATATTGGGGAAGACTTGTTATGGATGCTCATTTTGCAGCATATATTCTTACAAAGTCAATCCTGATAAAACTAAATGGAGTTTTTACAAGGTATAACCCCTTACTAGCAATTTCTTTTGTAAGTTGAATTTAAGAAATATGAAAGTAGAAAAAGAAAATATTCAAAACTGTATTTAAGTATTTAACCTTAAAAAGTTTCTTTATTTGTTTCCTTTGAGGTGTTCGTTAATCATATGGAAATTCGAGAGTATGGAAACACAAATACACCTTTAAAAAACAAGTGCACATAGATACATACAAAGGAAAACAAAATATGTGGTTGCAATAGTTGGAGTCTTTGCTCTTCTCTTAGGAGATGTTATAGAGCTCACACAATAAATGGTACCCCTTATATGCTAACTCAGTGAACCAAATAACAACCATATTCATGACCAATTAAGGATTTAAATTGTTCATTACAGGTAAAATTGCACTATCTAAGGCAAAGACCAATGAAATATCCTCATTCCAGTTAGTGTTACCAAGTAACATACTATTGATCCAATTGTGAATGGATTGAGATGTAGCCAATTGTGGTTGGATTGAGATGTACACTACAGTTTAAGGCCTTTGCCTCAAGAATGAAACCAAGCCTTCAAATATTGCTTGGTTTCTTTTCAAATACTTCCTTCCATATAGGTGTAAGTTGGAACTATGAAAAACTTGTTATGGAGGCTCGTTTTGCACAATATCAAATCCAACCAATAAGAAGTGAGGCCTCTACACATCAAGGTAAATGGAAACCTAATTTCATTGGACTTCCTAGAAGGTTCTACCAACCACCTTGTAATAGATGTGTACATCTTGGTTATAGTTGCCATATTTTTAAAATATGTCAATCTATGTTGGAAGACCTTAACTCTGCAACATAATGAAAACTTGTTTCTCAAGCATGCTTCTGTAGTTTTCAAAATGACAGCATTCATAATATTAAACAAGGGAAACATATTCCTTTGTGATTTTTTGAAGCAAGGTCATCCATTGGTGTCAAGGTGAAAAAATCATTGCCTTATATCCTCATACAGATTAATGGATAGAAGTGGAGACCTATAGGGTAGTAAAATCACATAGAATATGAATAGGTGCCAACCATTAAATACTTACAAGTCATAAATTACGGTGCAACTCTTTGAATTTTTTTTTATATTCAGTTTTAAGGACAAAAATTTAGTGTAGCAGGATGTGACTAATCACGCTTATTTATAGGAAAAACACAGAAGGCCACTCATCTACCAAGGTACAAACATGGCTAAGGGAAAACATAGAAATAAAATGTTTCCTTAGTTAAACCAATAAAATGCCTCCAAAGTAAGTGTCTTGTTGGCCTAATTTAATTTGGGGGTTATAAATATCCATGTAACGATATTCTAATTTGATCTTAGCATAAGACAAATCAAATTTAATGCTCCCTAACATTTAACTAATATTTGGATAGAAGAATGAAATAAGTAGGAGGAACATCAGTGACTATTACATCCATCGATATGTGTCTACAAATAATTTGGACTACACACGCCACTAGATCCATTATCATATCTAAACATTGCACTCTTTTTTCATTAGAGTAAAAGGGGCCTTGTATGGTTAAGTAATGTATATGCTCAATTTTGTCACTATATAAAATGATATCAAGGAGTGCAATGCTCCATAATTATAAAAGAAATTTTGGATGTCAAGGTTCTATATGTCAACGTAACATAGAATAGAGGAGTGAGGAGGTCATGATGATCTGCATGTTTCCATTCTATGACACTAGGGATACCATAAAATAGGTTTATTAGATCAGCTCAAAGGAGAAGTTCAAGGTTCAAGATTGTAATAACTCAAAAATTTGTAAAAATTTAAAAATTTTCATGTGACATAAAATGTCAAAAGTCGATGTTAATGTACCACTAACTGTTGGTAGATAATTAAATAGTTTACAAGAGAAAGAAAGATTGCTTCTTTATAATATTATGTATATTGCTTCTTTATAAGACTATGTATAACTTAAAGGGTTATCTTTAAAAAGCTGTGTTAGCACTATTTCAACTTATCAGTTGTATTTTACCGGAAAGTAGAAAAGAAATCTGTCTTTTACTAATGCTAATTATACCATTGTTTTCTTTTGTCAAGTGGGGAAAGTTTCTTAGGTGTGATCGGGGCTTACTTAGCTTATAGCTAACACAGTGGGACTGATGCTTCTTTACAGTTTTTTAATAGGTAAGCGTGTGTTCCAGTTTAAGTAAAGTATAATTTCAAGTCAAGAAGATGCTTCTCTAGCATAAATATGATGCTAGACTTAGAGTGTTTAAAAAAAATGCAACTTGTCTCCATAAGAGGTAGTGTTGATCTTATTTATGCTGTCAAAACTCCATAAAGACGTTAAAGTAGAAACTACATATGCATGGGTCAAATTGCATGATCAATTACTATCAAAATGACATCAAATCATCTAGATGATTAAGATTAAATTCTAAAGAATACTTGTATTCTTGCTTACAGTAATTGTGATCTAGTGTTTAAATAGGAAAAACAAAGTTTGCAGCTTAAAGCTTAGATCTCTTAATGACATTAGATGTATAACACAATTACAGGCTTATCCTAGGGTTTTCTAATTAAAGGTTTTTCTCAAAATTATAAACAAAACTATATTGATTCTTAACTGTCTACTCATTATTTGGATGTTAGAAATTCAATTAAGACTTTTATATAAGTCTAGGGACTACACATACTTGTAAATCCAACTACACAATGCATTAAGAGTCATGGTCTTGGTTGAAAGAATTCTTCTTCTACTGTTACAGTTTTACCTTGAAATTATTTTTACTTGTATCTTTCACCTCAATTTCCTGGTGCACTTTTAGCTATAAACTATACCTTCACACAAGTTGAATTAGTAAAATATTGATATAAGATAGGTTGTTAGCATAATATAGGAGATCTTATTATTGCTTTGGTTCTAGTTATCATTTCACTTTCCAACTTTCACCAAATCAAAAGGCTACTTCTAGGAATCATAAGATCTCCTTCTTAAAGTAGTTTATTATTAAAAGAAAGTATTGTACCTATGTTTTTTTTTAAAACAATGTTAGCAAAGATATTACTCTATCATGACCTACAACAAAACCTTAAAATAAAAACCTTTTTCTTATTGTTAAGGTCGATAAATTAGGCATCGAAAATGAGTATAGGATAATACATCATTAGAAATCAAAATACTACATTGTTTTAATGATTATTATTTTAATTTGTAATAATTTAATTGCAGATTGGCAATTGCATAAATGACTATTGAAATGCTACCCACGATGATGGAAAAAATCTCGAAGGACACGTGGAGGTGTCAAAGTTATTAGTTAAGTTGACTTATGTTTGCCCTAACCTTCATTTTGCAAGAGAGCGAGGGTTCCTTCCACTCTGTGCAGCCGAGCTGCGAGCTCGTGGCCGCCATGACCCTGCAAACACCTCCAATTGGGAGATGCCTTCAGAAAACCACTGAGACCTTGACCCTATAAAGAAAATACATTGGTTTTTATGTATTAAAGGCTACTGTGGGTAATACATGTGGGAAAAATTTCCTTCACCAGGATGAGGACTACGAGTTCATTCTACATAACATGGAGGATAGAGTTAAGTTATGCGTGTTTCTCATTTAGGTTGGAGTACTACTTATTTACTTCGAAATACTCAGGTTTTTACAAATGCATTCGGTGCAGTAACTTCTGGGCATCACTCTCCAAGGTGCCATCAAATTTTCCCAAGGGATTTGCATTTTCAGCTTCTACCAAATGAAAATGCTAGTAGGTAACGGCATGTCCTGTTTTTCTTTTTAAAAAAGGAAATTTTATTATTTACATTAAAAGATTTTAAACCATTGAATGGTTGCTCCGTGCAGGTTCTCTTCACAGCTTCGGATGTTGGAAGCAAGCTCATTCTTTCAAGCTTCAAATATGCAGACCCTGGTAAGCCCCGGTTGTACTGAGGGTTTTCTCCTGCATTGGGATGTGGTGGTTGGAAAGATAAGAAACTTCGCTATTGGTTATGGCACGTCCTTGGTTTACATGTTAGGTTGTTACTTCTTGTTGTTTGTTTTTGTATGACTTTGAAACCCTAGAGGGTATTATGGAAAGAAACTTTGAACGCTATAGCAGCCATGACCTGGGATTTTCTTGAAGGTGCCTTACAGCCTGGAAGATGTAAAATATTTTGTTTTACCAACTCGGCTTAAAGTCGTGACCATGTTGTTTCGATCATTGTCTGGATACTTCAAGTTTTAAGTAGTCTTTGCTGGTAATGATAAGACTGTTCAATCAGCAAAACCTATAATTAGATGAAGGGTTTTTACTTATGAAATGAATGGTTTTAAATTTTGTATAGTTTATTTTGAGCAGGCTTAAGCCTTGACCGATATTTATAAAAGGCCATAGGTCATTACCCTTATTTTATTTTGTTTCTATCAATTTGTTTACAGTGTTATTAACTTTTAAAATATCATTTACTGTAAATAATTTACAATAATTTATACTATTTAAATTTTTACAGTGTTATTAGGTGAATACAATACTCTGTTTCTCTCTCATAATGGTTATTATTTTGGATACCCTACAGTTCTGTAATAAGATAGATTCTACAGAAATAAAATTTAGTTATGTTTCTATTTTTACTTTTAATAATTGTTATTTACAACTGTTAAAATTTTGTGTTAAGAGTAAGAATATGCAAGTCTGTACACAAAGATAAAACCTATCTTTCGTAAACCCTAGGTAAATTTCTTTGAGGTTTACAGTAAAACATCTATTTTCAGTACAGAATGTAAATATGAACTTGGAATAAATTATTATAAAGACCTATGAAGTACTAGCTAGGTTAAAACCCTAAGTACTATTTTTACTGTTCCTATATTTGTTTATTTAACTTTATTTATTGTCTTTATAATAAATATTAGTACTAGTAATAGCTTTGTGATTAATATGACTACTAGTGACTAATATATACTCTATTATTTTCCTGTAATTAGATAATACATATACTTTCAGTAGATAGAGTAAGTACTGCTAGTTTTCTATAAATGAATCACATAAAAACTATATAAGTAATCATTTGCATTTTTCATACAGAGTAATAAACAAATCTACTTATCTAGCTTAAACAACCAGTTGTACTAGAGTACTGCCTTATAAAAGGCGTGGGAAAAATACAGTGTGGTAATTTCTTTCTATTCATGTTTCATTTAGCAATATCACTATTGTTTTAGATATAATCTACTAATCACTAATTCTATCAATAAACAATGCTCTTTCTTCTACACAAACCCTAATAAAATAATAATATGCATAACTTGAAAACGGGTAATCTTTTTCTGAAAATAGTATATAAACTATAAATAAACCTGAACAAATAAAAACCTGTCAATGGGTGAGGTGACAACAACTTAAGTAGGTTGTTCCTCCCAACCAAATCATGGAGAAAGCTTTTTCTGCACTTTCTCGGGACCCCAAGCCTGTTTCCTGGTCCTCCTGGTAGAGTATTGGGTGAAGGATGTAACCTTAAAACCTTCTGTCACTTGACTGGATTTATAACAGTAATTCAGCCCTGCTCACAGCAGTAAGAACTTCAGCTTAGAGTAGTTGTACAAGTTCAATATTCAGCAGTTAACCCCTCAAACTCACTTCAAATAGTCCCCTCCATCAAATTTCTCATGTGTACTTCATTCACTCATAATGATCACAATTCCAAAATTAGCAGCCTCAGCTGTCTTCAATGGGAAATTTTATATCAATGCCTAGGTCTTCTGGGTCAGTTTTTACTTAATGAGACACCTGCTACCATTCCACTTTCTTGGGGAATCATGACCACAATTATAGGGAAGTTTCCACCTGCAACAGTTAGAAGTAGTTTGAGGATGCTATGACTTGTCAGTATACTCTCCACCCAGTCTCCTACACCAAGTGACTAGTTAACACTCATTTAACAGCTTCCCTAAGATGTTGTCTCATCATTTATTTATTTATTAATAAAATATTCTGCAATACATTAATTATCCTTGACCCCACTTGGTCATCAATTACAAACTTTAGCATAAAATATAACTTAATGTTCCTCAATGACATTAAATTTTTTTGCAAATCGGGGCATGTGACAAAGGTCATTTCATCATTTCTCTGAGACACAATTAGGTCTTGAGTTGGAAGAGGCCTAGATATTTTCTCTTTAGTCGACGCTTCAATTCCCAAATATTTATTTACCCCTCTATTATGTGTTGTATTTTGCAAAACTTTAGTGAGAGGCATATGGATATTAATCTTACCAATTCCGTGCTTTAAGTTGAAATAAGATGCATTCAATTATTGAGTTCCTATGAGATTAACAATTTGAGGCCTTTGTGTCGAAACAACTTTCTTTTGTGTGAGTGCTTTGGATGGTGCAAATATTTCAATATCCTTTATGATGGGATCTAGGGTCATTGATACTTAGAAAATTTGTCATGATCTAGTTTCACCATAAATTATTCATTGTTATGCTTATCTCATGGTGTCAGTGTTTCCTCTTTCTACAACTATATTTGTCTTAACCTACATTAATTTCACATGATGCCTTGCAATGATGTTACTTGAAACTAATGGTAGCAGGGATAAATAAATTTGAATTGGTTCATCCTCCTATTATATAGTTACACTGCTATCCTTTTATGTTTTTACCACCTCATCTATTATGGAGGAACTCCTAATTTCACCCAATGCATTGGTACCAATTCATTGTTGGGCCCTAGGATGATGAGTTATCTTATTGAGTTGCATGGGAGGATCCTTTTCATTTGAACTCTTAGGTCCATAATATTCCCTTGTGCACTGTATAGGGGTGGATCCAATTAGCATGTCATTTCTAAGGTTGAGAATCCTACATATCCTTGATTATGGTTTCTCTCTAAAGTATGGCACAATGTCCCTCAGAGCGAACTTGACTTTAAAGTAACTAATTATGGGATGGAGGGGTGGAACCTGCAAAGGAATGCAGTACTTAATTCTTCTCGAATCTTTAAGATTATTCTCCATGACCTTAAAGAGTATTGTTACTTCTTCTAAGGTGTTAAAGTTTGTTTTGAATATTGATTCCCTTGGATTCCTTCCTTCCCCTTTCCCATTGAATCCTCAAGGCTCAAGAGAGACCAACCTAGTTGTAAAAATAATTAATCTCAAACATATTTATGTTACTCTTAAGGTATTCTACATCATTGAAGAGTTAAGTCTGTATATATTTTTTGCTTTGGTGCAAAGAGAATTCAACATCAAATGGGGAGGATTAAGATACCATGTCAGTATTTTTATATGGATTTACTACCTCGAGAATCTGGTGGTGAACTTGTTGAGCTTGTAGAAGTGAGTGGTAAACTCTGTGACAAATTCATTGTGTACCTTTTTAAGGGAATTTACCTCCATGAGATAGTGCTTGTTATATTTTTTGAGTCCACATTTATTTAATCATTTTTCATGTAAATTCCCCCAATGAAGTGGTATCACTATACATAAATAAGTACAGATAAGACCATTTCTAGGTAGACCATTTCTAGCTAGCATAAATGGTAGAGAGAAGACCATTTCTAGAAAGATAAGATGATGCTTGGTTATCATTCAGGAAGAGGTATATAGTGAAACAATACAAGGAGACCAAAATAAATACATACCTATGAATTTTTTGCACCGAGAGAAGTGAGGTGCTCTCAGCCCAGTATGGGGGAGATCATGTCACGTTAGACACGTTATGCTAGCCGACATAAAAAACATTATGTTAACTGAAATAAATAAATAAATAAATAATATATTGTGAATTCATATATTTATATAGTGTAAACAAAAAAGAATATAGAGAAAAACATGTCCCCTAATTTATCAAATAGTAAAAACCCAATAACAAAACTAAATGAAAAGTGATTAAAAGATCCAGGTTAAACCCAGATTTACCAAACACTAAACCTATCGGAGGTGTAATTTTTTATGAACATTTAAAAATTTAAGATAAAAATAACTTACACCTAAAGAAATTGGATCCCTCTTGGTGATTTCTAGATCCAGGTTTAAGATGGATCTATGTTGGTTGTAGAGGTTCTCATATCAGACTGCAAATTCTTTGTCCTCCTCTTTGGAAGCTTCCATGTTGAGTCGAAGGATTTTTTATCCATGATGTAAATTTTTATATTTATATATATTCCAATTGAAAAATCCCCAAATAACTAAAACCAAAAATCCCCAATCCCAACGACTCCAATGCTCAAGCAGTCTGGTCAGCTCTCAAATCTCGTCAGCTCCGTCAACTTAGGGTAAGCTCCCAAAATATTAAGGTAAATTTCTGCACTAGATCTCTCACACTCCAAATGAAAAGGGCCCAAATAACTAAAACCCCACTGATGTCCAAATCCTATCGGCTCCAATGCTCAGGTTGTCTGGTTGGCTCCCAAATCCCATCAACTCCATCTTAAGCGAAAACTCTCAAATATTAAGGTAAACTCTGTACCAGATCTCTCATGTGGTCACATTGCAGTGATAATTAAACATTAACCTTTCCATTAAACATTAATGGGTCCCGTCCATTAAACAATAAGTTGCAAGGAACTTACAAGGGCCAGTGTTTTCTCGTCACTCCCCAAATCACAATCTCCCACTCTCGACACTCCCTCCATCACTACATAATCAGAGGTCACCCCTAGATTATGTGATCCTTCGCACCGTGCCACTCGCCGTCAAATCATGCCCACTCTGTCAAATTTCACTACAGCATTACTGCGAAAGCAAGCCACTTGCCCAAATCATGCCCACTCTGACACTACATAATCCGCTTACCTCCAGATGATGTGATCTTGACCCCAATCGACATAACACAATGAACTTTGCACCGACGTATTGAACTTTTACTCCTATATTTTTTACCATATAAATTTTTTTATCAATAATTTGTATATGTTTTATAAAGCAGTATAATAATATTATTATAGTGTCTAATATACTAATATTTCCATAATATTAATATAATGTCTATCATATTGTTAATTTTCATTTTGACCTTACATGCCATTTTTTAGTCATTTATAATTGTCTGACTAAGTATTTTTTACCCGACGATTAAATTAGTCATTTTATTTTGTCATTGTTAGCTAGGTTGCTCTAATTTAGTCATTTTTAGCTTACAAACAATCACATGACTAACTTGTTTAGTCACATAGTCATTTATCACCCCTTTTTCTACTAGTGAAAGGAAATATTCAACACATATATAAGACACTAGAACAATTAGGAAAGTTTCCATAAACTTTTATTTTAGAGGGGGGCCAACAGATGGCCTGTGTTATAAGGGCCATGCCACATATATTCACCTATGAATGATATAGTGGGGATTTATAGGGAATAAAATGCAAACCAAAACTTATTGGATAATAAATAAAATCAAGGAAAGGTCTCTGAAGTGACCTATCCTACCAAAAGAGAAGTATTTCTCATATAAAAAAACGAGATACCCTCTTTGCTCTAGATGGCCAAATTTGTTCATTTAAGAAGTGAGAATAGAGGGACATTTAGGGTACAATGGCACAAGGACTTATGCCCCTCTTAAAGAGGGATGAAATCCCATGATTAAATATGTTGAACCTTATAGTCCAGGAATCAAATATAATAGGCAAAAATATTACATTAGATGGGTCGTTGGAGTAATCCAATCCCTTGGTAATGTTTGTGCATAACAATTATGGCCTTTAACATTAGGGGATTTGGTAGACCATGGAAAAAAATAGCACTAAAAAGGTTGTTTGACCTATGCCAGCATGGTATTATCCTAATCCATAAAAATATGGGGGAGGGGATAAACATTTGGGAAAGATGAACAAATTCTTAATGGATTGGGACTTCCTTTGTGTTACTCTTATGGTAGATCAAGGGGGTTACGGAGAAACTTTGGTGTATCTAATTCAAAAAAATGTAATTCATGTATTGGAGCAGAGCTTTTCTCTATGGAGATGTGGAAATCTTATAACTTTCAATATTTATGGGCACTATCAAAATAGGGTTGAATACTAGGAGAGGTTATTTGATCACGGTCAAATTAAAGAAAAGAACAATACCTTGAGTCAAGATATTAACTTCAAAATCAATAGGGGTGAGATACGAGCAAGATTAACCATAACAAACCGGATCCGAGGTCCTTCATATTCTTGGACCTATGGGTTATGGGCCCACAATATGGACTTAAATGCATCCATGGCAGCAACGAAAACCCCGCTTTATATTCAAAACTCCAAATCAAACTTTGTTTCCAATATGGTGATCTCCACTCAGTGTATTCTCTTCCAGGAAATGCAGTATGCTTCCCTTTTAGACAGCATTGTGCAATGGCACTCACAATTTTGATTTCAAGAACTCAGCATGCACAGGCCTCTTCAAACATGTAATTCTTTTATAACACGTGCAATAGAAGCAAATAGAAGCAACAACGTAGGCTCCTCAATATCCACAGTTAAAGCAAAACAATAATAAGACACAATTGCTCTTGTCCACCTCTCCTCAATGCCGTAGCATCAGTGATCTCATCAACCAACAGCGACAGCATTCAACAATTATCCTTCTCATGATCTCGATCATTCTCACTTTTGTTACAAGCAAGTCTCTCGGTGACTTGCCTCGTGAACACACACGGGTAACAATGTTATTCCTACAATATATCGAATTAACATCAGATCACCATCAATCCTTTCAGTGATCGATGGTCGATCTTATCCTCTCACTGAAACATTTCTACTCGTCCTTCACATCTGTGATATACACTTGTGGCCTCACGCACACAAATTAACACACATACTCATTTATCCATGATTGGTGCACTCAATTCATAAATACACACATATCTACACAGAATTACACACAATAGCACCGAATTCAAATAATGTAGAATTACTCTATTAAATATCAAACTTGATTACATACGAGGCCTTTCAGCACCTGGCCTGAATTTTACATGGTGTAGGACGCCTTCAACTCCCGCGGGATCACACTTTAAATCAAAAATACAATGTGGATCGGATCACTGAAAGGATCCGATCTATCCTTAACTAATTCATGAATATCGCTAATACAACAGAAATATCATAACAACCCGACGAAATTCAGGCCATTCACATCCTTTGTCCACGCCTATCCACGTCCTAGCCTTCTGGAAGGAAAAAATGTGTTTGATCTAAGATAGGGTGGATGCTCCTGCATCATATTTGGTAGACCATGGAAAAAAATAGCACTAAAAAGGTTGTTTGACTTATGCGAGCATAAGATTATTCTAATCCATAAAAATATGGGGGAGGGGATAAACATTTAGGGAAAGATGAACAAATTCTTAATGGATTGGGACTTCCTTTGTGTTACTCTTATGGTAGATCAAGGGGGTTACCAAAAGAGTGGAGAAACTTTGGGGTATCTAATTCAAAAAAATGTAATTCATGTATTGGAGCAGAGCTTTTCTCTATGGAGATGTGGAAATATTATAACTTTCAATATTTATGGGCACTATAAGAATAGGGTTGAATACTAGGAGAGGTTATTTCATCAGGTTCAAATTAAAGAAAAGAACAATACCTTGAGTCGAGATATTAACTTCAAAATCAATAGGGGTGAGATACGGAAAATATTAACGATAACAAACCCACTAGAAAACCTATTTTTAAATAAACTGGAGTAAGTTAGTCTAGTAGATGTGGAACCCTCTAAGATAATATCCACTTAGAGGAATCAAAATACTAATAAAAGAAAGGGTGGTGTCTAGAATCCTAGATATATTTATAATCTCACGCTCCCTTGTATCATATCAAGTTAGAATCATATATTGGGTGGAATTAGGTATTGAATCTTACCACCAACCAATACTTTTTAAGTGTTGAATTAGGTTGTTAAGTCTTTATTGTTTTATGGTGATGAATGAGTTACTTAGAATTTTTGATAAACAAATTTTACACAAGATATTTGCAGCATTGATTAAACCACAACAGCATAAATATTAATACATGATAAGCAAAGCATGTGGAAACATATGATGATATCAAAAAAGAGACCAGTGCCAATAATGGAGTCCACAAATGAAAATGTTGTTGTATTGCAGAAAGAAATGTTGCAAGTGCTCTTGGTCAAATTTTAAGTTAATATGGGATGAGTTGATTAAACTTAGGGGGGAGGGGACTCCCAATATACTAAAGGGTATTGGGAGTATGTCCAAAACCCTTAATCGATATGGCTACCCGCAAGGAATATGTAGGTTGGTTGGAGTCTCAGAGACGGTGTTCAACATTACACGGCAAGGGTGTAGCCTAACTTTGTCTCGAGGTCACTGACCAATTGTTCCTGCTTCCTTTGGGTAATTTTCCACTGCAACGGCTTTATTCAAAGCGTTGGATCTTTGCCTGGGGAGGTTTATTGAAAAATGAAAACTAATTATTCTAGTCACCCACATTGATTTTGATGCAGTTGGCTGATCGAACGAACTGCAGCCAATGCAGAGCATACACAATGGAGTCTTGGTATTTTTTAAGGATTTTAACTTTGTGTTCTTTGTTAAAAATAAAACCCTCCAGGAATCTCTTTTGGTCCAAATGGACCTCAATCGAGAAAGAGAGGAGGGGTTGATTTAAGATAATAATAAAAAATGAAAGAAAAAAATCCATGAATTTTCTAATTAGTCCTACCACACATATATTTCCCCTTTCGGGTCAATCGGGAAGTCGTGGGGTAAGTAGTATTGTTACTTTTAGTTGAAGAATATGCAATGCTTGTAATAACGATTCAAAGTATATAGTGCTGCAAAACACAACTAAACTAAAGAAAAAATGAAAAATGCTAAAACACAAAAAGTGCAGACTCCCCCCTGGGGATGGGGAGTGGGCTCAAAAGAGCCTACTATAGATTTTTTTTTTATTAATTGGTTACAAAAATTTTAGAAATAATTCACTTTGGTCCTCGTTATCTGGGATCGAAAGGCTTACAACACAGCGAGAAAAGAATCCCAACTGAGGGGGGGGGGACTTTTGGGAAGCTCCGAATGGCCCAAAATTCAATTTTTTGGGGCAACGTATCCTCCTCTTTTTGGACATACCTGCTAAAAAAAGCAAGCAAAGTTTAGTAGAAAGTGCCCAAAAACACTTTGGAAGTGTCTTTGGACAACAAAAAAATTACCCAAAAAAATCTAAGTTAAAAAAGGTTTTAAAAAATGCAAAAAAGAACCAAGGAAAGCAAGCTTTCATTGGGATCTTGGATTGCTTTTTGGAAAGCCAATATGATTTGCACTTTTATGCTAGATATAAATTTAATATTTGAAAGGAAAACTATTGCATGCAAGCTATAGATTTTATTGAAAATGCCATGCAAAAACCTATTCCTTTATGCCAAATCTAAAATGAATGAACAATGCTTACTAGATCTGATCTATTCAAAAATTGAGAACTAGATCTAAGTGCAAGATTTATATTTTTTAAAGCATAGATCTAAGTAAACAAGTTGGGTAACAAAGGGGGAAAATTGATTTTTTTTTTAAAGAGAAAGGAAAGAGAAAGACTATGTTGTCGTTGGGGGTTTCGCTTTGAAACACTTTGTAGTGAGATGCAGAGGGACTATGTCTTTTTTATTTTCTTTGAAAGGGGTAGAATCAAGCTAGATCCACACCATTTTGAATCTAGGAAACCTGAAACTCAACCAAAACTCAAACACACCCATGAGATATTGAAAGCATATACAAAGAGAGGTTAATAACGCATGAAAATAAACTTATTAACATGCAATGTTTGACCTTTAATAATACATGATAATATAGAAACTAAAGTAATCTTACTTTCAATTTCTATTCCTACCAATTCAGAGAAACCTTCATAGGCAAGATCTAAACCGCGATTAATGCATAAAAATTGGAAAAATACAGTTTTTTACCTCAATAATGCATGACAATCTTAATCCACACAAAAGAGCACACCAACACTAGCCTCCAAAGCTTTCTTTTATTCCAAGAAAAATAGCAATAGCATTACAAATTACAATAGCATGCGCTCTCTTACTCCAAACCCAACTAGTTTGTGAGAGAGGCAGAGACTTTATTTATAACCAAACTGGCCAAGAGGGGCGCATGCCTGACTAACAAAGAGAGAGAAGCTGATGGAGAGTTAAAATGAGTTTGATTTGATGATGAACTGAGTCTAACTGGACTAGAACTGCAAGCCGGAGTGACACCTCCCTCAATGGGCCAACCACGCCATCAGTTAGCTTCCAAATAATACCACACATGTGGAGGAGAGAGAAAGAGGGTGCAACCATATAGCCTGTGTGAGCCAGTTAACTCCCTCATCAGCCCTAATCAATGCCTTCAATCAAGGAATGGAAACATCTAATCTATCTGAAGCAGATGAGACTAATTTCAATCAAATCTAATCAAATCCCATTGATTTAGGATTTTGGGAATATTCTCCATTTATTAAATATTTCTATTTTTTAATTAATAAAAATGACTTTTTTGGAGATTTTTTACTTAAGTAATAAATTTATCACTTAAAACTTAGGAAAAGTTGGTTTTTGGGTTTAATGGGTGCTCTCAGTTAGAAAATGAGCACCCCCATGTACAAAATTGATCCCTAACCACACTTTTATAGACTCTAATAACCCCCTAGGCCTAAATACCAAGACGACCACCCCAACTTTGGAGGTATGAGTGAAAAACTCGGAAATTATTAGTCGTTTGTTCAACAACAAATAACCTCTAAGGGAAAAAACACTCTGGGCTAGTCGGATTGATAAATTTGTCTAGAAGACCAAGTCGTTTACATACACCACCATGCTAGAACATTTTATTACAACTCCCCCAAGGGGGTATGAACATGTGGTACAAGAAAAAAATTTAAAAAATATCAAAAGAAGGCTGAATTACTTCTAAACTTTGAATAATGAAAAGTGTTTGTTCTCATCACTTGGATCACTTGATAACACCAACTAGGTATGACCTAGTAGGTAACATCTGGCTCCATCTAGGGACACGTGATTTGACTCATCTTCTAATCAAAGAAGAGGATGTGAGAACTCTGGAATCTTTAGGTCCTACACAAAAACTAATGTCCATCATTAACACATGTATAAAAAAGAAACCAACTAGGAAACTAAACTATTGCACAAGTTAGTATATAATGTACAAAAAGAGAAACTATTTTACAACACTAATATGCAATAAAACCTTCAAAGTTAGTACTATGATACAACATATATAATACATAAATATGATACATAAATAAAATACTTGCAAAGATAAGTTTAGAAATAGGCCCTGATACCACCGATGCCAATAAAGGAATCATCCGTCTCGGTGAAGAACATCTTGAGCAGAAGGCCATTCACTGGAACACTTAATCTTTCCCCTTCCAAGTCATTTAGATAAAAATAATTAGTTCCTGCTACTCAGTCAATGATATAAGGTCCCATCCATAGGCTGTCAAACTTTCCATGTTTTCCCAGTTTTTCCCTCTATTTGTCCCATAACAAAATTGTGTCACCTACTTGAAAGGATACAGGTTTAGTAGACTTATCAAAAGTCCTCTGAATTTTATCTAAATTTCTGATACTCTGGTCAAGGGACTTCCTTATGTTCTCATCTAACTCAATCAACTGTTAACTCTGTTCTGAATGGCATCCTGATCTAAGCTAAAGTTTTGAGGAATCTGATACACTCGAAGCTTTAAATGGATTGGTAAGATGACATCTAGGCCATAGACAAGTTCAAAAGGAATCTTCTCGATTGAACTTTTCTTAGTAATCCCATCAGCTCATAATGCATACTTAATCTTGTTATCCCATGCTTTCTTCTTATCACCAATTGTTCTTGACTATGGTCATTAAGTTTTTATTACTTTACTCAGCTAGACCATTTCCTTGAGGATAATAGTTGGATGAATGCAATAAGACAATGCCATATTTGAAGCAAAAAGATGACATTTCTAAAGAACTGAAACATGGGCCATTATTTGTGATGATTTTGGCTGGCACACTGAATCTTGTGATAATCCTATCTTCTAGGAAGTCCATGACTACAACATCGGTTGCCTTCTTGGTGGGTATTGCTTCTACCCACTTGGTGAAATAATATGTGGCGGTAAGTATCCAAGAATAGCCATTGCTTGAATTGTCTTTGAACTTACCGATGAAATCAAGCCCCCACTACTGGAAAGGGGCTTGGACTACTATTGGTTTTAAGGGAAAATCCTTCATCTTTTGCTTCCCAGTGAACAACTAACATTAGGGGCAACTTCTGACAAACTTATGCACATCTAAAAAAAGGTTTCACCAATAGTAACCTACTGTAAGGATTTTTTGGGCGGTTGCTCTTGCTGCAAAATTTCCACCATAAAAGCCTGTATGGAACTCAATCATGAGTATCTTAGACATAGATTCATCAACACGTCTAAGTATTAAGCCATACGGGTTTCTCCAACCTAGAGCATCATTTGTTAAACAATACTTAGTTTCTTTTAACCTTAACTCTCTGTGTTTATGGCCAAGTAGGTGGTCAGGGCATGTAAGGTTATGAAGAAAAAATATGATGTCTGAATACCAAGGCTTCTACTTGAATCTCTTAAGCTTTTCTGATACACTTTGTTCTGGATTACTGTTCTGACAAATCATTCCTAAAGCTTTCTCATTCCCCTGAGTTAACATCTTTGCAAGCCCTTGTCCCTTAATCAATTTAGTGGGTTCATCTCGAAGTCATATTCCTGAATATTTGAAACCCATTTACCCCTGATGCCTAGAATATCCTGCTAAGACATGATATATTTAACAGTTGCATGGGGTACATACCCAATGATTTTAGAGTATCTGACATAAGTTCTAAAATGTTTAACGAACTTGACAAGAGCATAAGCTTTCTTTTCCATGGAAGTGTACTTCAATTGTGAATTTTTCAAGGATCTACTCATAAATGCTATAGGCTGCTCTTTCCCTTCACTATTCTTCTGAAGCAAAACACCAACACCAATGGTGTCTTCTAAGGCAAAAGAGAAAATATGAAACTCTTTTGAATAATTCGGCCTAATTAAAAGAGGAGATCTAGATGTAGCATCTTTGATATTTCTGAAAGCATCCTTCCCTTCATTCGTCCACACAAATTTACCATCTTTCTTCAACAAATTTTGTAGAGGTTTCATTATTTCTGCTAAATTTGGGATGAATCTCCTTATGAAATTTATCTGATCGTTTAAAGACTGGAGATCTTTTCAATTCTGAGGAATTGGGACCTTGTTAATGGCTTCTACCCATTCATGATCAATCTTGACCCCACACTTGGAGATGATGGGTCCCAACAACTTGCCTTCGTCAACCCCGAAGATTGACTTGGAAGGATTTAAGGAAATGCCATATTTACGGAATCTCATAAATACCTTTCTGAGATGACTTATGTGGTCATATCTTTCTTTCGAAAAAACAGTTAAGTCATCTTGATAGATTTCGATCACTTTTCCTATGAGTTCTTTGAAGGTGAAGTCCATGGCTCTCTGGAAAGTGGTACCCGCATTTAATAAGATGAAAAGCATTCATAAAAACTTGTAAGTGCCCCAAGGTGTGGTAAACGTTGTCTTATGTTGATCTTCTTTATTTACTAACACCTAGTTATATCCAGAAAATTCATCCAACATGGACATCATTCCTGATCCAGATACTCTTTGAAGTAATGTTTCCATGTCGAGAAATTGGTAATTATCCTTTAGGCATGATGTATTTAGATTCCTGAAATCTATACATATTCTAATTGACCCGTTATTTTTTCTAACATCAACTAAGTTGGAGCACCATGATGAATGTCTTGTAGGTGCTATGATCCCTATTGCTAACATTTTCTGAAGTTCCTTCTGAACAATGGGGGCCAACTTAGGATTTATTCGCCTAATTTTTTGTCAAAAAGGATTGACTTCTTTGGCCTCTTCTGTGAGGGGAATAGTGTGTTGAAATACATCTTCCCGATAAGCTTTAAGTTCATCATAGCTAAAGGCCAACACATATCTATACTCTTTGATTAAATTGATCAAGTTATTCCTTTACTTTTCCGAAGTACCTTTTCCATTTTTTATTAATTTGGGGTCTTTGTCGGTACCTATATTTATTTCCACATAATCCCCAATTTTTATTGACTCTTTTTTATTTTTATGGTGATCTTGTTTGTCAAACAACTTGTCAAAATCTATAAGGCTACTTGGAATATGATTTCTAATATTGTCCCCATGCTCCTAATTCTCTTTATCCTCCTGCTGATAATTGATCTTACAACCTTCAAATTCCTAGAGATTATGGATGAATCTTAAGAGTTGTTTATCATCATTAAATACCTGTCAGTGATCTACATTATCAGGAATTGAAGGCCTGAAATTTATTTCCTTTTTTCCATTCCCACTAATCATCTCATCTAAAGGGTGGATGGTGCTACCGCCAAATTATCTACTAAACCATTCATTTTCCTAGGGGATTTTTGAAGATTGAGTGCATCAAACGAGTCCATGGTGTCCCATATAACATTCATATACTTCCTTAGTCTATCACTTTTACACTGATATTGATTCTTAAGTTGGAGGATGACCAAGTCTAAATCACCTTTTATGTTTAACATTTTTATGCCCATGTCCTTAGTAGTTTCCAACCCTAGAAACAACACCTCATACTCATCAACATTGATTGATGCTTCAAACTCCAATCTAAAAGAAAAGATGTAGATTTTAATCAAAGGAGAAATAATCACTATGCCCGCACCCTTTCCAGATTTGGAATAAGCTCCGTCAAAGTACATTTGCCAAACTTCATCTATCTTTTCATTTTTAATATTTTCTTTAATAGGGGCCATGAATTTGGAAAAGATGGCATAGTTTCCAAATTTGTCAGTGCAATGCACAAATTCATTTCCAGACTTCTTAAGATTATCTACATGTCGATTGCTTTCCTTTTCTCTGTGAAGTATAACCCTAGTTTTTTTTATGCAAGTATAGTTGCATATGATCAATCCATTTGGATGTGTCCACCTAGAGTTGCAGCCCACTTTCTAGACAAAATAATTCCCCAATTATTGGGTACATTGATTACAACAACATCCATTGCCATATCGATGTCAGCATACTTGGCCAAATTTACATGCAGGTTTAAAATTATCCCTACCACTTCAAATTCTCTTGCATCTATTGCACAAACATTGTGGTATGGTCGTGTGATCCTTAGATTTAACTATTCCATTACCTTCCTTGTAATTACGTTTGATGAAGCACCTGAATATAACATGCAGTTGTGAAGGATAAGATCATCAACTAAAAGAGAGACACAGAAAGACAGGTGATCCTCCCTTTTTGGATCAACATTGTGAAGGACTATGGGCATATCTTCGAGGACAACAAGAAAATATTCAAGGATGGCATTATTACTTGGAAGAGCAGTTTCTTTGACAATATTATTATTACTTTCTAAATCTTTCAACATTTTTTCTTTTTGGCTAGGAATTTGAAGGATATCAGTTGCATAAGCTAAAACTTTAACATCATTCAACCATTTTCCCATGTCAAGTTTTGATTCTACAACAACTGGAGGGTTTATAACATGAGGAATTGTTACCTTAGGTTTATATTGTTTAGTTGGTGTAGACTTCTCCTTTCTCTGATAGGTTGCTCCTTTGAATCTAGCATTACTCATTTCTTAAACCTTTTCCTGGGTAGGCATTTCAACATAACTCTGAGTAATGAAATCCTTTGACAAACTATAATCTACGGCATGTTGCCAATGTTGGTCTTCCAAAGGATAGGTTCGTCCTACCATGTTCACGAACTCAGGCTCTCTTGATAGTGTGTCCTGACTACTGATTTCAGGGAGTCCTTGTTCCATAGCTTGATTTGCAATGTAACAAGTACTTTCCTAATGAAACTGAGAACAAGGCCTGCAAAATGGAATTGCATCCTCTACTATGTTGACTGAATCCAACTGGTTTGGAATCCTAGTTTCTTGATTTTTCTTTTGATACATCTAATTAGGATTTGGTTGAAAGTTCCTTGGTGCATGAGAAACATGATTTCTCTCCATCGTAACCAACCTATTCTGAATATGATTTAGTTGTACAGCCTGGTTGGCCATTTGTTGGTTTTGATTAGTTACCAAGGTTTTCATCATTTTGGCCATTTCCTTCATAGGATCTTTAGATGCTTCCTTATCCTCTGATTCAACATATTTTCCCTTAGACTCTTTATAGGAAGAGTTTCCTCTAGTGTATCCAGGTATGTTGGACTTACCCGATGATTACATATTCTTTTCAATTTTTTCAGCCAAATCCTGGGCAGTATTTAAATCAGTAGGTTCTTTATCTCTTAACTGAATACCTCAAATCTCCATTGAATGCTTCAATATAACAGATGAGGACAGCAACATCATGGGGCTTGATGTCTTTATGAAGATCAGAAACAATGCACTTGAATTTTGTATTAAATTCATCCATGGTTTCATTTTCCATATTTTTGATGTTATGGAGGGCAGCAAGTTGATGTCTTGCTTCCTTTTTCTCTCCCCATTTCTTCCTAAAACCATCCCAGAATTCATTAAGAGTTCCACATGAATTATCATCTAAGTCAAGGTACCATTCTCCAGCATCTTCTTCTAAGGATAAAGTAAAGAGCTTCATTTTGACGTCATCATGGTCATGGGAAGCATCATTGCAATAATTGATCAGGAGATTTTCAAACTTCTAAAGGTGAGACTTGGTGGTGATGGAATTGTTCCCCTGAAATGTAGGGAGATTCTTGATAGCATCATTCGGAATGACATGAGGAGCACCTGCTATCTGAGAAAGGTCAAGGGGTTTGAAGAAATCGATCATTTCTTGAGATTGATGGATATGACTCTCTACAAATAAATGATAGATATCTAGATTTGGACCCTAAATCTTCGAGGATTCTATGAGAAGTCTGTCTATTCAATCTCCTTATATAAGCCCTTCCAGGCTCAGGGATGAGATCAAATACTCCTTCGGGGTTCCTTCGGGTAGAATACCTTGGAGGGATATTAGACAGTGGAGTCGCCAGATGGATCGAGTTTTACTTTAAAATTTTAAAGACAAGATCTATCATAGTTTTTATCTTTTTATCTCTTTGAAACAAAAAGAAAAGTTAAGTTTTACTCGGGAATAAAAATATTTATCCCTGGAAATGACACCAGAAAATGTTGTCTCCTTTCATTCACCTTGGGGGCATGTGGTAGAAATATTCAATCCACTCGGTGTGTCCTTGGGGACAAGTCTCGAGTCAAGGCTGTCACCTTGTTCTTGACTCCTCCGTTTAGGAAAACTCCTAACGAAACCAAGGGCGGTAGACCCTATTAATTGCTAAGGTTGTTAAGGCTTTAATTTTTTATGGTGATGAATGAGTTACTTAGGAGTTTTGATAAACAAATTTAACACAAGATATTTGCAATATTGATTAAACCACAGCAGCATAAATATTAATACATGATAAGCAAAGCATGTGGAGACATATGATGATATCAAAAAAGAGACCGGTGCTAATAATGGAGTCCACAAATGAAAATGTTGTTGTATTGCAGAAAGAAATGTTGCAAGTTCTCTTGGTCAAATTTTAAGTTAATATGGGATGAGTTGATTAAACTTAGGGGAGAAAGGGACTCCCAATATACCCGAGGGTACAGGGAGTATGTCCAAAACCCTTAACTGATACGGCTACCCGCAAGGAATATGTAGGATGGTTGGAGTCTCTGAGACAGTGTTCAACACTACACCGCAAGGGTGTAGCCTAACTGTTGTTGGCAAGCAGTTTTGGGGTAAGTTAGTTGTGCAAGGTGGAAAACAGCGCGCAAGTTGGAATTATAATAGTTTATGTATTTTGGTCATATTTTGTAGTTCTAGACCGCATTATGTGGATTGTGGTCATTATTTTGTATATTATGTTAAGAAGTACTTAGGAAGTTGGTTAAGTGGACCATCATTGTAAAGGTGCAAGCCTATAAGTAGATGTAGAATTGCAAGTCTGAAGTCTTCTTAGCTTCTTCTTGGACACTATTTTTCGGTTGGTTTCTTGCGCATACTTCTCAGTTTTATCAATGTATGTGAGCTGAAGAACTGTTTTGGAGAATATGTGTTTTGTTGCAAAGGTTAATATGACATGACGAAGGTTGAGCAAAATCGTTGTGTCTTTTCCTGTTTTCTTGTTTTCCTGTTTTCTGCGATCCAAATATGAATGCAATGCATATCTGCGATATGGATATGTGAATAATGCGATTTTTCTCTGCTTTAAATGATGTTATACTGTTAGATCTATTTGCGCAATGGTGTTTTGTTCCGATTCATTTATGTTAATGTGAACTATTGAATGATGATATGATTATGTTAATGCATAATCTGAATGATTAGATCTATGGAGTAATGTTGCGCTAAGTTGATAAGTAGACACATTGTCCTCCTTCATACTATGAAAACTTGGTTCCATCAGCTCTCCCTCGAACATCTCAGTTGAGACTTCATCTACTCAGCAGGTGTTGCTAAATGGGGTAACATCTGTCTGAGCTAGTGCTTAGGGAGATCGCAGTGGTTTAGGTGTCGATAGAGAGTGGAACCCCTGTCAACTGGTTTAATGTCAACAATTGGTTCCATTGTCAGGACCTTAGTGCAAAGAGGAGGGAGTACATGTTGTGGCATTCAACGAGACCGGAAATAAAATACCGGTTTGACCAAAATATACGAGTTTGTTGTAAGAGAACCAAAACCCTGGACTGACGACGGATAGGTGGCTGGCAGAGTATATGCATGAGGGTCCACATGAGTACTTTTTCTCTGAATTTTCGATCATCATGTATGATTGGTTAGTGTGATTGACCTATCGCAAGACAAATTTCCAAGGAGGTGAACCAATGTCATGGACCCCATAATTGATTCAAGAGTTGCAGAAGGTAGATAATAAAGCATCAAGGGTTGTTGAAGTCTGGCTTGATAGTATCTTGGAATGCTATATCACTAATTTTGCGGTCGATACAACTAAATCCTATAGCGAAGCATAAAATGAGTTTTTTCGTAGACCAAGGGGTAGGTTCATGTTGTCTTTGCAATTGACTATTAAGATGCTCATCTGTGTGTTGCAGCTGCAACTTTTTTCCCCAAAATTTTCAATTTTAGTGTAACACCTCGGTTTTAACCCCGCTTACATTAAAAATACATGATACGTATATTGTAAATAATCTTGGTGCGGAGCTAAAGGCCAAGGACCCACCATCAATTTGGTTATGTTGTGTTCCTGTTTTGGGAATGGTCACCGATGGATATCGGGACATACAAAATATATTTAATTATGGCATCATGTAAACACGCATTTTAATTAAATAACCCAACCAGCTATGTTCACGGAAACTAAAATGAGAATGGGCATGATTCTGAAGGATAAGGAAAGGGGGAATGTTGGGCATTGAGTCATGGGGGAAAGCCATGTGTCACCACTACCCTTAATTGTTCCATTGTTAGTTGGAGCAGCGATTGGCTGGCAGGAAAACCACCACCATGCCCACGCCCACTCACACTCTCCCCATGATGCATCTGTTGGTATGTCCACTCACCAAATCACAAGTCTGTTCGTCTCCTCTCAAGGAGCTGAGTTAAAAGGTTCCACATTCCATTGCAGGGGGTTTGGTTCCTTTCTGCCTCATCGATTGTTAGCTTGCGAGCATGCTAGTTCTGCCTCATGAATTTGAAGGCTTATGGATCAATTTATTTTCTCTGTTCATGCAGAGTCTGTGTCTTTTTCCACCATTACCATGCTGCATAATGTTCTGTCATTTTTCCATCGTTGAATCATGAGCTGAAGACTGCTACTCTATTGCTGGGTCGTGACCATAATTTTCTTCCACATTTTGTTTAGCTGTGTCTTTTTCCATCCCGCACAGTTTGGGACTTTTGTTCTCTTCCCATTTTCCAGTTTGTGTAGTTACTCCAATGATTGCATTAAGGATCGGTGTTGAGGGTTCATAGTGTTGCGAACTGTTGTTTGTCCACAAATGATTGGTTGTTTTTTCCCTGTAATGCTTGTCTAGTTGTTTGGCTGCTTGCATGCAACGGTTTTGTCCACGGATTTCCTTGGATTGGGGAATGAGGGCCTGAGATGCTTGATAAACCTGGTGGTTCAGAACCACACAGATAGAGCTGCTGAGCTAGTTTTCTTCTCCACAACCCCTAAATAGCATTGGAAGGGAGATTAGGGTCTGAGGGACTGCGTTGCAAAGAAAGGACTGATTTCCTTGTGTTGGGTGTGTATGGGTGTTCTAGAAGCCAGTCTGGTTCAGGTGTCAGTGCACCAGCTTAGCATTAGCCTTTCCTATCTCATGGATGGCTTGATAAACCCAACTTTGTTGGCTTTCCTGATCCATTGTTCGCCTGATAAACCCAACTGTGTTGGCTTGGATGAATTGTGTACCATTGGGGTGTTGTTATCCATGGCTATGTTTAATCCTGTTAGTTCCTTATTCCTTGGGGAATCATGTCCGGCTCAGGGGTGGCAGCGTTGCTGAGAGATTAAAGAGCATGCGGGCCTATGGTTGGGTGGAACGTTGCAGCGACGTAGCTGGTTGTGGAACAAGTTCTCTATAAGATAAGTACTCTTGCCTAACTTGTGTCTACAATTATATATTTACCATTTATGAATGATGATATACATGTTAAATGTTGATCTATATATGCATGAATGTGGATTGATATGTTTTTCTTCCGTTGTGTATATGAGGGATTATGCTTCGTAAAATGTTTTATGTTTTAAGTATCATGCTTCAGCACTATAAGTATGTATGTTCATGTTCATGGGGCTAGATGCCCAGATGATTTGACATATAGTAGTGTCCTCTTCGCCGGGTCGGAGGGTCGGGGACGTTACATTTAGGGCCCCCCTTTTATTTGTTTTTATTAAATCTGGCCTAGGAGTATTTTGTTTTCACCAAAGCTGCCGTGAGTCCAATTTTTTCCTTAAAAAACTTGGTCTGTTTCGTTTTTATTTGTCGAAAGATTAGTCGACTGTCCTTCCGATATTGGAAGCATAGTCGACTATCTTTCCGACGTTGCGGAAGCCAAACCGTCAAGCCTTCCGAAAGAGCTTCAAACTCCCTCGCCGATACATCGGAGCTCGTTTTCTCTTCTCCTTGGGTTCGATGTTTCGAGCTTAGCGCTTAGTGGTTCCGATATCCGTGGACTTAATGTATATCGGGTCCATAGTTCTGTTTGTGCCTGCCGTTGCACAGTCCTCTAGTTTATCCTGCCGATTGATTTAAGTTTGTTCACCGATAAATTTCCTGTCGATTGTTATATATAGAGAGGCCATGTGTTTTATTGTTTTATTCATATTGTGACTTGTCATTCGCATTAGGTTGTGTCATTTTCACCATTTGCACGTGCATAGTTGTCAAAACTTGGTTCGTTTGCTCTGCTCCCATGGAATTGCGTTCCATACAATCGATTACATCGTTACTTCCAAGTAGGTAAACCGTGGTCTTGTTATTTTTGGCTATTATTGGTTGATTTTTTTTGAGCCGTTAGGTTTTCCTTTGGTTAGGTTTTTTCACATAAAAGGTTAGGAATTCTTGCCTCTTTACAGTTTTCATGGATGTTTTAAATTGAGTGAGGAGGGGGTTCAGCTGTTTGAGGTCTCATTATTATTGAGTTCGAGTCTGTATGCCTTTGAAGCATTATGGATGTGTTTGTGCCGGTGCGAGTTGTTAGGGCACGGTGCAGACAGGTGTTTCATCCTGCTCTGCACCACCCTTTTCTTGGTCTTTTTGTGATTGATCGGGGTTTAGTAGGCCATTTTTCTTGCAGTGATTTTTTCCCATGGGACTTAGGAGGGTTTTTTTTTCTTCTTTTGGTCGATCAGGATTTTTGCTCGAAGACGTTTGTTGCACAGGGTTTAGTATTTTGAGATTGAGATTGGTGTTTGAGATCCAATGGTAGAGTCAGTGTGATAAGTCCCTGTCTAAGATGGAGGTTTTTCAGTCAATTAAGGTTTTGAGACAGTGGAGCTTAGGAAATTTTAGGAAGCAGTTTGCAGGGTTTTTTCTGGTTAAATATTTTATTCATAAAGAATGTGTTTAACATATTTTTATAGCATGCATGTTGAGGAGGTACATAAATTGATATATTTTCTTGTATATTGCTTAAACACTTGCTAAGGGCTTAGTTAGCCTAAAAACATGTTTTTGACTGTGACAGGTTGATTGCTATAACAATAACATGTCAAAGAGACAAAAGAAGAAAGCTCCTATGGTTAAAGGAGAACCTGAAGTAGAAATAATCACCAAAGTAGAGTTCATCTACGAAGATACCTAAGCCACTACTGGAATTGAACCAGACTACAAGTGGGGAGAAATATATAGAATGATCTCAAACCAAAATGTACCTAATGTTGGGTTTGAGGAACTAACGATCTATGCCAACATTGAGAAGTCAGCCCTGATGAAAGTAGCTACAAGGCCCGAGCTATTTCCCTATTCAGAAGTAATAGGCTGGATTCTGGCCGAGAAGAGAGCTCAACCACTGCATTTAAGGCAGCGGTGACGATAGGAGGGCTCATCTACCCTCATAAATAGAGAAGGAGCAACAAGACGAGGTATTAAAGACAAAGGACAGAAGGGGAGCGACCGAGGAAGTGGCACCCATACCCATGATCAGCGATGGAAATCACGGAAGACTGCAGGAAGCTGCAGTGTGACCAGAAAGCGGCAATTCAAAGTACAGAAAGGCCGACTGTCATAGTTAGGGTTTTGGGTTACTGATGGGATAGGCCCACAGTTTTGTATCATGGTGAGACCTTCGGGCCACCTATTTAAGCATGTATTTTTTATTATGAAGGGTTAGTTAGTTGGTTTTTTTTGTTGTTACTAGTTGTCGTCAATATTGAGAGACATTGAGGAAGAGTCGAGCTCTGGTTCTGTCGTTACGTCTGTAGTCATCTTACTGTAACCAGTAGCCGACCCCTTGAGAATGAATGTAGGAATCTGTAGGGATTGAGAGAAAGAGAGAGAGAGGAAGGGTATATTGTAAGAAGAAAGCATTATAGGAAGAGAAGAGATCTAAGAGAAGGGCTCCCAGCTGTGTGTGTGGAGTTTCCCAGAAGATCTCAAGCTACATAAGAAGTTGCAGCGGAACTGTGTTTACTCTCTCAAGATATAATATAAACACAGTTCCCATGGATGTAGCTTCCCCTCTGGAAGTGAACCACGTAACATCCGTGTGTTGTGTGATTGTTTCATGTGATTGTGCTTTACTTATTCGCTATATGTTATCCGTTACATGAACTTTGTTTACCAGTTAATGAATGTATGCATGATGTCCTTAAGTTTACAGTAACATAGAAGGTTAAATGTGAGTTGAATGTGCCGAGTATTTTGTATATGAGTTTATCAGTGCTTGATTTACGATAGTTAACATCTACAGTGTTAAGTGACTTCTGTATATTTAGTTCAACAAGTTGAGCATAATTGATGTTAAGCATGTTAAACTATAGAAGCTTAAGTGAAGTTGTTTAACACCCTAATGAAGGTTAACTGAGCTATTGTACTCAGGGAGGAAGCCTCTGGACCTTGAGAGTTGATGAGCCTAGTGAGTCTTACTGTAGGGAGTATCGCGGCGTAGAAAGGAAATACCGCACTGTCAGGGGGAGCTGCGGTGTGCGATGTCGCAGGTTAAGAGTTGAGCGGAAGAGAAAGCTTGCGCATCGTCCTAGAAGCTGTGATGTGATAAGAGTCAGTCCCATAGCAGAGTCAGCTAGGAAGAGAGAAATAGCCCTTGCTGAAAGGTTTAGCTAGTTAATTAGAGTCAAGAGGACCTAGGATGCTACAGAACTTGGTTGAGGAAACGTGATTCTTCATCCACCCCATCTAGGATCACTTCGGGTGAGACTTTAGGCCGTTCTGTGGTCTGTTGTCGAAAGGGCCAGTGAGCTAGGGGTTTTGTTGGTACAATAAAGTAAACCCAGGTCTGCCCAGAGAAGACCAACAAATGGTTTCGTCGTCGGTTTTGAACAAATTGAAGAGCTGATGTTGTGTTGGAATCCTACTAAAGAAGAACTTAACTAGTGGGTTGAGTCTAAGGAAAGAGAATTTGCTGAGAAAGAAAACAAGATTCCTAGGGTGACTACAAAGGACTGGTTACAGAAACATATCTTCACAGACCTCCATCCGATATTTTTTGTGACCTATGCAAATGAGTTGTACGATTGGTTGTCAAAGTTGAATGATAAGCATGTATTCAAGAAGAAAAGGAACATTGTCCTGACACCGGAGCTGATTCACACTGTGAAGAGCGTAGATAATCCTATTTCATGGGCAGTAGACTTCTGGCTTGCAAGTTTGCTGGAAGGTTTCATTACAGAGTTTGCAATTGATCAAAGAAAGAGTTTCAGTGAAGCAGAGAGGTACTTCCTCAAAGGATATCGCGGTCAGTACTTGAACTATTTAAATTTGTCCCTTAAGATGTTATTGTATGAAAAAGGAGTACTGGATATATTCTTAGATGAATAAGTTAAGTAAGTGTAATGTCACAAGAGTTTGAGAGTGATTCGAAGAAATTGGATATACACGTAGTGGTAAGAGATATAAAGTAGATTTCAGATCTTCCTTCTTTGAAGACAGTTCAAACAATACTAGAGAACAAAGTCAAAGTAATATAGAAAGAACAGTAGGGGGTATTCCTTACCACCCTTATACCCCACAGAAACCAACCGGGACTCAAAATAATCCCGCAGGAACTCCATCTAGTAGTTCACACACAGTACATACTACCTCTACACCACCTACATTTACACCGCCAAGTGGTAGTAATACAGCAAATCAGAATCCACCTCGTAGAAACAAAATGGGGGATGACATGAAATTACCTATCTTTAGGGGTACAGGGGCAGAAGACCCAGAACAGCATTGGTTCCTATGTGAAGCTATATGGACCATTAAAAAGATCCAGGATGAAAATACTAAGCTTGCCCAGTTGGCCACTACACTTAGAGAAAGAGCTTTAACATGGTATATGAAGTATACATCAGCACAGAACAGAACACTCGTAGAGGTCAGGACCACAATGATTAAGGAATTTAAGAAACCCAAGTCTGAGTCACAATGTATCACAGAACTTAAATACATTAAACAGTTACCCACAAAGTCAGTATGGGATTTCGATCAGAAATTTAAAGCTCTTATAGACCAAGTTAGTTTTGAGTTTGCGCCAGAGCAGCATAAGGAATGGTTCATCGCAGCACTGCTCCCTCATATCAGACTTCCACTAATGCAACAGAAACTCCATACACAGGATGAAGCATTGGAGATGGCAATGAAACTAGAGGCTTCACCTTTAGCTGAGACTAGTGCAGGTATGACAAATTTACAAAATCATTTAGCTAATCTCACTTTATAGTTACAAGAGATTAAGAAAGGAAAAGAGGTTGAACAAGAATTATGGTGTACAAAGTGTAAAGGACATGGCCATACCAAAGATAACTGTCCAGTATTTGTTGAGTATATAGCAAGTGGGGCTCCTAACCCCTTAGTATAGAATCAAGGGCCATGGTGTGAAATATGTAGAACACGAGGACATAGACCACAGGAATGTCCTTTACTTCAGAAGTATGTACAAACTCCTAAGAATTTATACTGTAACTTCTGTAAGTCAGTAGGACATGATGAAAATAATTGCAGAGCTTATGATCTCATGATAGAGAGAAAACATGACTTCTACAGAGTCCAGTCAGAGACACCAGGACCAGCAACAGGTCCACATCATGAACCGGCTCATGATGGCCATGGTGGAGGATTCAGAGGAACGAGCCGTGGTGGAGGCTTTGGCCATGGCCATGGACCGATTGTTTGTTACAACTGTGGAGCCATAGGACACTATGCTAGGGATTGTCAGAACCCTACTACAACATGTAAGTATTGCAAGTCCTATGATCATACTATAGAAGAATGTCCTATCTTGATAGCCAAGATTAAGGACACTAAGCCAGCAGTAAACTAGAATATTCATCTTATCGCTGCTGAGCAGAAAGAACCAGAACCAAGAGTCAATGTTGTGACTCACAGTGGTGCTTCTACTAGTAGGACATTGCAGGATTCCGAAAAGAATACAGGTCCGAAGTGGGTGCGTAAAGCCACTAATAAATCTACACCACTTGACCTGCAAAAGATCAAAGAAACATTTCAGCAAGCTAAAACTTTCTTTACTGACCCTACACTATCAGGATCGCAGATATTGCCTTGTAGGGGTGTACTACAGCAAAAACCTTGTGGCATTGGTCCTGTGCAGATATCGCAGGCTACCACATCTGGAAGATGCGAAGAGGATGAGTTGACAGGAAGTGTAGAATCCTTCCTGCGGAGCTGCTTGAAACTCATAAGAAATGAGAAAGCCATAGAAGAGCTTCAACACATCATAGATCAGTATCAGCAGTCTTCTTCCGTGAGCAGTACGCAGCGTGTTGTTCATAATATTATGGGCCATACAAGAACAGGAAGAGAAATGAGACTCACAGCACAAATTGGAGAGTTTGAAATGGATGAGGTAATCCTAGATTTAGGATCAGAGGTAAATGTTCTCACTAAGCAGACATGGGAACAGATGGGTAGCCCTAAGTTAGCCAGATCACCTATCCATCTGCGATTAGCCAACCAGCAAAAGGTATCGCCACTGGTTCGATTACCACAAGTACCAGTTGATATTGATGGAGTTCATAGCTTTGCAGATTTTGAAGTCATAGAAATTATTGGCGATAGCAGACCGTATCTAGCTTTATTAGGTATTGATTGGGAATTTGATAACATGGTTGTTATCAATTTGAAGAAAATACAAATGACCTTTGAGGACAAAACATATTCGAGTCATCGCACCGTTGGATCCTTTTCAGGGTCCTCGATACATTGAACCTATCAAAGCAGAGGAAGAGGTGCGTAATATGGAGAGCCTCTATCAGATGACTGCTAACCAGAGTGATTATATCAATCCCACCGTAGAAGGAAATATTAGTTGGCGATGCGATAGCTCATGCACATTGGATTTGGATGTTGGTTTCGAAAATTGGCAGAATAGACTTTATGAAGTTTCAGCTCGCAGATGTGCATTTATGACTAAGTCACTGCGATGGATTGGAACAGAGATCAAGGATATTCCATCGTTTGATGGCTTAGGAAATGTCAATGAATTTTTACAGCAGTTTGAGTAGGAAATCCCTCATGAGCAGAGGATGGTATCTATTGACCTTGCAGTAAGAGCCACACCTGCAAGATGGTGGCATGCACATAAAGAAAATATCGCATCATGGGATGATTTTAAGAGATTGATGGTGATCATATTCTCTAATGACAAGGAGCGTTTACAGTAGAAATATATAGGAGAAAGTGACCCTAGGTCACATATTAAGATTTGTGAACAGAATTGGTCAGGCATTCCCAAGGATGAATGGGTTCACCTATTCATTCACACTTTAGACACAGTCCCAAGGAACTGGTACACTGAGACAAAGTTGCGCAGAGGAACCATTACATGGCCAGTTATGATAGACAGCTTTGTACTCACTTTCACTTTTGAATCTGAGTATCCAAGCATTGATCAGGCTCTAGAGACTATAAAGACTAAGATATTTGATGACTGTACCCTACCAGTGTATGCTCAGCCTGATTGGGCCATCCAGTTAGAACACACGCTAGAGTGTTACAACTTCGCAGAAGAGCCAGGTGATGAGGATGAGAATCCTCACAGTATCAACATTCCAGAATCAAAAGGGACTCGCGAAGTTGATGGACCAAAGCTAGAGATTCCAGCTGTCGCGGAGCCTATTAAGATTAAAAAGATCAATATTGGCACAGAAACAGAACCAAAGTTTGCCTCTATTGGAGACTATTGGGATGATGAAACGATAGAACACATCGCAGATTTGTTACATGAATATCAGGACTTATTTCCAACTAATTTTATAGAGATGAAGGGAATAGTAGGAGATTTGGGAGTCATGAAGATACCTTTGAAAGAGGATGCTAGTCCAGTTAAGCAGCGTCCATACAGATTAAATCCTCGTTATAAAAAAAAAAGTTAAGGATGAAATTGATAAGATGCTAGCAGCGAGCATCATTGAACCAGTAGAAGAGAGTGAATGGGTTAGTCCCATGGTTATGCAGGAAAAGAAAACTAAAGGAGAAATTAGGATTTGTGTAGATTTGCGCAAACTCAACAATGCATCACTTGATGACCCATTTCCGACACCTTTTACTGATGAAGTTTTAGACAATGTGGGAGGACATGAGATCTACTCATTCGATGATGGCTTTTCAAGCTATCACCATATAAGAATCCATCCAGAGGATCGACGTAAGACCACCTTTATGACAGAATGGGACTCATTCCAGTATATGGTAATGCCCTTTGGTCTTAAAAATGCACCAACTATTTTTTCTAGAGTAGTAGTTGCTGTCTTTAAGGAATACATTCATAAATTCTTAGAAGTCTATTTTGATGATTGGACTGTATTTGGATTAATCAAAAAGCATATAGGAGATTTAAGGCTCATGTTAGCGAAATGTAGGCAATATCAGATTTCTCTTAACTTGAATAAATGTATATTCTGTGCACCATTTGGTATTTTGTTGGGTCATATTGTTTGCAGACAAGGCTTGATGGTAGATCCTGCAAAGATTGCCATCATTGTAAATTTTCCAGCACCCAACTCAGTCAAGCAATTGAGGACAGTGCTTGTTCATATAGGGTATTATAGAAAATTCATCAAAGGCTATGCAAAGATCACAGCACCTATGGAAAAGCTATTAAAGAAAGAAGTGAAATTCCTATGGAATGAGGAATGCCAGCAAAGTTTAGACACTCTTAAAGAGAATATGGTTACAGCACCCATCTTAGTATTTCTAGATTGGAACAAACCATTTCATGTACATGTGGATGCATCTGGCATCGCACTGGGGATTGTCTTAACACAGCCAGGAGAAGGGGGTATCGATCACCCTATCACATACTCAAGCATAAAGTTATCTACCGCAGAAAAGAACTACACCACTACAGAAAGAGAAGGATTAGCTATGGTGTATGCTCTACAGAATTTCAGGCACTACCTGTTGGGTGCCCCATTCAAGATATTCACTGACCATTCCGCTTTAAAGTATTTGGTCAATAAGCCAGTGTTAGGGGGAAGGATCTGCAGATGGTTACTCCTATTTCAGGATTATGATTTTGAAATTATTGTCAAACTAAGAAGATTGAATGCAGGACCTGATCATCTGTCGCGGATAGACTCAGGAGAAGAACCAAGTAATCTAGAGGATAATCTACCAGACGCGCAATTGTTTTCTATCCAGATTGCAGACGAGTATTACGCAGTATTCACTTTCTCACTACATGGTGGGCACCAGTTGAGTTTACTAAGCAACAAAAGAAACAGTTAGTTGTTAAAGCAGCAGATTTCACTTTGATCGCAGGACATTTATACAAGTTAGGTCCAGATGAAGTCCTACGTAGATGCGTTATGCCGCACGAGAAAGAGGCCATTATCAGAGAAGCACATTCAGGTACCGCAAGAGGTCATTTTGCAGGAAATCTGACCGCTCAAAAAATTCGAGCTGCAGGATTATGGTGGCCTACTTTGTATAAAGACACTAAGGAGTTTTGCAAATGCTGGGATATCTGCCAGAGGGTAGGAAAACCTTCGAGGAGAGATGAAATTTTGTTGCATCCACAAATTATGCTGTGGGCATTTGACAAGTGGGCTATAGATTTCGTGGGTCCTATCAACCCACCAAGGAAACGAACTAGTGCGAGATACATCATCACAGGAATATAATACCTCACCAGGTGGGCAGAGGCCAAAGCAGTAAGGAATTGTGATGCTGCTACAGCTGCACAGTTCATTTTTGAAAACATCATAAGTAGATTTGGATGTCTAGAAATTTTGATGAGTGATCAAGGCACACACTTTCTAAATCACACTATCGAGGCCTTGACGGACAAATTTCAGATACAGCACCATAAGAGCACTCCCTACCACCCACAAGCTAATGGTACGGTGGAGGCTTTTAACAAGATTCTAGAAAATGCTCTTACTAAGATCTGTAACAACCAAAGAGATGATTGGGACCTCACGGTTAACGTTGTGTTATGGGCTTATAGGACTACATGCAAGAAACTTACAGGACACACACCTTTCAGCTAATTGGTGTATGGACAAGAGGTTGTTATGCCTATGGAATATATTATTCCCAGTTTAATAATTGCTCAAATTACTGAGATGGCTGATACAGATACAATGAATGAAATATTAGCGCAGCTGCTTGCCTTAGGAGAAGACAGATTCATCGCAGGATTTCATCAAAAAGTGCAGAAGGCACGAGAAAAAGCTTGGCATGACAGGCACATCAAGAGTAAGATTTTTCAAATAGGAGACCTAGTGCTCCTTTATGACAGCAAGTTTGTTAAGTTTCTCAGGAAGTTCAAGACACATTGGTTGGGGCCATATCAGATTCAGCAAGTCACAGAAGGAGGTGCCATTTAGCTCAGTAAACTGAACGGGGAACTTGTTCCTACTTTGATTAATGGCAAAAGGCTTAAGCTTTATAGTGATAGCCACTCCACCTCCCAGCCCTAACTCAGAGAACTAAGTGGTGCAGATGTCCAGTGTAGTTGAAAGGAGGCATCGCACCCATAACTAGTCTACACCAGGTGAAAAAGTTCTAAGTAGGAAGAATCGCAGCAGGAAATTTTATTTTGCGCAAGTCATAGGACGATTGCGAAGTTTCATGACAACTTTTTGGTCCAGGACGATGCGGTGTGACATCACAGTGAGGCGATGTTCCCTGTGCTGCAAAGACAATTTTGAAAGGGACAGAGGGCCAGTCACTTCACCTTCTGACAATAAATTAATGAAGATATGACAGGGATACGTTGTCCTAGATTTGGTAAATCTTGGTCGAGACCGCCGCTTACGCACAATTTTCGAGGGAAATTTGAACGGGTTCTCAGCAATTAATGAGGAGCGGGGCGCGGGCTATTGTCTTGTCCATGCAATAAATGCCGCCAACGGGTCTAGCCTAAGTGACTGTTGCTTCAGAGATTACCGCCTTCATTACAAATACATAGATCATTCAAACAGAAGGGTTACTTTTGCAATTTCTGAGAGTTATAGAGTAATTTGTAGAGTTTTCCCTGTGCAGAGAGATACTCCAGTTACAGAGTGCTGGTTTCCCCATTTTTGCAGCCATTTCCAGTCCAGAGTATCGCACCAGGTGGTTTATGTCTGAGAAGGAACCTTTAGAAGAGGTCGTGCGACAATTCGAGCGTGGTGGCCTCGACTTTACTATGATGACGCTGCCCAGGATTGTGAAACTAGGTGCAACACAGGTCAGGCAGACACCAAGGATGAGGACTCAAGCTCAGATAGTAGAAGAGTCCAGCTCAGAGCATGAAGAAGAAGTTCATATGGCAACATTATACATTTTACCACGAGACGAGGATGCACTAGAGGTAACCATTCCCAAGGGTGCTAAGTTTCCTATTCCGCTACCGCCGATTGATCCTCGCGTAAAGGAAGATGGAGAACTGTTAGGATATGTCCCTACTCTCAAATTTACAGACTACAACTTTGGAGACAGTAAGACATATACTCAGTTTTGGTCGGATCAGTATCTTATGGTTCAAAGGAACCTGAGGACCGACGCAGATGAGTTTGTTCCTATGGAACATGTCCAGATTCTTGAGCAGTCAGGCTTGCTCAATTTGTTGAAAATACCACATTTTGGACGAGGCACAGAGGTTAATGTCGTGGTGCGTGTGCTACTTTCCTGTGTACATGGAGGTTACCTCTGGCTGGGTAACAGGGTTGATCTGAACGTCGACTTGATACACCGCATCACTGGGCTATCCAAGAACGGTAAGTACCCTCAGACACATATATCAGGGAAAAGCAAGGATACTAAGCTACCAGTGCTTCTAGTTAACAAGTATAAGCTACAGAGAGGAGGTCAAGCTTATGACCTCACAACCTTAACCGATGATACACTCATATTTACAGCCAGTCTGCTTGCAGGCAGACTATTAACTAAAGTTCACCCAAAAGAAGTCACAAGAGCAGTAATTCACCTTGTCGTGCAGGTCACAGAAGGTGAATAATTTAATTGGTGTTTGTTTTTATTAAATATTTTTCTTGCAGATTGTTTTGGCAGCGCAGGACAAGCCAAACCACCCCTTCCACTTCTTGTGGCTACTTATATTATGTGCATTCATTGAGTGGAGAGAGCCGCCCCATACCCAGTTTCCACAGCTACGAGGTGGAGAGTGCAGAGGCACACGATATGCAAACTTATGGGAAAGCAACAATCCAGCCAAGAAAAAGATCAATATGATAGTATTCTATGAATACTATAAGCTGTTGAAGCAATTCATCCAGGAGACATTGCAGATCAACATAGAGGTTGTTGACATGTATCACAATCGGCTTGATCTCATTGTAGACAAGCATACAATCTATCTCAGGCCAAAAGGGTTTAGAAAGGATCACTGGGCTATTGGATTGTTCAGGATGACAGCGCACAATGTAGAAGATGCCATCAAAGGCTTTAACGAAGAGTGGAAGAAGGCATTAGAAGATTCCACGACAGGAAATGTACCAGCAGATACTGCACCGATAGATCCATTAGACAAAGGAAAAGGTCAAGTGGGTGTCAAGAGGAAAGATGTAGTAGAAGTGCCACCAGCGGCACAAAAGAGGGAAAAAGTCAAATCCTCAATGCCAACTACAGATACCGCACTAACAGAGGATGACTATGATCTCATCGCAGCGATATTGAAGAAGGAGATGCGGGACTCATTTCAGGCGATGCAAACATCATAGGACAAGTTGCAAAGCATGGTAGATAAGCAGCTTCTAGAGTTGAAAGCACTAACTAAGAAGACTTCCATGATGCAGACTCAGCCAGTCAAGGCGATAGCAGGAGAAAGCTCAACACCATCGATTTCCCGCAAGGAATTCTTTGCAAAGGATCGCACCAATACAGTGCTGATACCGCCAGGGAGCATCTGATTCCCTGTTTCGATGATTGATGTGTAGATACAGGTTAGACAACCTGTCGAGGTTAATCTGGCACAATTCCCCGTTAATCAACTACAGATGATCCAGCAACAGATAGCCGCAGAGATCAGGGATAGAGAACTTGTGACTTATAACCGGAACACTCAGCTGATACAACAGAATGCAGAGCTCACCGCAGGCTTTCAGACAAAGGCGGAGGAGCTAAGACAATATGAAGAAAGAGAGCAGGATCTAAGTCAGGTCCTGCAGAACATTGCATTGGAGTTACCCCAGTGTAACATAGATTTTTCCTTGCCGCTAACGCAGAAAGTAAGAAGAATTGCAGATAGAGCAAAGGCTCTGGAAGAGACAATGGTTAAGATGGAGGAAGACCACAAGGCGTAGATTGCTAAGCTTGAGGCTCAAGAACCAGGCACACCTAAGGCAGACAAGGAAGCAAGGGCATAGGCCTTTATAATCACTTCAATGCAGATGAAGTGTCGCATAGATGATGCAGAGTCATTACTAGCTGATGCAACGAAGACATGGTCGGAGCTAGAAGAGCTCCCAAATAGACTGGATTTGCAGCAGAGCATCCAAAACATAGAGAATACAATAGCAGCAATAAAGGAAGAAGTCAAGAGCTTAGGAGCTCTTGCAAAGATGAAGAAGATGGCAGAGATGAACCGTTTGCAACAGGAAGCACAGAGGTTGCGAGGGAAAGAGATACAATTCAATAATATGCTTCAACCGTATTAGGAACAAATCGCAGACCTGGTCGATGCGGTTGATAAGAAGGTCAAGGAGTTCACTGCAAGCAAGAGTGTAATTGATAACACATAAGACTCCATGATTAGTCAAGTTATGCTTGAAGTGGCACAAGACTGTATCGAACCTATGGACAAAGATGTCGCAGAAATCAAGGAGAGATTCACAAGGACTTCACAGGAAGCCAAGGAGAACCTCCAGAAACAGAAGCCAGTTGTTAGTGGCTCAGGGATGAGTTACAAGTAAGTGTTAGGGGACTGTTGGAGCAGGGCCCCGTAGCTACAGGAAAAGCTGCTAATTTTGGTAGAAGATGGACAATTTTTGGAGGAAAGACAGTTTTGGTGATGTTGATAAGCTAGCAATATAAGAGATGTGATAAAGGTATGACGTCGTAGTGCATTTCCCGCCATGGATCACGGGCCGAAAATTGTGGTGATCGAAACAAGGAAGTCAAAGGAAATAGTACTTGAAGCGGCCAAGAAGAGAGCTCAACCACTGCATTTAAGGAAGCGGCGACAACAGTAGGGCTCAGATACCCTCATAAATAGAGGAGCAACGGGACGAGGTATTAAAGACAAAGGACAGAAGGGGAGCGACCGAGGAAGCGGTGCCCATACCCGCGATCAGCGCCGAAAATCACGGAAGACTGCAGGAAGTTGCAGTGTGACCAGAAAGCAGCAGTTCAAAGTACAGAAAGGTCGACTGTCATAGTTAGGGTTTTGGGTTACTGATGGGATAGGCCCACATTTTTGTATCATGGTGAGACCTTCGGGCCACCTATTTAAGCATGTATTTTGTATTATGAAGGGTTAGTTAGTTGGGTTTTTTGGTTGTTACTAGTTGTCATCAGTATTAAGAGACATTGAGGAAGAGTCGAGCTCTGGTTCTGTCGTTACATCTGTAGTCATCTTACGGTAACCAGTAGTCGGCCCCTTGAGCATGAATGTAACAATCCGCAGGGATTGAGAGAGAGAGAGGAAGGGTATATTGTAAGAAGAAAGCATTATAGGAAGAGAAGAGATCTAAGAGAAGGGCTCCCAGCTGTGTGCGTGGAGTTTCCCAGAAGAACTCAAGCTGCATAAGAAGTTGCAGTGGAACTGTGTTTACTCTCTCAAGATATAATACAAACACAGTTCCCATGGACGTAGCTTCCCCTCTGGAAGTGAACCACGTAACATCCGTGTGTTGTGTGACTATTTCATGTGATTGTGCTTTACTTATTCGCTATCTGTTATCCGTTACATGAACTTTTCTTACCAGTTAATGAATGTATGCATGTTGTCCTTAAGTTTACACTAACATAGAAGGTTAAATACGAGTTGAATGTGCCGAGTATTTTTTATATGAGTTTATCAGTGCTTTATTTACGACATCTAACAGCTACAGTGTTAAGTGACTTCTGTATATTTAGTTCAACAAGTTGAGCGTAATTGATGTTAAGTGTGTTAAACTGTAGAAGCTTAAGTGAAGTTGTTTAACACCCTAATGAAGGTTAACTGAGCTATTGTACTCAGGGAGGAAGCTTCTGGACCTTGAGATTTGATGAGCCTAGTGAGTCTTACTGTAGGGAGTATCGCGGTGTAGAAAGGCGATACCACACTATCAGGGGGGAGCTGCAGTGTGCGATGTCGCAGGTTAAGAGTTGAGCAGAAGAGAAAGCTTACGCATCGTCCTAGAAGTTGTGATGCGATAAGAGTCGGTCCCATAACAGAGTCAGCTAGGAAGAGAGAAATAGCCCTTACTGAGAGGTTTAGCTGGTTAATTAGAGTCAAGAGGACCTAGGATGATACAGAACCTGGTTGAGGAAACCTGATTCTTCAGCCACCCCATCTAGGATCACTTCGGGTGAGACTTCAGGTCGTTCTGTGGTCTGTTGCCGAAAGGGCCAGTGAGCTAGGGGTTTTGTTGGTACAATAAAGTAAACCCAGGTCTGCCCAGAGAAGACCAACAATGACACCTCTACTGTCTGTGCTCCCTATAGGTTTATTGAATTGATGCTCAATAGGATTTTTGACAGAGCACATGGGAAGAGCTTCAAGATAGTTTGGATACTAGTTATTTTCTTCATGGCTACTCAAGGAACCATCTTTAACTAGGAAAATATAGTGTCGAATAGCCTCTCTCAATGTATATCAGTAGCCTTAAGAGGGGTATCTCAAAAGAAATAGGAATTTTATATGAGCTCTATCCTGATTGATTGCATATTGTGCACCCATTCTTTTCCTACTTTGAGATGTAACTGGGAGAAGGACAGAACCCCAGTGTACGCGGCCTATAAATTGTTGTGGGCACATAAGTACCATAGTTATTATAGGGAAATTTGCGAGCATTTCATTATGCCCTTATATACCCTAATTTTCCTGACTGAATGTAATTGCATGTCTGAAGAGGCATTTAAAGTCATACAAGAGTTTGGAGATTATTATTTGAAGGAGGATGGGTTATATGTAAGGATGTATGGTGGCTCCAGAGATCCTTCCCTACTCCCGAAATATTCCACAGATTATGTACTCCACAAGGAGGTAGTCAGATAGCTATATATTAATGGTGTAGGAAATTTTATGTTTGAACATAAGAAGGCAACATACCTTGCAGTACCTTTCTTACTTGGAAGCTATAAGTTTTCAAGGGTAAAGCAGGCAGCAGAATTTGTTAAGGAGCTAGAATATTTTCATTTTGGAAAAATGAATTTTCATAGAAATGACTCCCATAACAAAGTAGCTGACTACTGGAAAGAAGCAAAAATTCATTTTGAATATACTAATTTCTGGGACAAATATGAAGAGACATTCCGAAATGCAAAGAACATGACCACCCTCAAGAAAAGATTCAAGCAAAAAAATAACAACTATGGGTGGAAAAGGCAAAACTTCAAAAAAGGATAAGAAGTTAGAAGAAGAAGAGGCAAAGAAAAGAGAAGAATATGCTAGAAGATTAGCACAGGAAGCAAAAATTTGGTTAAGAGTTGAAGAGAAAGAAAAGAAGCAAGCTGCTAACGAAGCAGCTAGGAAGGAAGAAGAAGAAAGAAAAAGAAAAGAAAAAGCTGAAATTAAGAAGAAACAAGAAGAAAGTGAGGGTTTGAGACTAACAGATTCCCAAAAGGATCAACAAACTACAGAGCAAGTTGATGCACAAGGGGTACAAGACCAAATAGATCAAGAGCAAGGACAGTCTGATCCTGATCCCTTGGGACCTGCTACATCTTTTGGAAGCATATTAGGAAAAGCTTCATTTTCTAAAATAAATTTGATCCCTTTCATGCCTGCCGAAAGGGAGGAGGTTCCTGATTTTAATACCATTTTTTATGACAAAGAAAAGAAAAGAATCGTTAAAAGAACTGAGAAGAAGGTAGCTATTGGGGGACAGCCAGGAAAAATGGTGACAGATAAAACATTACTACATGGTACACATAAATATCCATGGTTGATAGCAAGAGCTGGGGTAGCTTTAACCTTAGCGACTGAAGACAATGTGGACAGGCTCATGACTGATCTAGAGCAATTACGGAAGAATGCGTCCCAACTGAAGGAAACCTTAAAGAAGGAAATAGATGAGAGCCAAAAGCTAAAGAGAAAATATGAAGATATGATGGGTGAAGTCAAGACTTCAAGAACAGAATTCCAAACTCTGCAAGTGGATAAGAATGCTCTAGAAATATCTACAGAGAATGTAGAGAAGAGTGCTCAAGCTACCTTAGCTAAATTACAAAAGCTACAGTTAGAACATCAGATGTTAAAGACTGAAAAGGATGATCTTCAATTATCATATGGGAATTTAAGTGAGGAGAAGAACAAGTTGGAGAGCAGGGTTGCTAATCTAGAAATGGATAAGGCTACTACAGAGGAAAAGGAGAAGCAATATCAGATGCAGGTGGAAGCCTTAGAAGAGCAGAAATATCCATTGACCGCATCACTTAAGGATGCTATGGAGCAAAAAACTGACATCCAGCCTTTGAAAGAGCATGTTCTAATTCAAATAAAAAATATCCATCAAATACAGATACGAATAGAAGATGAAAGGTGCAAAATTTTGCAGATAGACACCAGGCTAGAAGAAATTGTAGATACCACTTCATACTTCCTGGATAGGTCTCAAGATATATTGGAGATTCTAAAAGGAAGAATGGTCTAGGTAGAGACAAATAAGGAATTTCCCGCAAAGCTAGCAGTAAAAGATCAGCAAACTTTAAAGTAGGAATATGAATTACTGGAATTTGTAATTAATGTAGCAGAGGAGTTCAAGAAAATAGTGAAAAAGAAAAAGGCAGCATGTGCTGAATTTTGCAGGAGAGTTCTCTGCACATACAATCGATGTCAGACTTCTGCAGAAAAGAGATTGGATGTGCTACCATAGCATGAATTATTTCTAAAACATTTACACGACAAGTACCAAGAAGATGAGCAAGAAATCCAACAAGTCAAGGACCTAGATGAATGGATATTGAAAAATGCGATAGCACATGCAGCCGTGAGCATACATTTATTAGAAGACCAGTTGCCCCTAAGTCCTACTAGGATAGAGGGGGTAAATACCCAGGCTTCCAAATACGAAATTAACATTCGATTTCTTGAGCCTTCCGGATTTGAAGGCATAGCAGCAAATGCTCATGCATGGAAGAAGTTCATCAGCGAGCAAGCTGGCCCTTCCTCATAAAGTATTTTGGAAATATTGATTTAAAATGTAATATATTGTATTAATTATGTGCACAAGCTACCGGACAAAATTTTGGAAAATGAAAGGTTGGGGAAGCTCAAGAGACAGTGAGGGGCAGCCTAAGAGTTTTGCTTTTTTGTGTAAATATAGGAGAGTTTTAGATAGAAAGGACATTTTTTCCAAACTATCTTGAGAAAGTATTGTAAGAAGAACTATTTCATTTTACAATAAAGAGTCATATGTTTCTGCTGGAGGAAGTTCTATGGATTTTTCAAATGTTTGCTATGGGCCAGTTGGATATGAACTGTTTCTTTTTTAGCTTGTTTCCATTAACCGTGAGATTGTTCTAACTCATTGAATTTTTTCATGTTATGAATGTGCTCTGGTTTATTTTTATGAAATTTCCACATTAAGCAATGAATGTTTTAACTAACAATGAGCTATCTTGTTGTTTATATTTCTATTGATGTTCATGTGTTTCGAAACGTTAACAGCTATCTGTTATTTTTCTTTATGCATGCACTTCAGTACATTACTCACCATTAATGATAGTTTTGCTCCCTAGGGATAGGTTAGTAAGTCTTAGTTAGTTTCTTGTTGTTTGTGATTTAGAAGCGAGAGACGTAAGATGAGAGGTAAGAACATGCACATCACATTGTGACCCTCCTCGTTATCTCTATTGTCTGCATTTTAGTTAGGCACTTGCACATCATACCTTAAATATCAAAAAACTAAAAATATACACGGTGGACCGGTCTGTAACCGGTAAAACACTTTAATTGTTACTTGAGCTACGGTAGCCAGACCGTAAACCAGACGGATTCTCCATACCAAACAATAACGAGCTAATTGGAAACGTTTATTAGGGAGAATCCCTACTATTGTTACCTGTGATTTTCCAGGCCTCGATAGTTTTTGGCGCTAGAAGGAGGGCCTCCAGTGCATGGATGGCCGAGGAAGATCGCTTCCTTGAAATCACTCCACCGGTGACAGTTATGAAAATAGTTTGCTTCACAAACCCACTCCTGAAGATAAAGATAAAGAGTATCTGTATCCCATCAATAATGAAGTGGTTGATGATTTAAGAAGAATTACTAGGGAATATGCGAAAAAGATTGGAGGATTACCTATTATCTCTATCCTACCTAGAAGAGAATACTAGAAGAAATATCACCCTCAATTAGAAGACTCAGTGTTGGTAGAAGATATTGAAGAACTAGTAGAAGCAGCTTTACAAGAAGTTGACCAACCTTTAGATCAATTGGATCCAGATTCACCTTACTATTCACCTTTCTAGACCCTTGTTCAGTCACAACCTCATACTCCACTTAGAATCATGGCTAATGTAAATGCAAACCAACCACCTCCACAACCTGCTTGGAAGGCTAGGTCGCCTTTAAATTTGACACCTCCCTTGCATGATTTGCCTCAGGATTTTGACAAGATGTTACCTAAGTTTGAACCAAGTGAAGGAGTTATGGTAGATGATCATTTGCAGAGTTTTTACTTGGCTGTAAAAGGACTATGAGCTAGAGAGCATGAAGATGTGGTATGTAGATTGTTTCCCTACTATTAGGATATTTAGACACTTAGGAGTTAGTTAAGATCAGCTTGTGTAATATATCCGTTAGGTAAAAGTGTGTTTCTTTAGTATGCATTAGTATGCATTTGTAAATATTCTAATCTGACGATCACGAAATGTTTTAGGCATAGCGTGATCTGAAGGTTCAACTTCTCTTAGATCATACCTACCATTGATCTGTGGCTTAACACCCGATTGTTCTATGATCTCTATTTAAAGAGCATAGAGGGTCCTTGGCTAGTTGATCAATTATGAGAAGCTCATGTAACTTTCTTTCTTTTACATAATAAATTGCTCCAAGTAGCTATTTGGCTGGGGCCGTGGACTGTTTCCCTCTCAAGGGTTTTAACTACGTGACAAAAATAGGTGTGTTGATCTATAATCTATTTGTGTGAAGTGGTTGCTCAAGGTGTTCGGTCTTTTGGGAGTACTCTGTGTACCCGAACATGGTATTAGAGCATTTATGAAGAGTTGCTTTCGGTTTTGATTAAGATCTGGAACCGATGTTGCCGAAACTTTGAAAGGGTTTTTGGTTCTGGATTTTCTATGCATTTGTGGCCTATGGAAACTATTCCATTGCGTTCGGAGTACCGTTTCCATTTGGAAATAGTTTTTCATTTTACCGAAAATTGTTTCCGTTTGATCCAGAAACACCCATTTCGACAAATCTGAAGGTATAATATTACAGTGACAGATTTGTTTTATTTTTTTTTAAATCTCTCATATTTTATCAGTTTTATTATTAAATCTTTATTGTTTTAGTCTCAAACTGTTGCCTTCCCTGGCTGCGTATGCTCTTTGTCGTGCACCTTGCGCGACCGCGGCGAATCAGAAACAGAAAGGGAAATTTTTTTTTCTTATCTTCTCGGCTATGTATGCTCTTTGCCATGCACCTTGTGCGATCACGGAAAATCAGAGACAGCGTGAAAACTTGAAAACGTAGACTTTCTGGGTAAGCTAACCAAGAATCTAACCCCATTTGTGTGGAAAAAAAAAATTCTATTTTATGTTTTTTGTTTTTTTGTGATTTGCAGAAGAAAAAAAAAAGGCAAGCACGGAGAACGAAAGAGAAGATTAAAAAAAAAAAAACCCTTCCTCTTTCCATTCTTTTACGTACCTTTTAAACTTAGCTCACTTGGTCCAAAGTTGTTTTATTTCTTAATAGGTCTTGAGTTCAAGTTTTATTAAGCTACTTTTTAGTGCATGCAATTTCTATTTTTAAGTTGCTTTATTGTAAAAGTGCATCTCACTTAAATAAAATAAAATAAAAAGTGAGTCACTTAGGTCTTTTAATTTATTGCCGCACTATTTAAAGTAACATTATTGTAAAAGTGAACATCACTTATTCTACGAAAGTGATTCACTTAAAAGAAACTTTATTGTAAACTGATTGTCAAAGGTTGATCTTGGGAAGAGGAGGGTTCTTTTTCTTAGTTGGTCAAGTTAATATCTGCAACGTCACTATTGGGGACATCTTCAACATTTTCTTTGATCAAGCATAACTTCATCATCCAGAATCAGTTTTCAGTGTCATTTTTTTTTAAACCGCATATTTTTTCAATCTCTTTGCATCCAGATAGTTAGTTTCTATTCTTTTAGCCATTAATTTATAGTATGGCTGCCCCTTCTGATATTATACTTACAAGTTCTAACTATTTCTCATGGAAATCTCGTATGAAGGATGTTCTGCGAAGTAGGGGACTTTTCAGGATAACCTCAGGGAAAGAAACAGAACCCACTGATGATGATAAGAAAATTAAATGGAAAAATAGTTGTGATGAAGCTCGTGGATTGTTTGGGATATCAATCTCTACTGATTTGCGATTCCACATATCTGGAATTGATGAACCTGATCAAGCTTGGGAAAAGTTGGAATCTATGTTTGGTAAACACAATGAAATTTGGGGTCATTAACTTGATAATGAGTTGATTTCCCTGAATCCAAATGATTTTTCATGCATTCAAGACTATTTATCTAAGTATAAAACTCTTAGACTCTTATGTGTAGAATGAAAGATTAAGAAAGAAGACAAACAATGTATTTATCATATTCTTTCCAAACTTGGACCTGCATATTCTATTTTTCTATCTACATTCTACTCCATGAAAGAATCCTTGATTGCAGCTAGCTATCAAGAGCCTAGTCTTGAATCCTTTTGTGATTCCTTAATTAGAGAGCAAGATAAGCTCATTCATCTTGGAATAATTAACAATGCAGATACATCTGGGAAATCCTTATTGTCCCAATAGAAAGAAAAGTCCAAGCCTCCCAAGAAACAGAATTTTCTCAATAATAATCCAAACAACAAGGGTCCCAAACCCTCTCAGTCAACTCCTTCTTTAAAAAATGACAAAGGATCCAAGCCAAAAGGAAAGAAGACTGAGCGTCATTGCAATTTTTGTGGGAAAGATAATTATGATGAATCTAAGTGTTTCAAGAAGATGGCAGCCTTGGAAGCAGCAAGGAAGAAGCACCACATCAGCTTAGATTCATCTTCAGAATATATCTCTCATGGACATGCATTTTGTGCTTCTGGTTACTCTTATACTGCATCTTCTTCTTCTACTTCAATTGAATGGCTCATTGATTATGGAGCATCTTATCATATGGCTAAGGATCATGCCATCTTTTCTACTATACATGAATGTAACACCAAGAAAATATTTGTTGGTGATGATAGATCTCTAAGTGGTGTAGGATCTGGAATAGTTCCAGTAGAAAATGGTCATTTCAGTGATGTACTATGTGTTCCAAAAATTTCCTGCAATTTGTTATCAGTCTATCAAATTACTCATTCGGTTGAAGGTAAAACTGTGATGTTTACACCTCACCAAGTTGTAATCAAGGATTTTAAAAATCCTCAAAATGTCCTTGCTACTGGAACTGTTGATGATATTACCAGGTTGTACAAATTTAACAACTTTGGGTCATCACCTTTTCCTTCAGTTTTTGTTGCTTGTAGTGATAACTTGAGCAAACTTTGGCATGAGCGATTTGGTCACTTAAATTCTCACTCATTGCAACAACTATGTAAAAAAAATATGGTGACTAGTCTTCCCATGGTATCTTGCAAGGATGGTGTTTGTTTCGGTTGTGTACTCGAAAAACATCATCGGGACAATTTTGAAAAACGTGCCTCTTGGCATGCCTCAGTTCCCTTGGAGCTTGTGCATAGTGACTTGTGTGGCTCTCTTCCATCTGGATCATTTTCTGGTTTCAAATATTTCTTAACTTTCATTCATGACTACTCCAGATGCACTTGGGTTTACTTCCTAAAATTTAAGAGCGAAGTATTTAACATGTTCTTGACCTACAAGGCCCTTGTTGAAAAACAATCTGGTCATCAAATTATTAAGTTAATATCTGACAATGGAGGAGAATAAGTTAACAACAAGTTCACTACTTTTTGCACTGAATAAGGAATCCAACAACAACACACTGCTCCATATACACCACAACAAAATGGTGTAGCTGAACGGAAGAACCGCACTTTAAAAGAAATGGCTAATTGTATGATCCAATCTAAGGGACTAAGTCTTCAATATTGGACTGAGGCCATAAATTGTACAAATTACATAGTTAATCGCACACCCACTAAATTTTTACAAGGTATAACACCGAAAGAAGCATGGAGTAAAATTAAACTAGATGTAAATCACTTTTGTGTGTTTGGTTGTGAAGCATGGGCTCACATTCTGGACAAAAAATAAAAAGCATTGCAGCCTAAAAGTGAAAAGTGCATATTTGTTGGATATTCAAAAGATGTAAAAGGTTATAGACTTTTTCAGCCACATCCTCATGATATAATCATTAGAATATATGTTAAATTTGATGAAAAACTCTTGGCTTGCGAGCCTAACTTTGCGGGTGTGCCATCTTTGGCCTGCGAACCTGATTCGACGATTGTGCCTTCTTCTTCTTCCAACTTCCTTGGCAGGTTTCCAACTCCAGTTTCTAATGATGACAGTGAGGATGAAAATCCACCTCCACCTGCTCATGTTCCTCCAATTGCACCAGCACCAATGCTTCCTCGATGGGTCCGTTCAACATGTGAAGCAGTTGGTGATCTTGTCGATGATCCTAGAGATCAACGTCGAACACGTTCCCAGTTTCATTGAGCCTATTCTCTTTGGGCTCAAGTTTTCAAGAATCATAATGCAGAAACTTTTGCAAAATCTTTAGGAAATCCAGATTGGGATGTAGCTATGGATGAAGAATATCGTTCCTTAATGGCGAACGATACTTGGGATCTTGTTCCTCTTCCAAAAGGAAGAAAACTTGTCAAATGTAAATGGGTCTATAGAACTAAGTATGCATTAGATGGAAGTGTTGAAAGACTTAAGGTAAGGTTAGTTTCCAAAAGGTTTTTCCCAAGTTGAAGGGATTGACTACAATGAAACCTTTTCTCTTGTCGCAAAAATCAATTCAATCTGCCTTGTTCTTTCCCTTGCAGCCTTACATAACTGGGAAGTCCATCAAATGGATGTCAAGTCTACCTTTTTACATGGTGATTTACAGGAGGAAATTTACATGGAACAACCTCCTGGATATGTTCAGGATAACTCTAGCCTTGTCTGTCTCCTTAAGAAATCTGTATATGGCCTTAAGCAAGCTCCTACAGCTTGGTATGCCAAAATATATAGATTTCTCCTTGACACTGGTTTTTCTAGATGCCATTCTGACCCCAATGTCTATACCAAGAAAGTATCCTAACCATCGCATCATACTTGTTCTTTATGTTGATGATCTTATCCTTACTAGTAGTGACCCTAAACTTATAACCCATGTGAAATCCAGTCTTAAGCAAAATTTTGAAATGTCAGACTTAGGACATTTGCATTATTTTCTTGGTCTCCAAGTCTTGCAAACCAAAGAAGGAATCTTTCTTTCCCAGTCTAAGTATGCATGTGACCTTCTTCATCACTTCCACATGGAATATTGTAAACCAACCCCTTCTCCCTTCCAGTCTGGAGTCAAACTTTCTGCCACTTGTACTTCCCCTAAAGTAGATGCCACCTTGTATCATAAACTTGTTGGTAGTCTTTTATACTTGAATCATTCTCGTCCTGACCTTTCCTTTGTCATTGGTTGTGTTTCCCATTATATGCAAACTCCTCATGAAAGTCACTGGAAAGCATCAAAAAGAATACTTCGATATATTCGAGGTACAATTCAATTTGGGATTCATTACAGTACAGGGGGGAAACCTTTATTGGTTGGTTTCACTGATTCAAATTGGGCCGGTGATCCTGGTGATCAAAATTCTACTACAGGTTATGTTTTCAGCCTAGGATCTGGACCTGTCTCTTGGGCTTGTAAGAAACAACAAACTCTTGCTCTTTCTTTAGCAAAAGAATAATATCAAGCCGCAATTAATGCCAGTCAGGAAGCTTTATGGCTTCGACAGATCCTTTCAGAGTTTGGATTCAAGCAGCAGCAGCCTACTCCACTTTGGTGCGACAATCAAAGTGCCATCAAGATTGCCAAAGATCCAGTTCTACATCAGCATAGCAAACACATTGAGTTACACATGCACTTCATCAGAAATCTTGTTCATGATCGTGTTATTGAAGTGCTCTATTTCCCTACAAATGATCAAGTTGCAGACATCTTCATCAAGTCTCTTACAGAAGCAAAGTTTTCTAAACTTCGGCCTATATTAGGAGTTCAGGAATGTGTCCTTAAGGGGGGATAGGCTCTAATGCCTCCTTCCTTCTCCTAATAGTGTCACTTTTGTAAATCCTTCAATCCTATCCCAAGTTGTTCTTAAGGGGGGATGTTAGGATATTTAGACACTTAGGAGTTCGTTAATATCAACTTGTGTAATATATCCGTTAGGTAAAAGTGTGTTTCTTTAGTATGCATTAGTATTCATTTGTAAATATTCTAATATGACGGTCATGATATGTTCTAGACATAGAGTGATCCAACGGTTCAACTTTTCTTAGATCATACCTACCATTGATCCCTGGCTTAACACCCAATTGGTCTCTTATATCTATTTAAAGAGCATAGAGGGTCTGTTGAGGCCTGGAAAATCACAGGCAACAACAGCAATGGATTCTCCCCAGTAAACGTTCCCAACTAGCCCGTTACTGTTTGGTATGGGGAATCCGTCCGGTTTGCGATCTGGCTACCATAGGTCAAGTAACCAAAATAAAGGGTTTTACCAGTTACGGCCTGGTCCACCGTGTATCTTTTTTAGTTTTTAGTTTTTTAGTATGATATGCAAGTGCCTATATAAGAATGCAAATTGATAGAGAATACGATGAGCGGTCACAATGTGATGCATGGGTTCTTACCTCTCATCTTAACTCTCTCGCATCTAAATCACACACAACAGGAAAACTAAAACTAACTTAACTAAACTGTCCCTAGGGAGCGAGATTATCATTTAATGAGTAATGTATTATTGTTCATGCATTAAGAAAAATCACAGGTAGCTGTTCTTTTTTCAAAACACATAAACATGGATAGATAGATGAACAACAAGATAGCTCATTGTTTATGAAAAGCATTCATTACTCATAGTGGAAATTCCATAAAATAAATTAGAGAGCATTCATACAAGAACATAGGTTCAACAAGTTAGAATGATCTCACAGTTAATGGACAAAAGCTGAAAACGAAATAGTTCCCCTTCAACAACATCCATTGCACAGCATTTGAACATTCCACCAAAGCTTTCTCCAACAGGAAAAATTGTAATTATCTATTGCAAATGGAAATAGTTCTTCTTACAACATGTTCTCACAAGTCTAACTGGGAAAAATTCCTTTCCCTTATCAAACTATCCTATACTTATACAAAAAGCAAAACTTTTGGGCTGCCCCAAATGACTCTTGGGCTTCCCCAATGTTTCAACTCCCAAAATTTGTCCTATAGTGAGTGCTCATACATTTTACAATATTTAAAACAAAAACTAATAAAGCACTTCTAAGTAGAGGGCCCCGCTTGATCATTTAAGAACTTTTTCCATGCTTGGGCTTCTGCTGCTATGTTCTCAAATTCTAAAGGTTCAAGAAAACGTATATTTATTTCATACTTAGCAGCTTGATTTTTAACTACTTCGATTCTAGATGGGCTTAAACACAGCTGATCCTGAAGCAAATGGATGTTGACTGATGCATGAGCTACGTCATCTTTCAAGATCTGTTCATCCAAGTCCTTGACTTGTTGTATCTTCTTCTCATCCTCTTGATACCTGCTCTATAACATTCCTCTGAACAGCTCATGCTTTGGTAATGCATCTAGTCTTTGTCCTGAAGCAACTTGGAATCTATTGTAGGTGACCAACACCCTTCTGCAGTATTCAATACAAGCTCCTCTTGTTTTCTTCACAGCTTTTTTGAACTCCTCTGTTGTGTTTAATGCAAATTCTAACAAGTCATAGTCCTTCTTTAAGCTATGTTGACCTTTAGCTGGTAAATCTACAGGGATTTCTTCATTGGTCTCTATCCTTACTATCCTTCCAGTCATGACTTCCAAAATGTCCTAAGACCTATCTACAAAATATGAGGTAGTCTCCAAATTTTCCTCCAATTTGTTATCTATCTGCAAGACTTTACATCTTTCCTCTTCAATAGACACCTGCAGCTGGTGCATTCTTCTTCATTGGGCTAGGACATGCTCCTTTAGAGGTTGGATATTAGTTTTTTGTTCACTAGCATCCTTTAGTGATGCTACTAATGAAGTAATTTGTCCTTCAAAATCTGCTACTTGCACTTGGAATTGATTTTCATTCTCTTCCATAGTATCCCTCTGTGCCTCCAACTCCACCACTTTTCTCTGCAGCTGGTCCTTTTCTGCACTATGAGTTTCATATGATGCTTTGAGTTCATCCTTTTCTATCTTCAGCACCTGATATTCTTGTTGTAACCTCTACAATTCTGCTAGGTTATTCCGAGCATCATTACCTGTCCTTTCCATGGAAACTTCCAAAGTCATCTTGTTTGCTTGAAGAGTCTGAATTTTTGCTTTTGAAGTCTTCACTTCATTTTGCATGTCTTCAAATTTCCTCTTCAGCTTATAACCTTCATTTCTCTCCTTCTTCAAACTTTCCTTCAACTAAGCTGCATTCCTTTTCGACTGCTCCAGATCTGTCATCAGTCTATTTACATTATCTTCAGTGGCTTGTGTCAACGCCACTCCAGCTCTTTCTGTTAACCTCGAATCTGCATCTGTCCCATGCACCAAATTTTTATTAGTGACCATCATGCCTGGTTGTCCCCCTGTTTCAATTTTTCTCTCAGTCCTTTTAACAATCCTCTTTTTCTCTTTGTCATAAAAAACGGTGCTAAAATCCGGGACTTCTTCTCCTTTATTTTGCACAAAGGGTATCATATTCAATTCAGAAAAAACAACTTGTCCTATATTGCTGCTAGAAGTTGTAGCAGGCTCCTGGGAATCAGGATTATCTTGTCCCTGCCCCTGATCTATTTGATCCTATACTTCTTAGATGTCTATTGGGTCAGAATTTTGTTGGTTATTTGTAGATACTGTCAACCTCAAACCTTCAGCTTCTTTTTGTTTCTTCTTCATCTCTTCATCTTCTTTCTTCTTTCTTTCTTCTTCTGTCTTCTTTGTAGCTTTTTCTACAGCTTTCTTTCTTTCTTCTTCTTCATTCTTAAGCCAACTCTCAGCCTCCTGTGCCAGTCTCCTAGCATCCTCTTCTCTTTTCTTGGCCTCCTCCTCTTCAGCTTTCTTCTACATGGTTTGGCCCTTACCGCTTTTGATAGTAATTTTTTGCTTAAATCTTCTCTTCAATGCAGTCTTATTCCTTGCATTCCTGAAGATTTCGTCATCCTTGTCCCAGAAATTTGCATATTCAAAATGAACATTTGCTTCTTTGCAATGCTCTACAACCTTCTTTTGGGAGTCATTTCTGTGGAAGCTCATCTCCCCAAAATGAAACTGCTCCAACTCTTATACAAATTCAGCAGCTCATTTAATATTTGTAAATGTATAACTCCCTATCCAAAAAGGGGTAGCAGGGTAGGCTGCCTTTATATGCTCAAAAAGAAAGCTTCCTACACCATCTAGATAAACTTGCCTGATTGCTTCTTTATGCACTACATAATCAGTGGCATACTGGGGTAGTAGGGAAGGTGCCCTAGAGCAACCATACATTTTGATGTACATCCCTTTGTCAGTCAAATAATAATTTGCATGCTCCTTGATGAATTTAAGTGCCTCCTCAGACATACAATTGCATTATGTTAGGAAAATTAAATTGTATAAAGGCATAATAAAATGTTCACATATCTCTTTATAGTGGCTGTAATACTTGTGTGCCCAAAATATTTTGTATGCAGTGTACACAGGGGTTTTGTCCCTGTCCCAAATGCATCTTAAGGCTAGAAATGGCTGGGTACATAGTATACAATCCACTAAGATGGAACTCATATAAAACTCAGACTTCTTCTGGGACATCCCTCCCAGAGCCGAATAAATGAAAGCTGAGAGGTTGTTGGACACAATGTTTTCCCAATTGAATACAGTCCCCTAGGTGGCCACATAGAAAATAATAGGGATCCATCCCAACTTGAAGCTCTTACCATGAGCTCACCCAAACACTCTGTTCAACATCAATGATATAAACCTATAAGGTGTCCTGAGAGTAGTTGTATCATACTCTCCTGATGGCCTGGTTTGAAATTTCTTCCCAGGTATCATCATCATCTTCATTGTTTCAACTAGATCCAAGTTTATTTCTTTCAACCAATCTTCAATTAGGTAAACCTGGGCTGGGGGTAGGTGATATGCCGATGAGACATAACCAGGACTGTAGGGAGCATATCCCTATTTGGTAGTATTGGCTAAAATCATAGTTGTCACATTTTCCCTAGGAAGAATCCATCCAATCACCTTAGAACATGGGAACAGCTCAGGCCTAGTGGCTATCTTCATAAGAGCTGACTTCTCTATGTTGGCATATATGGTCAATTCTTCAAATCCAGCATCAGGCACATTTTGATTTGAAATCATCCGATATATTTCACCCCACTTATAATCAAGCTCTACCCCGGTGGTAGCTCTAGTGTCTTCATAGATATATTTTACCTTGGTAACGATTTCCACATCAGGTTCTCCTTCAGCAACAGGGGCCTTCTTCTTTTGTCTCTTAGACATGTCGCCTTTGAAGAAGTCGTCATGTCATAAACCAAGACATTCTTTTAGGCTATTGAATATTTTCAATCAATGTTCTAAGAACGAAGACAACTTGTATAAAAACATTTACCTCTTCCATATTCTCAACAAATAAACTTATCAAAATGCAAATGCAAAATTGAGAATACAAGCAAGAAACTTCTGCTAGCTAGGTCCAAAAAATTCTACAGTCCTTCTGCAACTAACAATAATCGTGATTGATAAAATGCATCAAAATGCAATCCAATTTCTTGCTCAAAATCGAAACATCCCCATACAGTAATCGAAACGCACGAAACAAACCCTCCGGTGTCCATAAAAAAAGGCCAACTGTCTACGACGGGAAGAAACAAAAAACAACAACAACTCACCTAGATGGCCATAAGTAATCCCACAAAAACCGATGCAAATAGTGTAACGCTTGTCTGCACCAACCCCCTAATCCTTCGGATCGGGGTCAAAACTCCATAACGGATCACACAAGCTCAAGAAACAAAATCCCCCTCATACATACAATGAAATTGACTGCTACCCTACGCCGTAAGGATACAAATAAAACTTAGACAACCAAATTCCAAACGGTGGGAACCTCTAACCAAAGGACAAAAACCTAGTTCCTAAAACAACCAATAAACTCAAATAAAGGAGAACAATGGTTGGCCTACCTGGAAAACTAGACGTAGTCGACGAGATGGTCTGAAAAATCCACGACAATGCTTCAAACGAACGGAGTCCCAATAGTTAATCACGGATGCACAGTTCGACAGTGAGGATGGAGGCAGACACGAATTCACAAGGGTAAGAATAAAATAATAACCAACCCAATATATATAGACCTTGGTGAAAAACAAATCAGCGGGAAAACCTTCATCGGCAAGCAAAACAGCTAAGGCATCGGGCGGTTAATTCATTAGGGAGCCGCAACAGCGGGCGACAGACAAAGTATGGGTTCCACGGCCAAATAAAACGTTGGCGAAATAAACATTAGAAACTGCAGCATCGGACATCGCAACGACTATGGCATCTGATGGTTAGTTGAAAGAGGAGTCGTAATGGTGGAAGTCACATGGACCAAAAGTTCCGCAGACTAGTAAACATCGAAAAAAAACATAACAAACCATCGACGAAAATCAAGCGAAACATCAGTGAAAATCAATCAAACCATCGACAAATGGAAAAACTACATGTTAGATGGTTAGTCCGCCCCGGAGCCGCAATGGTGGGATTCAAATATACTACAAACTCCGTGGCAACCAGAAAAATCAGCGATTAGAACACCCAAAGACTAATCCCCCGATCAAATGTCTAACACAGTTTCGATAGTGAAATGAGCAACATCAAAGACCCCGCGGGATCGGCAAAGATAAAGGCTTCCATCGGAGTGCTTGCAATCTGCCATCTGAAATGGCAGCCACACAAAGGACTTATGCTCTAACGATGATGAGATGAAAAACGTCGATATGAATATAAAATGAAAAACGCATCGGCGAAAACAAGGCTTTGGATCAGGGAATTTGTCAAGTAAGCTTCCGCAACGATGGCTGCGTAGATGACTATGGCCTCGATTCACAGTTCGATAAGATTTCGACAGGGAAAAGAAAATCATCCATTAGTCAAAACATCAAGAGACAAAGATAGTCATTTAACAATTTACATCAATTTAACCTCAAAGATCGAAATCTGTAGCAGAGGACAACAAAGTTCATCCATCAAAAGCAAATCCAGGCAAGATAAAATTAAAAGGAGGGTCCAAAATTTTAAAAAATTTGGGAAAACGTTCCAGCTGCAACAAGGTCCTTGGCTAGTTGATTGATTATGAGAAGCTCATGTAACTTTCTTTCTTTTACATAATAAATTGCTCCAAATAGCTATTTGGCTAGGGTCGTGGACTATTTCCCTCTCGAGGGTTTTAACCACATGACAAACATCGGTGTGTTGATATGTGATTTATTTGTGTGAAGCAATTGCTCAAGGTGTTCGGTCTTTTGGGAGTACCCTATGTACCCGAACACCTACACCCTAAAAGTAAAAACAGACTCATGGTATTTTTCCCTACCTGCAAATTCAATTACAGATTGGAATACTTTTGAGAGAATGTTTAGAAGCAAGTACGCAGTCCAGAAAACTCATGCAGCGTTAATGAAAGGATTATGTGCTCTAAAGAAATAAAGAAAGGAAAGAGTGCATAATTTCACTCAAAGGTTTGTTGCTTACCTAAATAATTTCATTGCAGCTGATAAACCATCTGAAAATGCTCTAATTGAATACTATACCTTAGCCCTTGGGCCTGATCTAGCCATGTTTTCCAAGAGATCAGTTAGACCTACATTAGCAGAAACCTATGAAGAGGTTGAGAAGGTAGAGACTGAGATGGAAAGTATAGAAAATTACCCTGTGCAGTCAGAAGAGAAGACTTTTTGAAACAATAAACCTTTATTACTAACTAAACCTAAGGATGAGTGATCACAGAATTTCAAAGGGATGGTGAAGATGATGCAAAAATTATCCAATAGAGTGATAGATTTAGAAAAGGAAAAGGAGGCTCATAAACCCTATAAGCCTTATTATAAAAAAAGGGAAGATAATAGTCAACCTAAACCTCCTCCACACAGTCATTCGGCAATGAATTTAACCGATGTAGGCATAGATAATTTTTGTACCTTTCATCAGCAGCCTCATTCTGAGAAGAATTTCCCACAATGGATTAATTCTATGACATTAGTAATGAATCAGTTATTGGACTCCAAACTGACAGAAACTGGTAAGGAGGAAGAAAAGGATAATGAACCTACGGAAAAACAAGAGGAAGATACTTTAGTTTTATGGGACTGTGTCTCTATGTTTGATACGGAAGAAGAAGATTTTCTAATACAAGGGGAAACACCAGAAACTAATGTAACAACAAGAAGTCAGAATCTATTAAAAGAAGATAAGTCAATACTTCATAAGATTAAGAAACTTCAAGAAAACATGAAGATACAGAACAAATATGCAACTGTTAAAATACCTAAATTTGTCATTTCAAGTCAGGATCTGAAGAAAATCAACACACCTCTTAAGCTTACTGAAGTTAAGATTGATAATGTCAAGAAGAATCTCAAAGAACCTAAGATGAGATATGATATTGTGGAAGACATTAAAAAATCTAAAGGGAATATCTCATTGTTTGAAATGTGCAATTTACCTCAGCAAAAACAGAAGCTTTTAAAAGCACTTGAGACACCAGACGAGGAGCCTCCCAGTGACAACCAACCTAAGGAAGAAATTGGTGAGGAAAGTTTAGGGGGGAAGTCTAAGTAGAAAACTCCAGCATTTCTCCTAACTTTTGAAATTTTCAACTATAATGTGCATAACTATTTAGTGGACTCAGGAGCATCAGTCAATGTTATGCTGCTTTCAGTTTGCAAGAAAATCAATGGTCAACCTAAACCATCCACTTGGAAAGTTCTTCAATTAGACAGAACAGCTGTAAAGGTAATAGGAGAAATGGAGGATGTTCTGATTCGCTTATCCGCAGATGAGAGGGTATCTCAGTTTATCGACATTGTAGTAGCAGACATACCAGATGCTTATGGACTGGTGTTGAGTCGAGACTGGTCAGCAAGGTTAGAAGGATATTTTGCATCAGATTGGTCACATCTGTGGTTTCCTTTTAAAGGAAGTCCAAATCAGATAAAAGTATTAAGAGAGCCTCAAATGAAATACAATGTCACTCAGTTAGAAGGGAAAAATGAACCAGTAAACTCTGTATTGGGAAACTATTTCATTAAATTGGAACCGGGAAATTACGAAGCTGGAGAAGCTAGTAGTATACCTAATATCCAGCCCGATCTCCTTCGATTTTCACGGGCTGATGAGATTGACTGTAACATAGTAGATTTAGTTTCAGATGTAGTTTGTAATCCAAATTTAGTAGAGGTAGATAGTTTTTGGACTCTTTATTTTGATGGTTCTAAAACATTGGAGAGATCAGGGGCTGGTTGTGTCCTGATTGATCTAGAAAAAAATAAACATTTTCTTTCATGTAGGTTAGAATTCGAATGCACAAATAACACAGCTGAATACGAAGCACTAGTTCAGGGACTTAAAAAAGCAATAGAACTGAAAGTAAAAAATCTAAAAGTATATGGAGATTCTAAAATCCTTGCTAAGCAAATTCGGAACAAAATACACTACATTTCACCATATTTGAAAGCTTACCAAAATGAAGTTTGGGATTTGCTTATAAATCTTCATACATTCAATATTGTGTCCATTCCTAGATTAAAGAATGCAGCAGTTGATTTACTAGCTACCTCAGCCGCAAGATTAGTACCTTCAAATAATAGATGCTCTATTGAATTACTTTTCAAGCATTATGTTCCAAATATGATCACAAATCTACGGGTTTTTGATGATGATCAGCAAATTTTGGAGTTTTTGATGAATGACGATACTTTCAAAGGACCAATAATAGACAATGAAGAACATCAAGAAGAGTTAAAATTCGGGAACTTTATTCCTAAAGGAGTTGGGACCTTGGAACGAATGCTTGATTTGGATAAAAAATTCAGAAAGCCAGCGAATGTCAAGAACCATAGCTCATCCTTACAATTCGAGCTGATAAATTTGGGGACTGCAGCTGAACCCAAATATGTAAATTTGGGGAAGTGTTGTTCTCTGGGTGAAAGGAGTAAGTTCATCATTTTATTCAAGGAGTACAAGGATGTGTTTGCTTGGACCTATGAAGATCTTAAAACTTATGACACAAAGATCATACAACATGTTATCCCAATCAAAGGTGGAATCAATCCTTACCAACAGCCTTTGAGGAAGATGCATCCTAAGTTGGAACCTTTAATACAAAGTGAGGTAAAAAATTTGTTGGATGCTAAAATCATATTTAAAGTCAAACATTCAGAATGGCTTTCTAATTTGGTTCCAGTACGGAAAAAGTCCAGAGAAATCAAGCTTTGTGTAGATTTCAGAAATCTTAATCATGCATCAGATAAAGATAATCATCTGGTCCCACCCATGGAGAAAATACTACAGATGGTTTCAGGTTCTGATTTGTTTTCGTTATTAGATGGATTCTCTAGTTATAATCAAGTATTAGGTGCTAAAGAAGACAGGCTTAAAACCACATTCAGAACCAAGTGGGGAACTTGTGCGTATAGGAGGATTCCCTTTGAACTTATTAATGTTGGAACTACTTTCTAGAGGGCTATTGATATAGATTTACACGGTCTGATTGGTCGTAGTGTTATGGTTTATCTAGACGATGTCACACTATTTTCGAAAAAGAGAGAGGAGCATGCATTTCATTTGAAACAATTTTTTGAGCGTTGTCAGAAGTATGGTATTTCACTAAATCCCAAGAAATGCATGTTCGCAGTCACAGAAGGAAAGCTATTGGGTCATGTCATTTCTAAGAAAGGGATCTCCATAGACCCAGAGAGGATTAAATCCATAGAACAGATCCCTTTACCCCATAATAAAAAGGGTATTCAATCTTTTATGGGGACAATCAACTTTGTGCGAAGGTTTGTACCAGACTTTGCTCAGATCGTCAAACCTTTGCAGTAAATGGTTAAACAGAGTGTGCAATTCAAATGGACTGAGTTGGAGAAGAATGCATTCATCAAGACAAAAACATATGTTGCTCATGCACCATCACTCAAAAGTCCAAATTTTGAAAAGGGTTTTATTCTGTACACTTTTGTGTCCGATGATTCGTTGGAAGTTGTGCTTATACAGAAGGAAGATGGGGTAGATGAGTACTCCATATTGTTTATGAGCATTGGTCTGCAGGGATCTGAATTGAATTATCCAGTAGTTGATAAACAAGCTTATGCAGTTTTTAAAGCGGTAAAACAATTCAGGCAATATATACTTAAGAATCGCACCAAAGTAATAGTTCCCCACCTAGTTGTATGATCTCTTTTTGTACAAAAGGAATTAGGATAAAGAAGAGGCAACTAGGTGACTGCTTTACAAGAATAAGATCTTGAGTTCAAACCAGCATCCATAGTTAAAGGACAAGGATTGTGTAAACTAATGACTGAAGGTCAAAACAATGAAGAAAGCAGCTGGGATAATGAAGTTGAACTACATATGGTGGGTGTATGTCCTTTGTTTATAGCTCTAGACTCCTGGTATTGGGACCTAGTGTATTACCTCCAAGAAGGATATTTGCTGGAGCATTGGAGTCACAAGAAAAGAATAGCATTACGTTTGAAATCAGCTTTATATCAAATCATTGATGGAGTACTATTCAGAAAGAACTACGATGGAGTTTTTCTCATGTGCTTAGAACAAGAAGATGCAAAGAAGGTTGTAGAAAAATTGCATGATGGGCCTGCTGGAGGTCATTTTTCCGGAGACACAACAGCACATAAGATTCTTAGAGCCGGATATTACTGGCCTACACTGTTTAAGGATGCTCATGCTCATGTTAGAAAATGTGATGCTTGTCAGAGGTGTGTTGAAAGACAAACTAAAGCAGCATGACCATTAAAACCAGTAATTATATCAGAACCATTTGAACAATGGGGAATCGATATTATTGGAGAAATAAACCCAAATTCCTCCTTTCAGCACAAGTATAATCTGACAACAACTGATTACTTCACCAGATGGGTCGAGGCTATTCCGTTACGAAAAGTAAACAAGATGTGGTTATGGATTTCTTACAGAATCACATTATGACCAGGTTTGGGGTTCCAATTTCCCTGATCTTTTATAATTCTACTTACTTTTCTTCTATTAAATTAACTGCATTTGCTAATGAAAGAGGAATTAAGTTGCATTATTCTGCAAATTATTACCCACAAGGAAATGGTTTGGCAGAATCCACAAACAAAAATCTGATTAGAATTCTAAAGAAAACTGTAATAGAAAATCAGAGGAGTTGGCATTTAGTGTTACCTAATTCTCTCTGGGATGATAGAGTCACACCCAAGAATTCCTTAGTTGTGTCACCATACACTCTTGTTTATGGAAAAGAAGTTGTCCTTCCTCCTAATATTCTATTGCCATCTTCCATAATAGCTCAAGAATCTAGGGGTACCGATAATGAAATTCTACAAATCAGAATCTATAATCTGTTGAATCCAGAAGAGTCTAGGTTCAAATCCAGAGAAAGGTTTAAACATCAACAAGAAATAGTGAAGCATTGCTTTGACAAACACAAATATGGGAACAAAGAATTCGAAGTAGGAGATCTAGTTCTTAAGTGGGATCACCCGCACAATGAAAAGGGAAAGCACACCAAATTTCAAAAGTTATGGGTAGGCCCTTTTCAAATTACAGCAAAGATAGGCCCCTCGACTTATAAGTTGTAAGACTTACAGGGGTGGGAAGAGAACTTACCAGTAAATGGTTTAGTTCTCAAGCCTTATTTTTCTTGATCAATTTTGATTTGATTTTCTTGTACATAAATAAACTTTTGGTTTGTTGCTTATTTTAGGTTTTTTTGGTTTGTTTGCTTTATTTACTTAGAGTTTGATTGATTGTAATGTTTAATAAAGAAGCACGACTTTTGGTTGCGTGGAGTTCATCAGAATTCTGGCTTAACTAAAATCTTTGATTACAAGACTATGTACTATTAATTCATATAATATTTGAAAGAACTTCTTCAAGTTTAGCAGTTTTACTAAATGGTTATGAACACATTGAAGTCCTGTTTAATCCTTGAGAAATAAATCAAGATAAAAAGGTCCAGAATACTATTTTAAGGCTCCATTCATCTCACATAAAAAATTGTCCTAGGGGGTGACAGCAAAATACTGATGGAAAGGAAGCAAGGTAAACAATGTATTATATTTAAATAATTCCATGCCATGAATTGAAATCCAAAAGGCTAATAAGAGTCAAAATCTCCTCGAAAAAGCATTATCCATCAAAGCAAGCACTGAACCATATTAGTACATATAAGATTGCCAAAGTTCTTCTCTTTCTGTGCGCTGAAATTTAAATATATCCCTCACACAAAAGGACACTATGGATAGAGGAGCCTGAATTAAAATTCAGAAAGAAGGCAAGCAGGAGGACTCAAAAGAGGACAAAAGTCCAAAAGCACAAAAAGTGCAAGGTGGCATGGGAATGAGGAACAAACGGATATATCTGTTTATCATATGTTACGATCCTGTGGTGTCTAAGTTGGAAACTACTCAAAGACAGAGGTAAAACAAAACTCATACTCTTGGCCTCAAAAGAGTTATCTAGACTTTGAAATCTTGGTTCCCTTGTTCCTTAACTTGGACTATAATCAATGATTAAAGTGCATACATCTGACATTTTGGGAAATCCAGATATCTTGAAGAATTTAGCATGTTGGTATTGTCAAAACAGTCTGTTGATCAAAGAGTAAATTGTTCAGAGATCTGTGTTCACCAGCTAGTCACCAATTTTTGCAGCTGCAACATTTTTCCCCAAAAATTTAAATTTTAGGGCCCCCATTTTATTTGTTTTTATAAAATCTAGCCTAGGAGTATTTTTTTTTCACCAAAGTTTCCCTAAGTCCAATTTTTTCCTTAAAAACTTGGTATGTTTCATTTTCTGTGCCGAAATATTACTCGACTGTCTTTCTAATATCAAAAGCATAGTCGACTATCTTTTCGACGTTGCGGGCCAAACCGTCAAGCCTGCTAAAAGAGCTTCAGACTCCCTCGTAGATACATCAAAGTTCATTTTCTCTTCTCCTCAGGTTCGATGTTCCGAGCTTAGCACTTAGTGGTTTCGATATCCGATCATGTTTATTTTCTTGTCGGGATGTTTGACCTAAGTAAGCCAGAGTCCTAGTGTCTATCATTGCCGACGTTGTAAGAGACTAGTTCTGAGACATTTCAAAAGCATCCTGTTCTTTCACCGAATCTTTAGAGCTTAGAGTTTTCAAGTTCTGATACCCATTCTAACAGTAAAGCCCACGATGGTATAAATGTACATTTCCAACGTTGCGGAGGAGGATTAGTTTTTGCTTCCGAACTTAGCGGTTAGTGGTTCTGATATCCGTGGACTTAATTGCATATTGTGCACCCAGTCTTTTCCTGCTTTGAGATGTAACTGGGAGAAGGACAGAACCCCAATGTACGCGGCCTATAAATTTTTGTGGGCACATAAGTACCATAGTTATTATAGGTATATTTGCGAGCATTTAATTATGCCCTTATATACCCTAATTTTCCTAACTGAATGTAATTGCCTGTCTAAAGAGGCATTTAAATTCATATAGGAGTTTGGATATTATTATTTGACGGAGGATGGGTTATATGTAAGGATGTATGGTGGCTCCAGAGCTCCTTCCCTACTCCCGAAATATGCCACAGATTATGTACTCCACAAGGAGGCAGTCAGATAGCTGTATATTAATGGTGTAGGAAATTTTATGTTTGAACATAAGAAGGCAACATACCTTGCAGTACCTTTCTTACTTGGAAGCTATAAGTTTTCAAGGGTAAAGTAGGCAGTAGAATTTGTTAAGGAGCTAGAATATTTTCGTTTTGGTGAAATGAATTTTCATAGAAATGACTCCCATAACAAAGTAGCTGACTACTGCAAAGAAGTAGGAATTCATTTTGAATATACTAATTTCTGGGACAAAGATGAGGAGACATTCCGAAATGCAAAGAACATGACTGCCCTCAAGAAAAGATTCAAGCAAAAAAATAACAACTATGGGTGGAAAAGGAAAAACTTTAGAAAAGGCTAAGAAGTTAGAAGAAGAAGAGCCAAAGAAAAGAGAAGAAGATGCTAGAAGATTAGCACAAGAAGCAGAAAGTTGGTTAAGAGTTGAAGAGGAAGAAAAGAAGCGAGTTGCTGAGGAAGCAGCTAGGAAGGAAGAATAAGAAAGAAAAAGAAAAGAAGAAGCTGAAATTAAGAAGAAACAAGAAGAAAGTGAGGGTTTGAGACTAACAGAATCCCAAAAGGATCACCATAATACAGAGCAAGTTGATTCACAAGGACTATAGGACCAAATAGATCAAGAGCAAGGATAATCTGATCTTGATCCCTCGGAACCTGCTGCATCTTCTGGCAACATATTAGGAAAAGCTTCATTTTCTGAAATAAATTTGATCCCTTTCATGCCTGTCGAAGGGGAGGAGGTTCCTGATTTTAATACTACTTTTTATGACAAAGAAAAGAAAAGTATCATTAAAAGAACTAAGAAGAAGGTAGATACTGGGGGACATCCAGGAAAAATGGTGACAAATAAAACATTGGTACATGGTACACATAAAGATCCACGGTTGATAGCAAGAGCTAGGGTAGCTTTAACCTTAGCGAGTGAAGACAATGTGGATAGGCTCATGACTGATCTAGAGCAGTCACGGAAGAATGCATCCCAACTGAAGGAAACCTTAAAGAAGGAAAGAAATGAGAGCCAAAAGCTAAAGAGAAAATATGAAGATATGATGGGCGAAGTCAAGACTTCAAGAACAGAATGCCAAACTCTGCAAGTGGATAAGAATGCTCTAGAAATATCTGCAGAGAACACATAGAAGAGTGCTCAAGCTACCTTAGCTGAATTACAAAATCTATAGTTAGAACATCAGATGTTAAATACTGAAAAGGATGATCTTCGGTTATCATATGGGAATTTAAGTGAGGGGAAGAACAAGTTGGAGAGCAAGGTTGCTGAGCTAGAAATGGATAAGGCTACTACAGAGGAAAAGGAGAAGCAGTATCAGATGCAGTTGGTAGCCTTAGAAGAGAAGAAAGATTCATTTACCGCATCACTTAAGGATTCTATGGAGCAGAAAACCGACATCCATCCTTTGAAAGAGCATGTTCTGATTCAAAGAAAAAAGATCCATCAAATACAGATACAAATAGAAGATGAAAGGTGCAAAATTTTGCAGATAGACACCAAGCTAGAAGAAATTGTAGATACCACTTCATACTTCCTGGATAGGTCTCAAGATATATTGTAGATTCTAAAAGGAAGAATGGTTTGGGTAGAGACAAATAAGGAATTTCCCACGGAGCTAGCAGTAAAAGATCAGCAAACTTTAAAGCAGGAATATGAATTGCTGGAATTTGCAATTAATGTAGGAGAGGAGTTGAAGAAAACAGTGAAAAAGACAAAGGCACCATGTGCTGAATTTTGTAGGAGAGTGCTCTCCACATACAATTGATGTCAGACTTCTGCAGAAAAGAGATTGGATGTGCTACCATAGCATGAATTGTTTCTAAAACATTTACAGGTCAAGTACCAAGAAGATCAGAAAGAAATCCAGCAGGTCAAGGACCTAGATAAATGGATATTGAAAAATGCGGTAGCACATGTAGCCGTGAGCAAACATTTATTAGAATACCAGTTGCGCCTAAGTCCTACTAGGATAGAGGGGGTAAAGACCCAGGCTGCGAAATACAAAATTAACATTTGATTTCTTGAGCCTTCCGGGTTTGAAGGCATAGTAGTAGATGCTCATGCATGGAAGAAGTTCATCAGCGAGCAAGCTAGCCCTTCCTCATAAAGTGTTTTTGAAATATTGATTTAAAATGTAATATATTATATTAATTATGTGCACAAGCTACCGGACAAAATTTTGGAAAACAAAAGGTTGGGGAAGCTCAAGAGACAATGAGGGGCAGCCCAAGAGTTTTGTTTTTTTTGTATAAATATAGGAGAGTTTTAGATAGAAAGGACCTTTTTTCCAGACCATCTTGAGAAATTATTGTAAGAAGAACTATTTCATTTTAGAATAAAGAGTCATATGTTTCTACTGGAGGAAGTTTTTGGATTTTTCAAATGTTTGCTATGGGCCAGTTGGATATGAGCTATTTCTTTTTCAGCTTGTTTCCATTAACTATGAGATCATTCTAACTCATTGAATTTTTTCATGTTATGAATGTGCTCTGGTTTATTTTTTTGAAATTTCCACATTGAGTAATGAATGTTTTATCTAACAATGAGATATCTTGTTGTTTATATTTCTATTGATGTTCATGTGTTCTGAACGTTAACAGCTATCTCTGATTTTTCTTTATGCATGCACTACAATACATTACTCACCATTAATGATAGTTTTTCTCCCTAGGGATAGGTTAGTAAGTCTTAGTTAGTTTCTTGTTGTTTGTGATTTAGAAGCAAGAGAGGTAAGACGAGAGGTAAGAACTTGCACATCACATTGTCACCCTCCTCGTTATCTCTATCGCTGCATTTTAGTTAGGCACTTGCACATCATACCTTAAACATCAAAAAACTAAAAATATAGATGGTGGACCGGGCCATAACCAATAAAACACTTTAATTGTTACTTGACCTATGGTAAGCAGACCGTAAACCGAACGGATTCCCCATACCAAACAATAACGAGCTAATTGGGAATGTTTATTAGGGAGAATCCCTACTATTGTTACCTATGATTTTCCAGGCCTCAACACTGTGAAAAAGGCATATTGAAAATGCACCTCAAGTATTAGAACTCTAGTGTGGGGAGGTTGCGGGTATCGTGGAGATGAGGGTTGGATGGAATGATACGGGGTAGATGGATGGAAGTTACGATGGGACTGTGAGGGAAGCCGAGGAAGGAAGTTGTCTTACGAGAGCAGGAGGAAGGTTTCGGCAAGAGAAGAGACAGAGGACAGGGAGAGAGTCATGTTGTGACCGAGATGCGAGCCCGCGAAGGAAGAACACATAGAACAAAGTGACCCTATAGTGATGAAGGAGACAACCAAGATACACCCGAGCCCATGGAAAGGTTGACCCAGAGCAACATTGTACCCACACCTTTGTGAATTGTTCCATACTCAAGAAGAAACATGAGTTTGACACCGTCGTGTCCCACGTGTCAACAACATTCTAATAGTAGCGGATCAACAACTGTAGGAAGAAGGCCCAGGATGGCGGTAGATGATGCAAAGTTACCCCTATTCCATGGAAATGAGACTAAGCATACCGAGCAATACTAATTCTTGTGTGAAGTCATGTGGACTGTCAAACAAACTATGGATAATGAGGTCAACAACGACAATTGGCGATGACCCTTCAGGGTCGTGCACTAGATCGGTTAATGAAATTTGTCCAAGTTCCTACGGGGGCTCCAGTGAAAACATTGGTTGAAATTAGAAAAGGATTGATTGAAGAGTTTAGAAAACCAGAATCTGAGTTGCAATACATCACATAATTGAAGGAAATTAAGTAGTATCCAAATGAAACTGTCTGGGATTTTGATTAAAGATTTAAGACACTAATGAAAAGAGTCATCTTTGATATGAGAAATATTCAACATAATGAATGGTTTGTCATGGCATTATTATCTCACATCAGACTTCTATTGATGCAGCAGAAGATTGCGACACAGAGCGAGGCTATGGAGATTGCAATGAAGTTGGAAGCTTCACCTGTTGGTGAGAATGCAGTTGGCATGACTTAGATCCAGACACAGCTGGCGAACTTGACGCTCTAGTTGCAAGATATCAAGAAAGGAAAAGAGCATCGCAAGTAAGTGTGGTGCACTCGATGTCGCGTAGATGGAAATACTAAGGATAATTGTCCATATTTTTGAAATACCTGTTGTCAGGAGTGCCAAACCCATTAAGTTGTGTCGGTATGCCACGGTGCTGCATTTGTTAAGTTTATGGGCATTGATATGAAGATTGTGGATATATGCAGAAGATGGTCATGAAGTCAACGAATTTATACTGCACATTCTGTCAGTCTGTTGGGCATGAAGATAAGGATTGTCGCGCATGTGATATACTCTAGGATAGAATAATAGACATGTACTATGTAAAGGGAGAGGACTATCGAACAGTACAGGAACTGCAACCACAGCCATAGGTGGTACAGATGCCACCTCAATCGCAGTTTGTACCACAGAAAAAGTTTGTACCGTGACCACAATTACAACTGCAGTTCGTGCCGCAACCGTAGTATAATCAGATGAAGACGGCTCCATATCAGCCACAATATGTTCATCGAACGCAGTATGTTCAAAAACAACCGAACCCCCCACAATAGCAATTCAATAAACTATAGTATCAACAACAAGGAGTATTTCACAGAGGATTCTGACGAGGACGAGGTGGAGACTTTGGTCGAGGAGGAGGACAAGGTCGCACACTAGTGCAATGTAATAATTACAGAGTGTTCGACATTATCAGAGATATTTCCTGCAATTACAAGCTTAGTGTACATATTGTATTGATTTTGACCACACTATCAATAACTTCCCACAGTTGATCTCAAAATGGCAGGCAAGGAATGTTCCGCAATTACAGAACCAAAATCAGAATCAATTGGAGAATCATAATTAGCTGTAGAACCAAAATCAGAACCAGAATGCAAATCAAAATGTGAATCAACCTATGAATCCACCGATGAAATGGAATCAGGGACCGACTATTGTGACGATTTCAACATAATAAAAAATGCAAGGTTCTCATGCTATTGTCATTACTTGTGGAGGTGTGACGATGGGGGACGATGGCTCATGTCCACAAATTCATATGGCTAGGAAGAAGAAGGTGTGGTTTGATATCGGCACTAAAAGAGACACATTCTTTGAAACATGTGATGCAATCAAAATAAATCCAGGTAAGTTACCTATTTATGAAATTCCCACTGTTTTTTATTCCACTTCAGTAGCTGGACCATCGCAACAGCATGGTACCTTGCAAAACTTCTTTGAAATTTGCTTGTCGCTGACAAGAAATCCTGATGATCTTGTTGGGATTGAAAGTCTGTTGCATCAAACGGCTAAGAGACATAAATATTCTGCGGTGAAATCTTTACATGAGAAAAAGACAAGAAAAGAGATGCGCATGAATATTCATATTAAGGACTATGAGGTAGATTCCATCATTCTGGATCTAGACTCAAACATCAATATTTTAACAAGGAAGACATGGAAAAATATGGGGATCCCTCAGTTGGTTTGGTCCCCTATACAGTGTAATTTCCCCTTTTTGTAATTTTATTAAAATGCCCAATTTTTTCACAATTTTGGCTCTTGACTAGTTTTGATGTCTAGACCTCCAAATTGACCCAAATGCTTCCAAATTTTCTCTAAAGGTACATTATGGATAATATAAATTTAATATCATGCTCATGTATGTTTTTTTACCTCCCAATTACTTCTGCAAACTTTTTTAATGTTCTGTTCAAAGTAGGAGTCTTTACTAGCAAATTGGGGCTCCAATTCCCCATGGGTAATTGCCGGAAATGGCTTCAAAAATGATCCCAAAGTCACTTGGATTTATGAACAGAGGCTGGTTATGTGTAAGGAAACTTTTAAAAGTCTCATATGCATCATGGCTTAGTTTATACAATCTGTGATGACTCTTTCCAAAACAACCCCCAAGTCACAATTTTGACCCTTGGGGAAAATGCACCAAATGTTCTCCCAATGCAATAAAAATGAGTAAAATGGATTCCAATGATTAATTACTGAACATGAGAATTTAAATACACATTAATTACAGTCCATGCATCATATATTTATCATATATACATTCCTCCATTAGAAATAATAAGCATTACCATGGCATATATCAAAATGGAGTGGAAATGGTCATTGTTTGCTCATTAAAAGTCATCTTGACATACAACTCTTGGGAATTTTCACTTGAAAATTTTTGAGAATGAATAATAGATAATATTTAACTGATTACAATCATAAATGGACAATTAAAGGCTCTCCAAATTGGAAATCATCAGCATTACAATAGTTCGCAATAAGATAGTGGGGAAATGACATTATTTATTCATTGTTCAACATTTTTAGATGAATTATTTTGGGTATTTCGACCTGAGAGTATTATAAACATGAAATAAATATCATATACATCAGAACATAATATAATTAGCATTATAATCTTCCCCAAAGAGATCAATAGCTCACCCAAAGCGTAATCCCTCCATTGGCATGAATATGGTGTGAAAACTGGAAATAGTTGAGAGAGAGTGCTGCAATAGAAGAATCCACATTATTTCCTGTAGCTTAAACCTGAAAATAAGAATCCATTAAATCTCCATGAAATACTTGAGTGGCCTTTCCAAACACTAACTAGGATGGGAATATTTCACCCTCGAAATTGGCTTAAGCAAGAAAACTAGTCATGCACTAGCTCTCACAATTCACAAATGACAATTTCACAAATGAGAAAAATATTCTTCTCACGGATGATCCATGTATTTTATAAAAATTATTGGTATTTTAAGGTTCCAAATCCATCCATAAAACAAATCCAAGTCGAATTGGTGTGGCTGCTCATTCTATGCCATGTGGCCTCTCTCTTCACCTTCCCTCTTCTCCCAAATTTGAGTAGGAGCCTCTTGGCCTTCTACAACTCCAAAATTCGACCTCGAAGATGGTTGATTCAGTACTAACATGTTAGTATGTCAGTATTTAATCCTTCAGATATGACTTGTGTCATATCTGTCATAGAATCTCCATCATTGGTGTCATAGATGTCATAAATGTAAGGGGAATCTAGCCAAGCGTCCACGAAACTCCCATTTGGCTCTTCCTCTCCCATGTAAGTTAAAATTCATCCCAAATTAAACCTACGAAGTATATGGACAAGCATATTAACCTTATAATCCATCCAAAAACATTAGGCTTTCCATATGTTCGAATTTGCAAGAGAAAGATACCATTTAACATAGGAATTCTAGCTAGTGTGGGCCCCATAGTCTCCATGTGTCTTCATGTTCTATTGCCACTTCCATTTTATCTTTTATTTATTTAATAATATCAATTATTAAATATTTATACCCTTCTAATGTATAAACATCATTTATTATCCCCCTTATTCCAAATCTCAAAGCTTCCACCCCAAACCTACGAAACTAGTGATTTTCCTCCTTGGATTATTTGACTTTTAGCATCCTTTTGACAACTTTCATGAATATGGAAAATGTGATTTGGCCATTGTGACCCAATGCCAAATTTGGGACATTGCAAATCCTCCCTTCCCAATATTGCTTGTCCTCAAACAATTTCAAACATGGTTGTTGAAGAACCTGCTTTCTGTATGATTCTTTGAAGTTGCCACTAAGCTTCCCACTTTGAGTCTTTAAGATTCCATGAAGATTTCAGAGAGTAACCACCATGCTTGCTGCTATACTACTCTTATTAAAATCACCTTATTAATTGGTGAATCCATCTCCTATACTGCTTGTTTCCAAAGAATTTGAAATCAATCAGACTAAAAACTATACTAGGGTCCCATTGCTTGCATTGCACTCCAATAATTAAGAGTGCTCTCCAACCCATACCATTTGAAAAGAGAATTCCTGGATCCCATTTTCTTGTATGCATTCTTCCAAACATCATGAGTGCATAATATATATCATCAAAGTATATAAAAACATAATAATAATGTACATCAAGGAGGTGCCTCACCAATAAATCATGAAAGTGCTTATACCTCCCAATGAGTATACTACCATTTGCCAAGTGCATACAAGCTTCAAGTGACCAATCAAATATGCTCCAATGAAATAGGTGAGGATCCCATGTCCCACTATTCTGCTCCAAATATATATAATGTGCATCAACATAATCAGCCATGTGTTCTTTCATCCAAGGAGTGAATGAAGAACCTCCACCAAAATCTGAACCAAATAATGAGCAAAGAAAACATGAAGACTTCAAGTGGATCAAAGAAGTCTCATAAATACACCCATGAATATGTATATCATCATGAAATAACAGAGGATTTTTCTTCCAATAAGAATTCTATTCAATCACATATCTCTTCACCCAAGTGTGTGATGAAGTTCCTCCAACATCAAATAGACTAGGCAAGGAGCAAGGAAAATCATGAGTCTCCAAGTGACTCAAGTGAACATCATAGGTGCACCCATGTAGATGTGCATAATCATAATGTAAAAAATAATTCTTCTGCAAATGTAAATAAGATGGTTCTCTAATAATTATATCATCAAAAGGAGAAATAGAATTTCCATGCTCTTCATGTGGCACCATAAAAAAGAAACCTTTCACCCATACTTCATTAGGATGACTGCTATAAAATTTAGAAGTGTAGGATGTAGGAGAAAGAACCAACTCACCCAAATGATCAGTAAGTGCAAAATTGTCATAATGTGAAGGATCCATAAAGGTAGAATTATGCAGCTCCTTCAAGAGTGTGAAACTTTTGTCATAGATTGGTTCCAATGTAGAGGAATCATGTTCTTCTTTAAAAATTGTGTAACCATTTTCAAGAGGCAACTCAAGTTCCTCTTCCACCATTACTAGTGATTGGACCTCGTCACTATAATCCTCAAGCACATCAAAAACCTGAAATTTTTCATGTTTCTCATGATCCACCATGTCATGAGAATTCTCCAAGCAATCTACCTTATGAAAATCGGAAACATCAAAGGAAAAGCAAGTGTCTTGCAACTTTTCAAGAAGTTACTCATTTTGAATTGTGAGCTTATGAATAACTTCATTATTCTTCAAGTAGTATTCATGTAACCATTCACTAAGCTCAATTACATTTATTCTATCAAAAATAAAAGACATGAAATTACCTTTGATGTTGCACATTGCTCTTTGAACCTTCTCCATGTCTTCAAGGAAGGATGGCTCCTCCAAGGAAGTAGCTATCCAACAAGAATTTTATACCAATGCTTGAGTGTCATGGAGTATTCTACGGGCCTCTTGGATCTTCTTTTCATTCATCTTTAAGGACCCTTCAATAAAATGAGGCTCTTGCAAATCAACATCCTCGTCTTCTTCCTTCTTTCTTGGACCAACTTCATGAAGCTCAAGTGGTGATGGGGAAGTTGATCTTGTTTCTTCTTCAACTGCTACAAGGTCTTCATTTTCATGTTTAATGTAATTTTGACTTGCAACAACATTTTGAAATCTGATCTCTATGTCACCAACATAGAGTTGTGAGCACCCATCAGTAAGTACTCTTTCATAGTTCAAGCATCCATCAGTAGATGCTCTTTGGTCCATGTCCATAGTATAATTTGTTTCAGAATGATATTCAATAGTTTCAAGGTACTCTTCTTCCTTCTCCTGTGATGTTTCCTCATCTTTTTCAAAGTCATTTGGGAGTGGATTTCGATCCTCTTCATGTAATGCCTTTTCTTCTTCATCACCCACAGAAATTTGTAGCTCCTTGGTCTCCTCCCTACTTGTGCATTGATTATTATTCCTAAATGAGTTCTTATTTGAATTATTTTTTATAAATTCCTTCAACCAATCATTAAGGTCTTCACAATGAATAGTTTTATGTGCCAATTTGAATGCTTGATTAACCTGCCTGGACATATCATCACCACATGGCTTAATGAATTTATTCAATTCATATATACCATCCATAACTTCAATAGGTTCCAATACCATGCTCTGATACCATTGTAATGTCCCTTTTTGAAATTTTATTAAAATGCCCAATTTTTCAATTTTTTCACAATTTTGGCTCTTGACTAGTTTTGATGTCTAGACCTCCAAATTGACCCAAATGCTTCCAAATTTTCTCTGAAGGTACATGACTGATAATATAACTTAAATATCATTCTCATGTTTTTTTTTTAACCTCCCAATTACTTCTGTAAACTTTTTTAATGTTCTGTTCAAACTAGGAGTCTTTACTAGCAAATTGGGGCTCCAATTCCCCCTGGGTAATTGCCGGAAATGGATTCACAAATGATCCCAAAGTCACTTGAATTTATGAACAGAGGTTGGGTATGTGTAAGGGACATTTTAAAATTCTCTATGCATCATGTTTTAGTTTATACAGGCTGTTATGACTCTTTCCAAAACAATTCCCAAGTCACAATTTCGACCCTTGGGGAAAATGCACCAAATCTTCTCCCAATGCAATAAAAATGAGTAAAATGGCTTCCAATACTTAAGTACTGAACATGAGACTTTAAAAAAACATTAATTACATTCCATACATCATACATTTATCAGAGATACATTCCTCCATTCGAAATAATAAGCATTACCATGGCATATATCAAAATGGAGTGGTAATGGTCATTGTTTGCTCATTAAAAGTCATTTTGACATACAAATCTTGGGAATTTCGACTTGAAACTTTCTGAGAATGAATAACAGAGAATATTTAACTTATTACAATAATAAATGGACAATTAAAGGCTCTCCCAATTGGAAATCATCAGCATTGCAATGGTTCACAACAAGATAGTGGGGAAATGACATTATTTCTTCATTGTTCAACATTTTTACATGAATTATTTTGGATATTTTTACCTGATATTATTATGAATGTGAAATAAATATAATATACATCATAAAATAATATAATTTTCATTAGAATCTTCCCCAAATAGATCAATAGCTCACCCAAAGCGCAATCCCTCCATTGGCATGAATATGGTGTGAAAACTGGAAATAGTTGAGAGAGAGTGTTGCAATAGAAGAATACACATTATTTCCTGTAGCTTAAACCTGAAAATAAGACTCCATTAAATCTCCATGAAATACCTGAGTGTCCTTTCTAAAATCCAACTAGGATGCGAATCTTTCACCCTCGAAATTGGCTTAAGCAAGAAAACTAGTCATCCACTGGCTCTCACAATTCACAAATGACAATTTCACAAATGAGCAAAATATTCTTCTCATGGATGATCCCTGTATTTTATAAACATTATTGGTATTCTAAGGTTCCAAATCCATCCATAAACCAAAGCCAAGTCGAATTGGTGTGGTCGCTCATGCTATGCCATGTGGCCTCTCTCTTCACCTTCCCTCTTCTCCCAAATTTGAGTAGGAGCCTCTTGGCCTTCTCCAACTCCCAATTTCGACCTCCAAGATGCTCTATTTAGGCCTGACATGTCATTATGTCAATTTTTAAGCCTTCATATCTGACTTGGGTCATAACTATCATAGAATCTCCATCATTGGTGTCATAGTTGTCATAAATGTAAGGGGAATCTAGCCAAGTGTCCATGAAACTCCCATTTGGCTCTTCCTCTCCCATGTAAGTTACAATTCATCCCAAATTAAACCCATGAAGTATATGGACAAGTATATTAACCTTATAATCCATCCAAAAACATTAGGCTTTCCATATATTTAAATTTGCAAGAGAAAGATACCATTTAACATAGGAATTCTAGCTAGTGTGGGCCCCATAGTCTCCATGTGTCTTCATGCTCTATTGCCACTTCTATTTTCTCTTGTACTTATTTAATAAGATAAATTATTAAATATTTATCCCCTTCAAATGTATAAACATCATTTATTATCCCCCTTATTCCAAATCTCAAAGCTTCCACCCCCAACCTAGGAAACTAGTGATTTTCCTCCTTGGCGATTATTTGACTTTTAGCATCCATTTGACAACTTTCATGAATATGGAAAATGTGATTTGGCCATTGTGACACAATGCCAAATTTGGGACATTACATACAGCTGGGACTAGCTAACCAGGACAGAGTAACGCCGATTGGGTGAGTTCCGCGCCTTGCTGTGGAAGTTGAAGGGATTAATACCTATGTTTATTTTGATGTTATTGACATTGTCGATGGCAGAGGCTCCTATATCGCGTTGCTGGGGATTGTGTGGGATAAAGAAAACTTGGTAGTGATTAATTTTAAGAAGCGTGTGATGACCTTTGAAAATCAAGACATCAGATTCATAGCTCTGATGGATCCAATGGAAGGGAAACGATATATTGAACCGGTAAGGGATGAAGCTGTAAAAGGATGGGATCATGCATATAACATCTCATAGGATTACATCCATTCGACAGTTGATGGTGAGCTCGGTTAGCACAGCTCCAGGTCTGTGTCTTCTCACTCTGATGATGCATTAAAGAATTAGCAGAATTGTATGCATGAGGTATCACTAAGGAAGTGTGGTTTGATTACATAGTCGTTGTGCCAAGTTGCGACTGAGACTATTGAATTACCAATATATGAAGGACTACCTGACTTGTTTGAATTTATATTGGCATTTGAAGAAAAGGTGTTAGAACCACAGCGGTTGCTAGAGTTGGAGGAAGCGATGAAGGATACTCCAGCGCATTGGTGGGCAACCCATAAGAATTCAATCACTGGATGGTCACAGTGTCAAAGATTGATGAGAGTTCCCTTTGGTGACATAGAAGTGTACCACGCTGGAAGGTACGATGGGAAGAATAACCCAGGCTATCATCTGATTTAGTGTTAGAATTTATGGGCATCGCAACCAAAGGATGAGTGGGTCCATGCCTTTATCCACACATTGGATGAGATATCACAATCATGGTATGCATCAACCGTTTTGTACAGAGAAATTTCTACTTGGGAAGAGTTGATGTTTTGCTTCACTCACACCTCCAGTTTCGCGGATACCAATTCAGTTATTCATGATGCACTGCATCACATCTGCAACTTTGTTCTAAAGGTAGTACCAGTTGCATATTTGGTGGATACATATGAGAAATGTCCAATGCAGTTAGTGATGGAATGCTATAATGTGACTGGAGGACCCGAAGACAGAGATGATCCATGAAACATCAATATTCCAGAAGCAGAAGGAAGTTGGGATGTCACAGCACCTGATGTACTGACGGATCCAATGAATGAGCCATTAAAAATTAGGAAGGTCAACATTGGGACAGAGGAGAACCCAAAGTTTGCAAATGTCGGGGACTACTAGGATGAAGAGACCATGGAAAAGATCACAGATATGTTGCATGAGTTTAAGGATTTGTTTCCTACCAAGTTTTATGAGATGAAGGGAATACTAGGATATTTAGGGGATATGAAGATCCCGCTGAAGCCAGATGTGAAACTAGTAAAGCAATGGATGTATCTCTTGAATCTGCAATACAAGGAGAGTGTCAAAGCTGAGCTCGACAGAATGCTAGGGGTTGGAATAATTGAGTAGATTGAATAATCAAAATGGATCAGTCCTATGGTGGTCTAAGATAATAAGACAGGTGAGGTTTGTATTTGTGTCGACCTTAGAAAATTGAATGATGCATGTATGCATGATCCATTTCCAACACCATTCACTGATGAGGTGCTAGAAGGAGTGGGCGGTTAAGAAATGTATTCATTCACGGATGGATTTTCTGGCTATCACCAAATCAGGATTGCAAAAGAGGATCGCCACAAGACAACATTCATTACTAAATGGGGTTGTTTTCAATACACTATGATGTCATTTGGACTGAAGAATGCACCTGTGATATTTTCCTGGGTTGTTGTCGCCGCATTCAAGGATTTTATTTAGAAGTTTTTGCAAGTTTACATGGATGACTGAATAGTTTATGGATTGATCAGGGACCATCTAGAAAACCTGCAACTAATGTTGGAGTGATGTTGACATCATCAGATATCGTTGAACTCAAAGAAGTGTATTTTTTGTTCAACTTTTGGGATGTTGTTAGGACAGATTGTTTGCAAGCAAGGACTGTTGGTTGAACCCACGAGGATTGTGCTGATTTTGAGCTTGCCACCGCCTATGAATGTGAAACAACTAAGAGCGACACTAGGGCACACAAGATACTACCACAAGTTCATATGTGGTTATACTGCAATCACAACTCCTATGGAGAGGTTGCTTAAGAAGGATGCGGTATTTGTATGGAGTCAAGAATGTTAGAACAACTTTGAGACACTAAAGGCTAAGATGGATTCCACACCAATACTGGTTTTTCCTAATTGGAATAAGGAGTTCCATGTCCACATGGATGCATCATTAGTTTCGTTGGGAGTGGTGCTAGAACAGCCAGGAGAAGGAGATCTTGATCACCCGATTGCTTTCACTAGTCGAAAGTTGTCATCCGCGAAGAAAAACTATACTACCACAGAGAGGGAAGGTCTAGCGATGGTATATGCGCTATAGAAATTTCGCCATTACCTATTGGGCGGTCATTTCAAAATGTTCACGGACCATTCTCCTTTGAAATACATGGTCAATATGCCTGTGTTGGGGGGGAAGATACGTCGTTGGCTACTTCTTTTTCAGGAGTTTAATTTTGAGATAATTGTGAATTCAGGTCGCTTCAATGTTCGCCCAGTTATTTATCTTAAGTTGACACATGTGAGGAACTAACAAACATTTAAGATGGATTTCCAGATGTGTAGTTATTCAGAGTTGACATGGTTGATGATTACTATGACCAAATAATTTAGTTTTTGGCGACGGGAGCAACACCAGAAGGGCTTACTACAAGTCAGAAGAAGCACTTGGTTGTTAAGGCCGTGGATTTCCAGTTGGTCACTAGAAAAATATATAAACTAGGACCAAATGATATTTTACGACAATGTGTCCTACCACATGAATAAGGGAAGATATTAGCATAGGCACATGCGGTAGATGTCGGTGGAAATATGGAGGTCGAGCTATTTCCAGGAAAGTGCTCCGCGCAAGGATTTGGTGGCACAATCTTCATAATCATGCAACAGACTATGCGTGGACTTGCGATGTCTGTCAAATAACTGGAAAACCGTCAAGGAGGGATGAGATGCCATTGATACCACAGGTGATGTTGTAGCCATTTGATAAATGGGATGTGGACTTTGAGGGACCAATAAACCCACCTAGAAAGAGAACTGGTGCACGGTAGATAATTACAGCGAGAGACTATTTGACAATATGGGTAGAGGTTGCACCGCTGCAACAATAGCGAGGTTTCTGTTTGACAACATTGTCACTCAGTTTGGGTGCCCAAGGATATTGATGAGTGATTAGGGGATTCACTTCATCAATCGCATAGTCAGTGCATGGACAGGGGAGCTTCAGATAGAGCATAAGAAGAGTACCCCATATCATCCACAAGCGAATGGGACAGTGGAGGCATGTAACAAGGTGTTGGAGCATGCCCTTACAAAGGTATGTAATGAAAACCATGATGGCTGGGATTTGAAGATTCCAGCAGTTTTGTGGGCATATAGCACCACTTACAAAATATTGATAGGACAGACACCGTTCAAATTAGGGTATGGGAAAGAGGCATTCATGCCTATAGCGTACATTGTTCCAATTTTGCGCATAGGGACATCAACAGGAATGGATGGTGAAGCAACATTAGAAGAAAGACTGGCACAGTTGGTGTAGCTCAAGGAATACCACTTTTTCACAGGTTTTCACTTGTGCATTGAGAAGGATCAACAAAAGGCCTAGCATGATCGACACATTAAGCAAAAATATTTTCAGCAAGGAGACCTGGTCCTGATGTATGATAGCGAGTTCGCTAAACATCCAGGTAACATTGGCTAGGTCCATATCTCATTAATTCCATTACTTCAGGAGGTGCAGTACAACTACAGCAGTTAGATGGAGTAATGTTTCCAAAGCTACTGAATGGTAGCAGGCTAAAGCCATACAGGATGGGCTCAGAACTGTGCGATGCTTGAGGCACTGTGCGATGGAAAAAAAATCGTTTCTACATGAGATGATAGTTAGAAGGATGGCACACCAAGAGGAAGTGAATGTGCAAGTGGAGGATCTAGTATCGCAGTTAGGAAGTTATGACACAATGGTCGCATGGCCGCGACATAGTCAAATTAGCAATAAGTGTAGACAGTTAAAGCAACTAACCCACGATGCTTGTTGAAGTGATGCATATTTATAGTCGATCCGACCGTTGGATTGGCAGGACCTCCGGTGGATTTGGGTGATTAATGCATGATTTGTCGAAATGATTAAACATGATTTGGTCATGATGGAGTTGCGATTGACTCGGTGCTATAAGAAAGGGTTGAATGTGGTCAGCATTCACCATTGTGCAAGATTGAGTGTTGGTAGAGTTACAGAATAGTCATAAAGAGTTGTGTTGTGCTTCTTTCTCACATTGCAGAGCAGAGTTGCATTGAGTCGATTCATGTGATTGGGTGAGTTGTAGAGTGAAGTAAGGTCAAGTTCCCATTGAGCATTGTGTGGCACTGGTGTAGCATGCTACATGAGAAAGTCACGATTGAGATTTCTAGTGAGAGGGATTCACCAATCATCAAGGTCACTATTGAAGTGGAATTTGCAAGCATGTCAGTGGGATCCTCCTCGATTCCGAAGAAGAAGAGAGGGGTGCAATGGCCTGTGTCTGCAGTTCAGAAGAAGTGGCAAACTAGAACATCTGTGTGGGCATAAGAGGAGACACCCATGCAGATGGGTCCATCAACTTCAGGGGATGTGGAATCATCATCCCACATAGGGGTGTCCACTGCAGATATCCCTAGGTATATGCCTCCCACGTGACCTGATGTGAAGCCCAGGAAGATGACAAAGAGCCAGAAATACCCAGTGAAGATGCTGACGATTCCGCAGGGCATGGCATGCACCACGGACATCGTGCCTATGCTAATGAGAATGAAATGTAATGATCATGATATGCTTGTGTCGATAGAGATCATGATGGTTCCTTATGTACCTATGGAAGTGACTAGAGGCTGCTTAATACTACGCCTTCCACAGGACTGGGCATGCGGTTTGCAGAAATCAGGGTTGTTGGATCTTATCAACATGTAGCACTTTGGGCGGTTGAACAAAGAAAATGCATGTATGAACCAGCTCTTGGCATGCTTCCAAGGTGGGATTTTGTGGCCAGATCGATTGGCCGCAGTCACTATGGAAACCATTTCAAAGATCGCTAGGTTTCCAAGGGACGGGCCCGACCCTTAATAGTATTTCAAGGGAAAAAGATAATGATAAGAGATTGGCTGCAAGGCTAAAGAAGAAATATGACTTGCAACGGGACGGACGGGCGTACCGTGTCGACAACATAAATGATCTGGTTGTCTGCATTGGAGTAATAATTTTGGTTAGTAAGATAGTGAGGATGAACAGACCTACCCAGTGTAATTCAAGAGTTATTGCATGCGTGGAGCAGTGTGCACAAGGAGTACATATGAACTAGTCATTTTTTTTAATGAACTAGCTGACAGATGACGCATTGGCAATCCAGGTGGCGCATTGGTTGTTTGCATACAATTGGCTATTGATTTTAATTGCACTCATGGCTTGGATGGAGCGAGACAATTATTAAGGGATGGATGTGGATGCAGTAAAGGTTTGCAAGGGATCAAACTACCAAAACCTACGGTGGGTGAAGGAAGTTGAAAGAATTAAGGACTACGCAGATCATTTCTAGATCTATTGGGAAGCATTGCAAGATGCAACTGTGAAAGTTCTGCGATTGTCCGAGGAGGCTATGAAAAAGTTCCAATGGATTTCTTGGTTTGTGATTGGACCATGCGCCATTCATGTGCACGTGCGACATGACCCAGAGAAGAAGTGGTTACCAACACCATACAAGTTATATGATGCAAAACTAGAGACAATTGTTGATGATTGGCCCGCCGCATGGAGAGAACCTATCAGTCTAAAGGAAGTGTCGATGGGTCCACCAGTGGATGCACCAGTTGATCCGGTACCTGATCCTGACCAGCACAGTCACCATGATTTGGATGAAGAGTCATCATGGACCCCCATTGACTCAAAAGCAAAGTGAGAATTTGAAGAATCTAGAATGAAGAAGCAACAAGAGCAGGGCGTGACAAGTAGTGCAACCCCAAGGATTGAGGTGCACTTGAACTAGCTCATTGTAGTCATTACAACTGCAACAGATGTGGCAACTGAAGAGATGAAGAAGAGAGCGACAGAAGGATTCAGTGAGGTAAAAACTCACCTTGACTCATTAATTGATGCAGTATTGAAGAAGGCATCGGAGGCAACTACTATGCAGGACATGGGCTCGATCAACACTGGGACATAGATCATGAATGTGTAAATTCTGCCACATGCGATTGAGACCAATAATGATGATCTCAATGCCTCCCTACAACAACTACAATATTTGTCCATAGACATTAATGCGTTGTACACACAGACATTGGTGCATATGCAGAGGGTCTCGAGCCAGGAATTGGTAGATCGGGAAAAAAGTATCAGCGGTCAATTCTTCCAATCGCAGGAGCAAGAGGCAAAAGCACATAAAGAGGTTGAGGAATTGAAGAAGGAACAGGAGCAGATAATTGCAGAGAATGACAAGGCCATCGAAGAGTTGGAAAAGGAACGGGATCGATTGGTGGTCGATAAATCGCATCTCTGGGATAGCAGAGTGCAATTGGAAGAGGTAATTTCTAATGCCTTCCAGCATGTATTTGAGAGCACGACGGAGCTGGATGTGGTGGTGAAAGCAGCATGACTTGGGGTGATCATTTCACAGTGGGGGCAAGAAAATGCGGACTTGCAGGAACTGGTACATCCAGACACACCGTCAAAACCAGTAGCGTAGAGGAAAAGTGTCATGGAAGACTTGGCCATGCAACTAGAGGATATGGAGCAAGAGGTGACTACACAATTTTAGGGCAGCGTAGTCCTGGATGAGTAATTAGAGCAACTGACTACCTAGTTGTTGGAGGCCGAGGGGCAGTTGGCAACATTGAAGACGTCATTGAGAGCACTGCCACCAGTTTTTCATATCATCAAGTCTATGGAGCTGAAGGAGTTGCAGCAGTGTGTTTTAAAGGAAAGGGAGTGTCAGTAGAGGTGCAGTACATAGTTGGATGAGTGCAAAGACATTGGAGCACAACTTTTTGTTAAGTCATTTTTTGCTCTGGAGGCAATTCGGGAAGGGAAAAAGGATGTTACTAATAAGATTGTTGAGTATCCATTAGTGCATGATTCGATAGGAAGCCAGGAGATCGCTAAGAAGGTCAAAGAGAAAGTCAAGGAGATCACTCATCAGTACAAGGACTTCAAGCAAAAGATCAATGAATACACCATGTGAAGCTAACATGGCTTGAGGGTGAGCCACAATATTGTGTTGGGGGCCTGTTGGTAGGTGGTTTTAGGGTAAGTTAGCTATGCATCATCGTGGATGTTGTGAAATTTCAAAGATTCCATGCAAGGTGGAAAACTGTGTGCAAGTTGGAATTATAATAATTTATGTATTGTGGTCACTGACCAGTTGTTCCTACTTCCTTTGGGTAATTTTCCAGCGCAACGGCTTAATTCGAGGCATTGGATCTTTGCCTGGGGAGGTTTATTGAAAAGTGAGAACTAATTATTCTAGTCACCCATGTTTCTTTTGATGCGGTCGTCTGATCGAATGAACCGCAGCCAGTGCAGGGCATACACAATGGAGTCTTGGTAATTTTTAAGGATTTTAACTTTGTGTTCTTTGTTAAAAATAAAACCCTCCAGGAATCTCTTTCGGTCCAAATGGACCTCAATTGAGAAAGTGAGGAGGGGTTTATTTTAGATAATAATAATAATAATAAATGAAATAAAAAACTCCACGAATTTTCTAATTAGTCCTACCACACATCTCTTTCCCCTTTCGGGTCAATCGGGAAGTCGTGGGGTAAGTAGTATTTTTACTTTGAGTTGAATAATATGGAATGCTTGTAATAATGATTCAAAGTATACAATACTGCAAAACACAACTAAACTGAAGAAAAAATGAAAAATTCAAAAACACAAAAAACGCAGACTCCCCCCTGGGGGATGAGGAGTGGGCTCGCAAGAGCCGACTCTAAATTTTTATTTTTTTCTAATTGGATACAAAACTTTTAGAATAAATTCATTATGTTTCTTTTTATCTAGGATCCAAAGGCTTACAACACATCGAGAAAATAAGTATGGCTAAGGGGGGGACTTATGGGAAGCTCCGGATGGCCCAAAATTCGATTTTTGGGCAGCGTATCCTCCTATTTTTGGAAATAATTGATAAAAACAAGCAAGCAAAGTTTAGTATAAAGTGCCCCAAAACACTTTGGACTTGTCTTTGGACAACGAAAAAATTAGCCAAAAAAATCTAAGTCAAAAAAGGTTTAAAAAATGCAAAAAGGAACCAAGGAAAGCAAGCTTTCCTTGGGATCTTGGCTTGCCTTTGGGGAAGCCAATATGATTTGCACTTTTATGCTAGATATAACTTTAATATTTGAAATGAAAACTATTGCATGCAAGCTATATATTTTACTGAAAATACCATGCAAAAACTGATTCATTTATGCTAGATCTAAGATGAATGAACAATGCTTACTAGATCTGATATATTCAAAACTTGAGAACCAGATATAAGTGAAAGATTTTTGTTTTTTAAAGCATATATCTAAGTAAACAATTTGGGTAACAAAGGGGGAAAATTGATTTTTTTTAAGGAGAAAGCAAAGAGAAAGACTATGTTGTCGCTGAGGATTTCGCTTTGAAACACTTTGTAGTGAGATGCTAAGGGGCTATGTCTTTCGTATTTGCTTTGAAAGGGGTAGAATCAAGTTAGATCCACACCATTTCAAATCTAGGAAACCTAAAACTCAACCAAAACTCAAACACACCCGTGATATCTTCAAAGCATATACAAAGAGAGGTTAATAACGCATGAAAATAAACTTATTAACATGCAAGGTTTGACCTCTAAGAATACATGATAATATAGAAACCAAAGTAATATTAATTTCAATTTCTATTCCTACCAGTTCGTAGAAACCTTCATAGGCAAGATCTATACCACGAGTAATGCATAAAAATTGGAAAAATACAGTTTTTTACCTCAATAATGCATGACAATCTTAATCCACACAAAAGAGCACACCACCAGTAGCCTCCAAAGATTTATTTTATTCTAAACAAAATAGCAATACAATTACATATTACAATAGCATGCGCTCTCTTACTCCAAATCCAACTAGTTTGCGAGAGAGGCAGAGACTTTATTTATAGCCAGATTGGCCAAGAGGGGTGCATTCCTGACTGACGAAGAGAGAAGTTAATGGAGAGTTAAATTGATTCTGATCTAATGATGAACTGAGTCTATCTGGACTCGAACTGCAAACCAGGGTGACATCTCCCTCAGTGGGCCAACCACACCATCAGTTAGCTGCCAAATAAGTCCACATGTGTGGAGGAGAGAGAAAGAGGGCACAACCATATAGCCTGTGTGAGCAAGTTAACTCCATCATCAACCCTGATCAGTGTCTTCAGTAAAGCAATGGAAACGTCTAGTCTATCTGAAGCTGATGAGACTGATTTCAATCAAATCGGAGCAAATCTCATTGATATAGGATTTTGGGAATATTCTCAATTTATTAATTATTTCTATTTTTTAATTAATTAAAATGAATTTTTGAAGATTTTTTACTTAAGTGATAAATTTATCACTTAAAACTTAGGAAAAGTGGGTTTTTGGGTTAAATGGGTGCTATGAGTTAAAAAATGAGCACCCCCATGTCCAAAACGGATCCCTAACCACACTTTTATTATAATCTCAATTTTCCCAATTAAACTATTAAAAGATAGCCTAAGTTTACGGGAAATTTAATTTTTAACAAAACTTTTAAAAAAACTAGGGGGACCTAGCACATGTCCATATGACTCAATACTAATTCCTAGCATGTTTATAAACATTGACACATATACTCTAATAACCCCATAGGCCTAAATACCAAGACGACCACCCCAACTTTTGTGGTATAAGTGAAAAACTCAGAAATTATTAGTCGTATGTTCAACAACAAATATTCTCTAAGGGAAAAAAACACTCTGGCCTAGTCGGATTGATAAATAAGTCTAGGATACCAAGTCTTTTACATACACCGCCATGCTAGAACATTTTATTACAACTCCCACAAGGGGGTATGAACATGTGGTACAAGAAAATTTTAAAAGAAAAATCCAAGAAGAAGGATGATTGACTTTTGTACTTTGAATAATGAACAAGTGTTTGTACTCATCACCCAGCTCACTTCATAACACCAACTAGGTATGACCTAGTAGGTAACAGTATACAATTTGTATTTAATTTAAAACAAGTAAAATAGGTTCTATCATCTTGGCCTTATGCCAAGAAAATAAAATATGGTCAATAACTTGCTACAAAGAATGTCATTGCTAGGAAGCAAAAGGAAATAATTATGTACATATTTCCCAATTATAAATTCTTATAAATATTATATTTTCATGTGAATGCTTGATCAATATTCTTGATATACCTGATATAGATTGGTATGAATCCTGTAGATATAAATTACAAGGAAGACAACATAGATAATCTTATTGTGTTGTCCAACAAAATTACAACATGGCCCTAGCAAACCAAAGTACTCCCCATATACTCATCATGTTCATAGAACCAAAAGAAGTGAGACTTCATCTAAAAGTCTCATATATGGAAATCAATGGTCATGAAATTTTTATGTTGCACGATACATTACTTATAAATGCAAACTTGCTTCGAGGAATCTAGTTTCTAGTCACTGGTCACTAGGCATAACCTAATTGCATATAGTAAAGAAATGACACACATGAATACATTGCTAAAATCATCCTTGCAATGAAGGAATATATTGACAAAAAAGGGCCCCAACCTCTTTACTATAAAAATCCAAAAACCAATAGGTGATAGACAATCACACAAGCCAAGGAAAACAAATAGAAAGTATATGGTAGTGAAATTCATGACATATGTTTTCCATATACAAGAACCTCTTTGGACAAAAATTGAAGAAGGGGACCCTTTCTTTTTTTAATCCATGCAGTGCGGTCCTAGCTAGGCATGGTATGACCATCATAGTATGGTTTCAAGCGACTGCCATTCACCATACCTGCGACATACGTTCCATCTAGTCTCTGTAGTTTTACTGCGCCGACATCAGTGATGTGCGTGATCACATATGGTCCAATCCAATGTGTCTTTAGCTTTCCTGGGTGTTTGAAAAACTTGTTTTCATACAGCAACACAAGTCCTCCAACTTGAATGGATTAACTTGAATATGGCGATCATGCCATGCTTTCTGTCGCTACTTCTCAACTTTCTGATGGAATCCTATGATGAAGAATTCCTCTTCCATATGAATGACCTACAACATCCTTTGCTCAACAGCATCTCTTTCAGCATAGTAATCTGCAGGCTGGGAATGATGTATTCCATTGGCATGACATCTTCCTATCCATACACCAGTATGAATGGGGTTCTTCCTATTGGTCACTTACAAGTTGTGCGATATTCCCATAGCACAGCTGATACTTTCTGATCCTAGTCATCTCAGCGCACATAGCATACCTTGGTCAATGCATTCTCCATAATCTTGTTGAAATCTTTGACCGTTCCATTCACCTCAGGATGATAGGGTGTCGGCTTCTTGTGCTGGATCTAGAATTTTGCATTAAGCTCAGCAATCACTTTGTTAACAAAATGCATACCTTGGTCACTTAGTAGTATCTTTGGATAGCCAAATCTGGTGACTATGTTTTCAAACAAAAACTTCGTCGCAATCACAACAGTGCAATCTTTAACAGGCACAAATTCAGCCCATCCAGTTAAGTGGTTTGTCGCAGTGATAATGTAGCATGTGCTAGTCCTTTTCCCTGGAGGAAATATCGGGCCTACAAAATCAACAGCCCATTTGTCGAAGGCTTGCAGCATTATCTATGGTGCAAGTGAAATCTCATCGTGGCGCGATGGTTTTCCTGTTCTTTGGCAGATATCACAGCGCATATAGAAGCTTTTAGTATCCATGTGTATGGTTATCCACCATAATACTGCCTGCAATATCTTGTGCACTGTTGCTTTTCCCACGTAGTGTCGTCCCACGACACTAACATGTGCTTCACTTATAACCCAGGGTCATTCATAGTCAAAAACACAGCGGCACAGTATTTCATCCACGCCCAATTTGTTCAGATGTCCCACGATCAATGTATAATTAAAAACTTTGACGACCAAGTGTTTCTTCTGATTAGTTGACATTCCTTCAGGTGCATAGCCTGTGCTCAAAAAGTGAATGATTGCGTTAAACTCATAGTTCTGATCGTCCATCATGTGGATTGCAAATAGCTACATGTCAAGCAAATTATCTTCTAGACTAGTTGGCTCTTTGCCACTTTCTATGCGTGATAGGTGGTCTAGCCCAACATTCACTCGACCAGGTTTAACTATGACCTCAAAGTCAAATTCTTGAAACAGGATAAACCATCTACAGATCTTCCCCCCCCAATACTAGCTTATTGACTAGGTATCTTAGGGTTGAATGATTGGTGTACATATGAAAATGTCCACCTAACAAATAGTGTCGAAACTTCTGAAGTGCAAATACCATAGTGAGGCCTTCTCTTTTCGTCATCGTGTAGTTCTTTTCTGTTGTTGATAGTTTTCTACTTGCAAAAGCATTAGGGTGGTCAAGTGCACCCTCTCCTGGTTATGTCAAGACTATGCCGAGCGCAACAGAGGATGCATCGACATGCACATGGAACTCCTTCTTCTAGTTCAGAAATACAAGTATTGGCATAGTGGCCATTGTGTTCTTCAATTTATCCAATATTTCATGGCAAGTTGTTGTCCATTGAAACTTTGCGTATTTCTTCAGTAGTTTCTCCATAGCTGCAGTGATCGTTGCATATCCTTTAATGAACTTCCTGTACCAGCATGTGTGTCGTAGCACTGATCTTATTTGCGTGACTGATGTAGGCATTGGTAAGTAAAGAATAATTGTAATCTTTGTTGGTTCTACCAAGATACCGTCGTAAAAGACGACATGACCCAATAGAACACCAAATGGTGCGCAGGATATACATTTCTTAGAATTAAGCGCGATCTGATACTGGCGACAGTGACCCAGCATCATGAGAAGACTCTCAATATGGTCTCTTACTAGACCAAACACAGTCCAATCATCAAAGTAGACCTCAAGAAATTTATGAATTAAATCTTTAAAAATAGAGACTACTATTCTAGAAAAACTAGCAGGTGCATTCTTGAGTCCAAAGGGCATTACCGTATACTGGTAGCGTCCCCATTCTGTGAAGAATGTTGTTTTGTGGCGATGCTTTTGCGCTATCCTAACTTGAAGATAGCCATAGAAGCCATCAGTAAATGAATACATCTCTTGTCTGTCGAAGTTTTCAAGTACTTCATCTGTAAATGGTGTTGGGAATGGATCGTGCAAGCATGCATCATTTAGCTTTCTTAGGTCGACACAAATCCTGACTTCACCTATTTTCTTCTTATCCTAGATGACTATATGGTTGATCCACTCTAATTCCTCAACATGCTCAGTGATTCATGCATCAAGCATATGATCCAATTCTACTTTTACCTTTTCCTTATACTTGGGATTCATCCTATAAGGTCGTTGTTTACTGGGTATATCATTTGGTCACAGGGGCATTTTCATCTCCCCTAGGTCACCGACTATTCCTTTCATCTCTGAGAAATTGGTAGGGAATAGGTCCTGATACTCCTGCAGCAAGTCTGTGATTTTTGTGATTGTCTCTTCATCCCAATAATCTCTTATATTGGTGAACTTTAGGTTCTTTGGTGACCCAATGTTTACTTTCCTGATCTTCAACAGCTTAAAGAATTGGTCACTTGAAATACCAGTTCCTTCTAGTGCACGCATACCTTCTGATTCTAGTATGTTGATGTTAGTCAGATCAGCATCTGGGTCTCCAGCTAAATTGTAGCAAGCCATCCATTGTTGAAAGGTCACACTGCATTGGTGAGCGTTGGCCTCCTCGATAGGTATTTCAACAAATATCTTCTCCTTTATCCTTTGAAGCGCAACACCAACTATAGGCTGCTAGTCAGCAAATTCAAATGTGCACGTAAACTGCTTATTGAGCCCTTCCCAATATTGGGTTCCTTGTTGCAACTCCATAGATTCATACCATATCCTAGGTGTCATTTCCAATGTATGAATGAAATGATGGACCCATTCTTGTTGCAGGTATTCTGCAAATACCATGCAACAGTGGTTGAGATGTTCAACAGGGTTCTCCAATCCTGAATACTTGTGATTCACAAGGATTACCTCTTCACCGAATATAACTTGCATCAACCTTTTCCACTGTGTCCAATCTATTATGGACTGCTTGCGCGCACCCCACCATCTAGCGGGTGTAGATTTTAGCACATGGTCTAGTGCAGACAAACATTGTGATTCTATTACAAGTCCTTCAAACTCAGTTAAGAAGGTCACAAGGTTAGGTAAACCCTCATAGGTGGGTAACTCTCTTAACTCATTCTCCACCCATCGTACAGACATTGTAACTCTTATGCATCTCCTCATAGAGACCTCATGTAGTCTGTTTTTCCAATTCTCCAAGGCCTCCCCTGAGTCGGATGTGCAGGAACTAGCACTCTTCCAACTCAGGTTTCCATCTATTGTTAGATTGATGTAGTCTTATTGTAGGGAAGTGACATTGTAGATCTTGTTGAGATAGTCAACCTGTCCCTCATTGTAGACAGGCTCAACATATATATGTCCCTCTAATGGATCAATGGGAGACACCACTCTCATCTCATTATCCTCAAATGAGAGAATCCTTTTCTTGAAGTTTATAATTGTCTAGTTGTCTATGGCCCAATCTATCCCCAGCAGCGCGGGGTATGGGTTCATGTCATCAACAATGTTAATAACTTCAAAGTCTGCAAATGTGTGTAACCCTTCAATGTTGATAGGGACCTGACTTAACCGGCCAATGGGTAGGACCTTCACTTGATTTACAAGTCGCAGCTAAATAGGAGACCAGTCCAAACACGGCTTGCCCATACTTTCCCAAGTTTTCCATGTCAAAATATTGACATCAGAGCCCAGATCTAAAATGATATAATCCATATCATAATCCCCTATCTACGCAGTCATTCTTAACTCGTGTCCTATTTTGAATTTCCTTTCGACCTGGTTAACTCTCTTTTCAAGTTGTGGCACTACTGGTGTTTCTTCTACCAGTGCGTGTAGTTCTCCGATAGCATCTTTATCTTATATTAGCGCTAAGTAACTTGACAGAAAGGACTTGAGCTTACTAACCTTTTGTGGAGTCCTCTTCTGAAATATTTGTTGAAATCATTCAGGAATCTCCCCGACTTCTTCTGATGTCGTTGGTTCTTCTGGATCCACAAACTCATGTCACACATCCATGAATACTTGCTTATGTTTCTGGACGTCGAATGGCACCTTCTTCTGCATCGCGGGTCATACCTACAGCTGTAGTTTTTCTTGCAAGGCTTCCTGATCAACTCTAGTTGCAGCACCTCCTCATGTTACGACAGCGGCATTCAGATCTCTTGGCTCAGCAGCAATCATCTAAACGTTCAAGTTCAGATTCAGTTTTGGTTTTGGATTCTACATAGGGTTAGGACCTGTGATGGTTCTAGCCTGCCACTTTGTGATCAACTGAGGACATTTCTCCACATTATGGTCCTGTCCCTTACAGTATGAACATGTCTTCATAGGTTCCAGGAAATCTCTAGCATAGTGAACTCGTTGTCCATAGTTATAGCATGTAACCTGACCTCTTCCTCTACCAAATCCTCCTCCTCCTCCTCGGCCTCTAAAGTTTCCACCACCCCTTCCCTAAGGGTGTGGGCGACGGGGGGTATTGATTCTACTAATATTGAGGTCGATAGTGATTATGCTGTGCGTATGGCTATTGCAGTGTATATTGAGGCTGATATTGGTTCCGATACTGAATGGATGGGAACAACATAGGCTAATACGATGTTTGTGTGGGGTCATCTTGAGTTTTCCCATCGTTCTTCATTAAGTATGTGTCTACCGTCTTTTCCTTCAAGAGCTGGTATGCTCTGCAATCTTTCTCTTCATGCCCTACTAACTTGCAAAATTTATAGAACAGGTTTGTTGGGGTACTTACAATCTTTTACAGGTATAGGAAATCCTCGTCGTGATGTCCTCTAGTCTGGCATATGCAACACTAGGGTAGTCCATGTCCATTTAATGGGTTTGTCGCACTGGATGAGACATAATTCATGAAGGTCGAACAGTTATCCTTAGTGTGTCCGTACGTTCTCCATTTCATGCACCATAAGTCTTCGTGGGCTTCCTTACCCTTCTTAATGTCTTGAAGCCGTATCGTTAGATTAGCCAACTGTGACTGAATCTGTACCATGCCTGTGGCACCATCACCAATTGGCGAAGGTTCTAGCACTTTCATCTGCAACTCAATATTTTGTTGCATTAATGGACCTCGGATGTGTGGTAACATGGCAGCAATAAACCACTCTTTATGTTGTGCATCTGATATCTAAAAGCTTACCTTGGCCATCATAGTTTTAAACCATTGGTCAAAGTCCCATACTAACTCTACTAATGCTTGCTTTATCTCCTTGATATTGGTAATACACTGCGACTTAGATTTAGGTTTTCTGAACTCGAATATCACTACGGTTTGTATTTCTTCAAGGGTCTTCTGTGGCATTCCTGGCAGTACTATGCAGAACTTCATAAACCAGTCAAGCGAACGACCCCTTAGAGTTGTGATCATATGTGCTTTCTTTAGGTCCACATTCTGAACTAACCGAACCATCCATACAACTTCATAGATGAACCAATGTTGCTCTGGATCTTCTGCTCCATTACCATTAAATGTGGGTAACCAAATATCATGCCTGACCATTGAGTTGGCATTGGGTTTATTCGATGAATGATCTAACAGAGGTGGTTCCTCTTGCGTCCTAGTCACAGTACTAGCACTATTAGAATTAATAACTCTTTCAGGAGATGAGGCTCTAGACCTTACTTCGGGTGATACTCTTGGTGTGATGTAGTTGCGTCCTGACCTTGGTTTCTAAGCAGACTCTTCAGAGTCTTCTGCTCCTTCTGAAATTGGGCTATAGTCCTCCTCTTCTTCGCAATATCCTTCATCTACCTGCGACTGAAGTTCATGCTCACTCTCTTCGAACATACTAGGAGCTTGTCGACCTTCCTCTGTCTTTATCCTCTTCCTAGATCTGAATCTCCTTCCACTCCGTAGAAATCCATCCTCTAGTTCAGGTTTTGTACTTCCTGGGAACATATCAACTCATCATTTCCCATTTTCTTGATAGGTCATCCATGACATAGCCTTCCTCTGTGGTATGCATCTCAACTACTCAAATGTAGGATACCCTTCTCATAAACGAGCATCTTGATCCATGTACTAATAGATAACAGATACCTTCTTCGCGGTCCTTGGAAAAAATTTCTTTCAGCCTCACTATATGAGGTTATAGCCTCTATTGCAAACTTAGTAATATACCCTTGCAAAACACTGCCAACCCAAAAATCAACAGCTCTAGAGATGGTGTTACTTACATGGGTTATCTCGTGCATGAACCGATCATTCCACTCAATTGTTTCTCTTCTTTGGAAATTTGTCTCCCTTCTTGCCAATCTTCATAGCCACTCATGCAGTATAACGGGGAACTCTATAAAGAAGATCTCATGAATATCGGAATATATATACTTGTCCACTCAGTTTTCTACGCTCAACCGTGATCATGTGCTCTCCTCTTACGCAAATTCTAGTGTCTTAGACTCCATCTTGTCCTCTACCTCATTCTTTGTCGGATGCCACAACATTTCCCTTGACTCAAATGATTAACGGTCCTGGCAACGAAACCATTTGTTGGCCTCTATCTACTTCTTGTCTCGACCCGTGGTTCAATCACTCAACACAATACCAATATGACACCCCAAGACTTCGGCCTGATGGAGTAAGCTCAGTCGGAGACACCCATGAAGCAGGCGCAGTCTCACTCGAGATATCTTAATGGGTAACTACCAGAACCATGTTTCCACAGTTGGCAAGGGATTATAGTCCCTTTGTGCACGGCCAAGGCACTCAACAAATATGGCAGGATGGAGTCTTTCACTCTGCGATAGTGGCACAACTATGTGCCACAGTCCACCTACACGACACAACAGTGTCTTTAGGCCTTAATCACTGGTGCAAGGGTGCGACGAAGCCAACCCCTTACACTCTAGAGACAGTGTGCGACTACACTTTTACTTAATAGTTTAACCATGAACTCATACATACCATTCCAATCAACACTTTAAACATTCATTCATTCACTAATAAACCAGATTATGACATACGTTCAATAGTAACTGTAATAATGCAAGGTAAGAAAATATTCATATAAGCATTCACCATTCAACAACACCTATCCATATAACACGAGAAATAACATGGAAACCCATCTAGGAAAAACCACCAAGTTTCTCTTCATATGGCATGAGAAATGGATATAGCACCTTGTAGCCTACAACTTGCAGATTGTTCTTAATATATGTCTTTTTGACTCAATCTTCTTTCTCTCATGCTCTCTGGTTTATTCTTCTATCTACTCCTACTGATCTGCACACAACCTGGATCGACTCTTCTACTCTACTAGTGGTCTGCGCACACAGCTACAAGATCCGCGACTCAACAACCTTCTACTTCTAATTTCTATCTAACCTACTGAACTTACATAACTTTCTAAACCCTTATACAGAGCGGGTTTCTCCTACTTATAGCATCTACGAGACCACCCAGGGTGTACTGATTACAGCTCAATTACTATAGACTCAACAACTTACAAAATATCTTTGTTACATAAATGTCGGCCCATACCTAGTCGTGAAAGTCCCAGAGGACATTAACCATAGCTTTAACTAGCAGTGGAAACGTCTTTCATATTTCCTGTACTGGTCATAACTAGCCGCAAAAATTGTCCTTCATCCTCCATTGGTTCATCCTTCCGCCATATTCCTTGATTTCCACCTATCCAGCTTTTAACTTCTCTGCCTACCTCTTCTGCCAACTCTGAATGTTCCTTAACTCATCACAGCATGCGCGTCGCAACTTCTTTCCATCCTTATCCTACCTTTCCTCCGCCACGCACATGTTTTTCCTTCTTTCTCTAGTTCCTTCATTTTCTTCTTGACATGTTTTTACCCTGTCGCGCGTGCACTTTTGCTCTTTTTCTTGCATGTTTGATTTATCCTTGTATACTTTTCCTTCTTTTCCTATCTCTTCTCCTGGCTCTTTTTCTATCTCTTCTCCTGGCCCAATATCAATTGATCACTTAGAACAAAGCCAAGATATAGGCATGGTCGTAGTAGGAACAAAACTATCATAATTAAAAACCATCATATTGAAGAATGAGGTAGCATGTAATTTTGTGTATTTAGGGTTGAAAAGAGTGGGAGAAGATGTAAAATTTTTATAGCCCAAATTTTAAATTATGTACCGAGCAGCAATAAAAGAATCCCAAGTTCTTTCCAAATCAAATTAGGAGAAAATGGTTAAGTTGGCCACACCACTTAAAGAAATCATGGAAGTAAAGAAACAAAAGAAAAACCAAAGAATGTTTCAAAAGTAGAATCATTACCTAGCTTCTACAAAATAGAATCATCGTCTATAGGAGAATCTCATGAAATGACAAAAAATACCCATCTAAAATCCTTGTTGAGTCTTCATTTTGATTTTGATGGTATAATCACAAATTAGAGAGAAAAGAAACTCAAATAATGGATAAATGTTTCCCATCTAGTCCAATTTGACAATGACATGATGGAGGATGAAATTGTAGGGATTTTTACCACCCAATTTAAAGGAATACTGATATCTTGGTTAGCCAAACTTCTGTGATATCTTGAACTAATGGATATAGAAAGTAAAAGGAGTAGTAAAATGGTTAGTCATCCACATAAGAGAATAAGAAGGTATTAGAGTAACATAATATTCAACAACCTAACAAAGAGAGCTCATCAGATATGAGACTTCAATACAATTGCATAGAAATTAATAGAGAATTCAAGTAAATATCTAAGCTAAATAGTATCCATTAATCAATTGAATGCTCAATAGAATACATCAATAAACGAATTGTGGAAGTACTTGATAAATGAGATGAATTCTTACATATATGGGTAACTAAGGTGGCTTAATTACATGCACAATCAAAAAATATAGTTAAAATTAAGAGAAATCACCATGAATGTTCAAATGTGTCATCCTCGGGGAGTTATGTTGACCATGCAAGTGTTGTTAGGGTTTAACTAGACCTAAAATGAGTAGGTGAGGTGCTTGTGTGTCAATATTAGACAAATGTTACCTCCTTTAAAAGTAAACTAGGTCATGAATGTGTATCTAGGGTTAATTGGTACTATAATTGCCTCAATGAGGTAGTTAACTGTAATGTCCCTACTTGGAATTTTGGAGAAAAGTTCAATTCGGGCAATTTTTGAGCTTTCCTAGTAAAGACTGTAGTGGGTTCCAAATAAATCCAAATGGTCTCAAATTTTAAATGTAATGGTATGTTGAGTATTACAACATCACAACATGGTATATGGAAAATTTGGATCAGACTTTATTCTTCTGCATCTTGGTTTGGGGCTAAGGAAAAACAATACAATTTTACTAGGAAATTGTGTTCAAATCCCCCCAAGGGTGAAGGCCAAACTAACTCTCCAAATCAAGTATGACCATCACAAATTTAAGAAAATAGCATGGGAATGAGTATCAGACATCATATTCTATCCTTAATCATGGTTATGAATTTCTTCAAACATGTTATATAGTTCCACATTCGTTTGATAACTTTCAGTGAAATTGTCTATGGGGAAATTCCATAACTAGCTCGATTTTGACATATGAAAGGTAGATTTAAAGGTTCATATCAGGATGTGAAATATAGGTACCATATATAGAAGACAAATTTCTTCCCCAAAATTATTAAACACCATATAAATCCATTCATACAAGTCTGGTATACAACTCATTCAGTATGGGAGTCAAATACATGAAAACTAGTGAATTAGTAGCATGGAATTGCAAGAGTTTCACATATGGATTTATTGGATTTCGACCCATAGAGCATAGGTACATGAAAATAAAATAGTAAAAAATCATATATGGATGTAAAAAAAACATCAAAATCAGATAATATCGCTCATACAAATCTGATATAAAACTACTTCATGATTGAAGCCAAAATCCATGAAAACTAGTGATACAATGGCATGAGAGTGCAAGCTTTTCACACAAAAGTTTCTTGGATTTAGAGCTGGATAGAATATGGGAATGGAAGTACAGAAAATTACATAATATATGTCTTCCCCAATATCATCAAACTGATATTAATTTCCTCATACAAATCTGGTATAAAACTACTTCAGGATTGAAGCCAAAATCCATGAAAACTAGTGATACAATGGAATGAGAATGAAAGATTTTCACACAAAAGTTTCTTGGATTTTGAGATGAATAGCATATGGGAATTAAATTACAAATAATTACATAATATGTTTCATCCCAAACATCATCAAACTTGTATAAATGTCCTCATACAAATATGATATAAATCTATTTCAGTATTGAAGCCAAATCCATGAAAACTAGTTATTCAAGAGCATGGGAATGAGAGCCTCTAACAAATGTATTCTTGATATTTTGACTTACAAAGAATATGAAAATTATATTATATATCCATACATCGTATTTCACATCTTGGGTACCAAATATACTCAACAAAGCACAAGAACCACTCCAACAAGTGAGCCCTCAACTTGAGAGTGTGGGGGAATGGAGAAGAAGGAATGAGAGAATAGGGTAATAGATGAGAATTATACTATATGGTACTTAAACCTGAAAATAAAAATCCTTCATTAACCTCCAATTAGAGGTATTAATGGCCTCTCCATCAACCAATTGGAAAGGAATCCAACTCCCTCGAAATTGGTTCACAAGCAGGGAGAGTGAACACTCACCGTGCAATGGGCAAGCAAAAGCTCTCCAAAATGACAAAGGAAAATTAAAAAATGATAAAAAGACATTCTCATTCCTCATGAAATCATTTTATTAAATTCATGAGGCCTCCTAATGTTGAATTTCCCTCCATGGGATTCCTCCAACTCATCTTAGTGGTTTAGTAACTCTCATGACAATTGTCTTCCTCTTCATGCTCCAATTCATTCCCCAAATCGAATGGTTGCATATAAATCCCAAATTAGACCTCTTAGTGGATAATTTTATCCTTTCATGTCATATTTTTCATATATCTGCAATCAGTTCTGAATTTGTCATACTTTTCATAGAATCTTTCATCATTTGTTGTCATAGAGTGCATGAAATCTCCTTCCAAGTGGCACAACTTGTCTTCTAGTCTATTCCTCTTCAATGGGAGTTACTCTCCTTTATATATTTGAATTACTTGGATCATTATATTTTATTTTACACCACATCACCCTCCAATAACGTTACATTACCGATGTCTTCAAATTTGGATGAAGATCATCTCAAGTGTGTGGGGAATCTAGTCATCCAAAGGCTCCACAATCTTCCAAGTGTCTTCATGAACCCATGCCACCTTATTTTATTATAATTTATCATATATGTGACCCATTTAAATGTGAATATGGTAAACTAAATTCCATTTGGATCCCATATCCCCTTATTACAAAATTTATGTCTCCATCTCAACCTAGGGAACTAGTATGTTGGTGGAACATTATTTGCAAGTAGCCTTATTTGGAAATTATTTAATTGGGGACATGAATTTAACTTAGTTCTGCATGATAAACCAATTTTAACTAGAAATTCATGTGAAACTTGAGTGTAAGCATACCTAAATAGCCAACTAGGGAACATTATGCAAATAACTAAGACAAAATTGCTAACTGGAGTGAAATAAACCTTGAAAAAGGGGTCAACTCATGTAAGAGTGCCCTAATCCTTAGAAAAAGGGGGGAAAATGATTTGAAGGACACCTTTGATCCTAAAAAGAGGGTTCATCCTATCAAGTGTACTATTGACCCTAAAAATAAGGGTAAAACTACAGAAGGATTGATATTGTCCCCTAGAAATTGAAAAGAGATGCAAAATAAGTGTGCATGTACTCCAACAACTTCCAATTCTAACTACCAAAAAAAAGTGGCACCCCCCTACAATAGACACAAAACCATTAGTAAAAGAACAAATTACAAATCTAGACTACTGAAATATATTGCAATAATTCTGGCCTTTATAAATATATTATTGAAATGGCAATGAACTTAGAATGCTAATAAGAGTGGAGCTAGTCAATTTAAAAGGGTTTAGTGAGATTGTTTTTTATTATGAAAAATTGGCATATATAAGTTGGAAATAACAAAACATATCTATTAAATAAAATGTAATAACAAGAATGCCTACACATTTCCCAAATTTTTTAATATATTATGATTGTGAGCAAAAGATATGAAATATAAGAACTAATTCTAGAAAATGTTTTTGTATCAACTAGAATTTGTATAGAATGTTTTTACATGGATAAAAAAAATCCCATGAAAAAGGTAACAAAAACAATGTTGATCCTAAATTTTCAATGTTCCTCGTGTGTCAAAAAAAACATGGTAAACGAGAGAAAGCGAGAATCTTTTAACATAAGAATAAAAGGTATTGGTTGAAAAAATATTATGATAAATATAAGGTATTGGTTGAAAAAATCTTAGGATAAATAAAGGTATTGGGTGAAAAAATCTTATGATAAATATAGAAATACTTCTAAGAACTATTTGATGGGGGAGACATTTTCACTTAAAAAAACAAATTTAGCAAACAAAATCAATCATAAGGAAGAAATTGTGATTTCTATCTCAAATTAGGAAATTTTGCAAAAGATTGTCCTTGGAAAAATCCCCTCAACTGGAACTGTAGCATTAAGAAAACGATTAATGGAGGGTGGAAAGCTTATTTTGGTTTTGAAAATAATTGTAAAGAACCAAACCTTGTGACGTGGGATAAAAAGAAGCTCCTCTTTGAAACTTTAGTCACTTTTGTTATCTTGTATGGGTGTGAGGTGTGGGGTTGCAGCATCTATAGAGAATCCTGGAGAAAGATTGAGCAAATCCAGAAGCATTTTATAACGTATAACCTCAAAATTAAAATCAATATACCCTACCCTATTCTCCTTATAGAAGTGAACTTTTCCCCTATCGAGAGCCTAGCTATGACTAGGCTCCTGTTGTACAAGCACAAAATCAATAACATGGAAGTATACTTCCTAAAATATCTTTAAACTCCACCCAAAACCACCTAAGGCTCAAGCGAGGTTGGTACAAAGATACTAGGGCTTGGTTAAACCATTGGGAGATCGACGAAAATGTTGCATTGCAAAATATAAATAACATTAAAAATATTGTCACTTTTAAGTTTAAGGAGAAAATGTGGTGTGAGAAAGATTTAGAGGATAAAAGAAAATTCAAATATTGTAAGGAGGTCATCAACCCTACTCTAGAAGATCAAAAGTATCTCTCGGTTTTAACTAGTTCAAAGAAAAAAATTAATATACCAAGATAAGAACGAACTCTCATGAGCTTCATAGTGAAACTGGTCGTTGGGCAGTTCCTAAAACATTGTGGGTAGAAAGGATCTGCCATCTCTATGAGAATATGAACATTGAGGATGAAAAACACTTCCTCTTAGAATGCCCTGCATACACCCACATTAGATCTCAGTTTCATAATCTTTGTCGTAATTCTAACCTTCCTATCCTTTTAACTTGTCAAAATTATAGTGAGCTCGAGACACTTCTCTCCAAGCTCTTTGAGCATAGAATTACAATTTTAAAACAAACTAAATAATGCATTTCTTTTGGGTCCAATAGACCAATTTGCTCTGAGTGGACGTTAACCATCATCATCATCATCATCATGAAGAATTTGCAGAAACATGGGATTATATTCCTTCTTATATTGAAGACTTTGACCTAAACGAGGAAATATATAACTTGGAATTTGGAGATGAGTATGAGTCGGAAGGTAGAGTGTGTACATAAAACTATAAAAAGAACAAACGGTATGAAAGGCGAGACTCTGTATTGCTAGCACTTTATGACAAAACCTAAAAAGATGAGAGCTTGACCAGTGGATAGAAAACAAAGTTGTCGAACCAAAATTTATAAATCAACTCGAAGATGAAAGTGTGTAACAAACACAAAAGATAAAATATAAACTACTTCATTTCTATATTTTGTGTTTGAATTAAGTGACTTGTGTTGATGTATTTGTAACTTCAGAATGTATTCACTTGTATATCTTATGTATTGTACCCTGATGTTTATTCTAGGAAGTGTCTGTAATGTATTTGAGTCATGTCATGCCCCGGTGTTCCTATCGGGAGATTCAATAATGTAAACAAGTCATGTAAATTCATTGTGGGTAACCCTCCTATTGATCAAGGGTTAAAGTCCCCACATTTGTGGGGCACTAGGGTTATTAGACTCTCCTAGAGAAGTCGGCCCTAGGTGAGTTAATGTAAGTTGGGTCATTAGTACCCCAGTTGTGGTTACTCGAGCCTACATAACTGAGTTAGTATTACTTGAGCCTATATAACAGAGTTAAAGGTTAAGTGAACAAAAGAATATAAATAGAGAGTGAGACTCTCTATTTATCACACACACACTCACTCACTAGGGCGCATGAGTGAGAGAGAAGAAGCTGGGATCAGAGAGAGAGACTACTACTATCGGGAGATTATATTTATGTTTTTGGGTTTTACTTTTACTGTTGATTCTATCTCTGAGGAAGTTGCGGGGTTTTCTTGTTTATGGTTTCCCCGAGGAAAATCTTTGTGTCTATTGTCTCTTGTGTTTGATTTTTGTGCTTGTTATTCTCTCAGTTAAAGATCCTAAGATAATGCTAGCTTGAATGATAAAAATCTAACATGGTATCAGAGCTGACCTGAGAAGAAGAAATTATGCAACTGCAAAAGCTAGGGCTTCTTACTTTTTGGGTCTCTCTCCATAATCCATCAGCAAAAGTATGCTACGCTGACTCTCCATTAAAGGGCACATCTTTCTGTCGAAGCGGAATTCGATTCTGAGCATTTTCATTTTTTTGGTGCGGGAAATTAGGGCTTCTTACAGAATAGGAATTTTCGAGTAAGCCCGGCATAGGATTTCTCTCCTCATCAAAATCGAATTTTAGAGACCTAGGTCAAGATTTTTGGTTGGGTGAAACTCCAGGAAAGTCAAACCCTAGTTTGACCCTGGGCTGGAAAAACCCTAAATACTAAAACTGATAAGTTTTGGTACATTTGCTATATCTCAGGATTTCAAAAGTCTCAGCGGACAAAAATTTCATAGTTCGAAGCTAAAATCTTGGTGTACACTATATCCAAGTTTCAGTCTCTGATTAGCTATATTCTAGGAGATAGGATTCCTCCAAGTTACGGTTCCAGCCTCTCCCAGGATTCATCCCCAAACAAGACACCTGGGGATAATTGCTATATCTTAGGCTACAAAGGTCCAAATGAAATTTCTCAAGATGTTCCAGAAATGGCATGGACTTTAATTTGTGTGTTCAAAGTTTTATACCCCAAAGATAAAACAGTGACACGTGGCATTCCATACAACTTCACTATGTTGAACAGTACTGAAACAGGTCACCTTGGGAAATCACTCATAAGTCCCAATTGGTGAAACCAATTCTGATGAAACCTATGGTGTTGAAACAGGGACAGGCGAGGCTACCTTAGTGCAAATTTTTAGACACATAGAATTAGCAATTGCGGAGATAACATAGAAACAATATCAAGAATTTCTACAGAAGAAATTGGAAAACTTGAAGGCTTCCTGTTCCGGGAGCTTCCCTCCACTATTTTCAGAAAAGGAGTACATTGGACAGCTCACCTTGAAGAGTTCTATATTTCTAGCCAATCAGATCTGAAAGATTCCAAGTTTTGATAATTATGGTTTCTCTGAAAAACCCTAGATCAGCCAGCTCCGCAACCAGGACGGACACTTCAAATTGGTAAGATCTAATCTTTTGCTATTTTCATTTGAGGTTCTCATTTCAAAGTGATCTATCACATCAGCTTGATGGTAAGCTTGGTGAAGTTGACAAATTCCAAGCATGGAAGTATATGATCTCTCTGAAGAAAATGAATTTGACACCTACATAAGTAGAGAGGTTCCAATTCCAGAGGGAGATGAGGCTAAAATCCTTACACCAGAAGAACTTGGTCAAGGCCAAGAAGATCATTGTTGATTCAATCACGGATCACCTTATACCACAAGTGTCTTCCCTAAAGACACTGAAAGAGATGTTTGATTCCTTGACCAAGATATTTTAAGGAAAAGAATATAAATCAGAAGATGACCTTAAAAAACCAGTTGAAGAATGTGAAGATCCAGAATGCAAAGACCTTACAGTCATACTTTACACGGGTCTCTCAAATCAAATAACAACTTGAAGCGGTAGAAGAAGAAGTGGAGAATGCAGAAGTTGTGATAACCACCTTGAATGGCCTCCCAATATCATGGGATTCATTCATTCGAGGAATGTGTGCCAAAATTAAGTGATTACTTTCAACAGACTCTGGGAAGAAGAAGAAACTCGACTCATAATAAGAGAAGAGAAGATGGGAGCAACTGAAGATCAAGCTCTCACCATCCAAAGAAGATCCCTCAAGCGATGAGGAATACGAAGGGCTCAACTCTTGAAGAAACTCTTGTCCATCTTAGCATTTGGATAAGAAATGATGAATGAAGAAGATGATGAAGTTGAAGGCTCAAGAAGGAGTCCACCCATGAAACAAATAAAGATAAGTATTCAATTGTCATTTCATGATATTGTTTTGTTATGCATTTGTTTATATTCAGTTAATGTATTATGCATGATAGAATGTTTGCATTAATGACAGTATAATACTAATATGCATGTAATGGGTAAGTAGCTCATGGTGCTATACAACTCTCCATTGCTACTTATCTAGAATGAAACCTCTTTGCTGACATATTGGATTAGTGCACAATCTCAATGTTGTCTTGGTAGAGATGGAAGGCATCTAGAAAGTTTCCGTGAGATATGGATGAATGTTGTATTGGCTAAAATAGTTGCATAATCATATATCTTGATGCAAAAGAATTTTTTATTATGAATATACCTTATGAAATGTTTCTAACCATACAGCTAATGCATTTGACTTGTAGGAAAAATCACGTAAAATCACCTACAAGCAAAGAAGGATGAGACTTGCTCCGAAGAACAAGTAACGACAGTTCAAAGATGAAGAATAATATGACGAATGTAGCGATATCATTGATGCAGAACCTTCCAGCCATGAAGAAGTAACCAAGAATAAATGGAAGACCAGTTCAAGAAGAATGATGTCTAGGATGCAGTATCGACAAATGAAGGGAAGTTCGTAGTTCCATCATGCAATAGATGGAAACACCATAGGATACAAGGTAAGATTTGTAGCACAAGGATTCTAACGAAAAGAAGGCACAGACTACGAAGAGACATTTGCATCCGGTGGGAGTTGAGGCACATGACAGGCAGACTCATGTGTGCAAATTAAAGACCTTATATGAGCTCAGAAGACACCCATGGGATAATACATACATGAGGAGCTTGAAGAAAATGACAAGCTCACAGATGGGTGCGAGAAGAACCTTTGAAAAATTTCAAGATAGATGATCTTGGTATCCAGTGATCTTAGATCGATACATAGAATATTAGTAGCAGACGAAGCTACTTGTCACTCCGATGCAGAATGTTTCAGTACATAGAGTACGAAAGACAGAGGGAGAATGATGCTTCGCTTCAGAGGGAGTGACTACAGAAGATCCTAAGGTTCGACATGGTACAACAGGATGGACATCTTACTGATGATTCTAGGATTTACTGAGATTAAAGCAGACTGCAAGGTTGAATATGGTAACCCAGTGATACTCCTACTATATGTAGATGATCTATTTGTAACAGGTATGGATGGGTTTATTGCTGATACAAAGAGAAAGCTTGCTGTCGAGTTCGAAATGAAGGACTTGGGTATGGTGCACTATTTTCTAGGCATGGAGGTGTCGCAGAATGCAAATGGAATATTCCTCGGATAAGGGAAGTATGCAGTAGAGATCCTGAAGAGGTTCAAGATGATGGACTGCAAGACCATGACCATACCTATGGCATCAAATCTGAAGCTTCTAAGTGATGCTTCATCAGATATGATTGATGCTATGATGTATCATCAGATGATTGGGTCCTTGATGTACCTGACGAATACGAGACCAGATATTTTCTTTGTTGTGAACACCTTGAGCCAGTTCTTAACAGATCCAAGACATGTTCACTTGATTGATGCAAAGCATATTCAGAGGTACCTGAGGGGTATAGTTTAGTATGGGCTCAAGTATAAGGCTAATCAGAAGATTAACCTGGAAGGTTATGTTGATTCAGATTGGGCAGGTAGTGCCATCGATAGAAATAGCACCTCAGGGTGTTGCTTTAATATGGGATCAGGTGTGATCTCTTGGTTTAGCAAGAAACAGTCTTGCGTGGCACTGAGTACAGCTGAAGCAGAGTATGTCGCAGCTTGTTCAACTAGTTGTGAGGCAGTATGGATGAGGAAGCTACTGTCTGATTTATTTGATCTCCAGTTGGATGCTACTTGTATATATTGCGACAACCAGAGTTGTGTGAAGTTGTCTGAGAACCCGGTGTTCCATGACAAGTCGAAGCATATCAAGATCAAATATCACTATATCAGGGATATGGTACATAGAGGAGCAGTGAAGATCCAGTATGTTGCAACGGACGAACAAATAGCTGATGTGTTGACAAAGCCATTGGCCAGAGTGAAGTTTGAGTACTTAAGGGAGAAGCTTGGTGTTATCCAGATCGAGGTTCCATCCAAAGGGAAGTGATGAGTCAGTGAGCCATTCTGACATGGTGAAAGGATTGGTTCCTTCCATGGTTAGATGTAAGGGTTGAGCCATTCTAACATGGTGAGAGGATTGGTTCCTTCTATGGTCAAATGTAAGGGCTGAGCCATTCTATCATGGTGAGAGGATTGGTTCCTTCCATGTCAGATATGAGTGCTGAGCCATTATGATGTGACTATAGGATTGGTTCCTACATTATCAATTATAAGTGCTAAATGCCATTCTCTGGGAGAATGGAGGCACCTAGTCAGTTACCAGGAATTTGTTCAGTCTGGGACTGACACTCAGCCTGAAGTTGAGAGCCTTTATGGCATGATGTGTGAATAAAATTTTCCTATCATTATGTGTGAATAAAGTTTCCTATCATGATGTGTGAATAAAGTTTCCTATCGTGGTCAGATATAAGTGCAAAGCCTTTCTGACATGATGTGTGAATAAAAGTTTCCTATCATGATGTGTGAATAAAGTTTCCTATCATGATGTGTGAATAAAGTTTCCTATCGTGGTAAAATATAAGTGCAGAGCCTTTCTGACATGATGTGTGAATAAAAGTTTCCTAACATGATGTGTGAATAAAGTTTCCTATCGTGGTCAGATATAAGTGCAGAGCCTTTCTGACATGATGGGTGAATAAAAGTTTCCTATAATTATGTGTGAATAAAGTTTCCTATCATGATGTGTGAATAAAGTTTCCTATCATGGTCAGATATAAGTGCAGAGCCTTTCTGACATGTTGGGTGAATAAAGTTTCCTATCATGGTCAGATATAAGTTCTGAAGAAGATGAAGACCTACTTGGAGGCTAGGCCTACAACCTCTGTAGAACTTCCTATGACGAGAAGAATCAAGAGATATCACCCGTGATGATGACTAGTGATGATCCAGATCCAATGGCTGCCTCTGTAGAACTTCCTGTGACAAGAAGAATCAAGAGATATCACCCGTGATGATGACTAGTGATGATCCAGATCCAATGATGAAAAATGTCATGAAAAATGGCTGCCTCTGTAGAACTTCCTGTGACGAGAAGAATCAAGAGATATCACCCGTGAAGATGACTAGTGATGATCCAGATCCAATGATGATGATCCAAATCAAGTAATGATCCAGATTGAGTGATGATCTAGATCGAGTGATGATTATCCATATCCAATGATGATGATCCAGATCCAGTGATGATCCATATCCAGTGATGATGATCCATATCGAGTGATGACTTGAAGATGAATATGACTTGAATATGAACATGACGAGAACTCGATGATGATCCAGATGATATAGAGAAGAAGACTTGTGTTGATAAATTGTGTCGAGAGAATACCTTCCTAGTTAAGAGGGAGTGTTGATGTATTTGTAACTTTGAAATGTATTCACTTGTATATCTTATGTATTGTACCCCGATGTTTATTCTGGGAAGTTTCTGTAATGTATTTGAGTCATGTCATGCCCCGATGTTCCTATCGGGAGATTCAATAATGTAAACAAGTCATGTAAAGTCATTGTGGGTAACCCTCCTATTGATCAAGGGTTAAAGTCCCCACGGTCGTGGGGCACTAGGGTTATTAGACTCTCCTAGAGAATTCGGCCCTAGGTGAGTTAATGTAAGTTGGTTCATTAGTACCCCATTTTTGGTTACTTGAACCTACATAACTGAGTTAGGATTACTCACGCCTACATAACAGAGTTAAAGGTTAAGTGAACGAAATAATATAAATAGAGATTGAGACTCTCTATTTATCACACACACACTCATTCACTGGGGCGCATGAGTGAGAGAGAAGAAGCTGGGATCAGAGAGAGAGACTACAACTGTCGGGAGATCATCTTTATGTTTTTAGGTTTTACTTTTGGTTTTGATTCTATCTCTAAGGAAGTTGCAGGCTTTTCTCCTTTATGGTTTCCCCGAGGAAAATCTTTGTGTCTATTTTCTCTTGTGTTTGATTACTATGCTTGTTATTCTCTCAGTTAAAGATCCTAAGATAATGCTAGCTTGAATGATAAAAATCTAACAACTTGAGTGATTAGTGTCAAAGAGAACATCATTCCTAAGGATATCCTTTCATATCATATTTATACCCTAGCCTCCTAGAGTATTTGCAAAGCAATCCCAAAGTATCGATATATTTAAGGATATAATAATAATAGATACATAAAGATATTGTTCATTAATTTGTGAGGTATAATATTTGAATAAAATATTTTCGTACTTATTCCCCCTATTATTTGGGTGTAATCTTGTGACACTACTACAATTAGGAGTGAAATTTGAAGTCTATGGAAAAAAAATCGATTGTGATGTTGGAATTTATTTAGAAACTGATTAAATTTACATTTATTTATTCTTATTATGCCTTGATATATGCCAAAATTCTAATATATTTCCAATAACGTTATACTTACAACATATTGAAATCATAATTATGATGTATTATGCATTTTGACCAAATGATTCTTAGTTATGTTTATTCATTCAAATAATTTGACTTAATTAAACATTCACTAAATTTGATTGGGTCAAACTTTCATTGGTAGCCTCACATTTTGGTAAATCATCAAAATTAGAACCCAAGAGACATGGCAACAATTCTAGTATATTAGTGACATCTGTAATAGTTTTTTAATCATTTTATCATCCCTTGAAACAATATTTTTTCATCTTCTTTCAACATCCATTTCATCTACAAAATTTTGATTCTCTACATAATCCAAATTCTATTCAAGTAAGCAAATTTTTAGTTCTCTATGCATTAAATTCTTTGAATATATTCTTGTATTTTAATAATATTGCTTCATTGAATTTTGTTGTAATAAATAAGTATAGTGTTGTAAGAATGTGTAATGATGTCTAGTGGTGTCAGTAGAATATGAGGCATAATATTCTTTATAGCTATATAACTTATGCAAAAGGTTTATCCCACATGCATCATGCCATTTATTCTTCGATTATTCTTCTTTATATAAGAGAGGTGGAAAAGTATTTATCCCACATGTATTATGGGATGTGATTTGCCATCCCTCTAGCCTATATAATAGAAGTGAAGGAGATCCATTTGGTATATTGAAAAGTTGTGATGTACTGCATATGTGGGGGTGCCAAAGATTTTAAGATTGAAAGTTTCATGAAGAAGAAGAAGATCAACCTTATGTGGATGTTTCCCCATCTTGGGGTTTTACCAAGTAAAATATGTCCTCTTTCTTCTCTCTTTGACGTTTTAGCCTATTATCCCAAAAAGAAGATTCAAGAACTTGATCATGAATATTTTGAGAGAATTGTATCATTTATTGCCAAATTTAAAACTTATAATGAAAAACTTAACAATTGTGCTAAAGATATAAGAAAACCAGTATAGGATTTATTATTCTTATAGAGCAAAAATTATCTTTGTCCTATGATTTGTTCATTCAAATTAGAAATAGAACTATTGAAATGTATAAGTCATCCATGAAACCCACTTTTTAATAATTTTACAAAAGTTGTATTTATGAGCAGGATAGATTATTCTCATCAGGTCAATTGGTTATTGGAAATCTCTTTTGGTACACAATAAGAAGAATCTAGTTAGGTTTTGATAAGAGCACCAAACCATGTGCTACTTGTCCATCCCATCACACTTTTTATGTCACTTCTAACTATTCTCCTAAGAAGAAAGTATGGAATCCTTGTGTGTATTGTGGTAAACCCAACCACCCTGAGAAGAATTGCTTCAAAAGGAAAAATGAACTTGCCAAAGCCAAGAAGAAATACTCCAAGGAAAAATAGGTAGCTCTTTGTGCCTATTTTTCCACCCAGGTAATTCCTCTCTTTTTGTCGAATGGATTATGAATTCAAGTGCCTCAAATCATATGACTAGTACTACATCTTTATTTTCCTCTCTTGACACTAAAAAGCACATAGCACATAAAGTTTCAATTAGTGATGGTAAACAAATTTCAGTCATTAGTTTCAATAATATTCAAGTTCCTAAATATGGTACACTAGAATATATTTTCATGTTGAGGGCATTCCCATCAATTTGATTTCTATTTATCGTGCTTGTCAAAAAGGTTATAAATTTTAAGCATGGGCAGATAGATATGTTCTTAAAGATATAAAAAATAACTTAAAAAATGTTTCTTCTGGCCATATTGATCATGAAGTAGAATCCTTTAGTTCACTAGATTTAATTCGTCTAAAAATAGACCATTATATTCCTATGTTGCTCATGTTGATGAACAAAGCAAATAATGGCATGGAATATTAGGCCACTTGAATTATGATAAAATGCAACTTTTATTTAAAATAGTACTTAGCTTACCTACAATTTCTTCTACTAAATGTATTTGTGAAGGTTGTGTGCTTGGTAAACTTCATAGGGAAAAGTTTGATAAGGATAAATATTATTGTGCTAAAGAACAATTCCAACTAGTTCATAGTGACATATGTGGTCCTGTTAGGACTCCTTCACTATCAAATGTTGTCTATTCATCACATTTCTTGATGATTATAGTAGAAAGACTTGGGTTTATTTTTTGAAACATGAAAGTGCATCTTATGTTGTATTTAAATAATTTAAATCCTTAGTTGAAAATGAATCTAGTAAAATTATTAATATACTTAAAACTGATAATGCAGGGGAGTACACTAAAAATGAATTTGCAACATATTTATCCAAGCATGGTATTCAACATCAAAGGAATGTTCCTTAAACCCATTAACAAAACGGGGTTTCCAAAAGGAAAATAGAACCTTAGTTGAAATGGCTAGATGTATGCTATATTCTAAGGGATTACATAAATGATTTTGGGTTGAAGCTATTTGTTGTGTTAAGCATAATTTGAATCATGTTCCTACTAAAGTATTTTTGCATGTTACTCCTAAAGAAAAATGGAGTGGAAGGAAACCAAACATTAGCAACTTTAATATATTTGGCAATGAATGTTGGGTCCATATCCTAATGAAAAATGGAAAAACTTAGATCCCAAATATCACAAATGTATATTCATTGGTTATAGTGAGCATTATAAATCTTACAATTTGTTTGATCCATCTACTCAAGGTTTCATCATCTAGTGAGATGTATAATTCAATGAAGTCTCTCCTCCACCTAAGTTCATTGAACCTCATGTTACCTTGAATTTTCATCCATCTTCCATTGCTCCCACATATGTTACCTCTTCCTCTAGTTTTTGTGCATGAACTAGATCATATTTCACCTAAATTTTCCATAGATACTAGAGTCGTTCCCACTACTATTAATCCTCTTCTAGTTTGGACCCAGAAGACACTTGAATATACAAGTTCAAGTTCTGACATTGGTATTCCATTTGACACTCGTAGGACTAGATATGATTTTTCTCTCATGACAGAAGTATTAGCCACAATTGATCCCTCCACATATGTAGGCAAACCAGAAAGGCAAAAATCAATTACTACATAGATGAATCGTTAATGAAGAATAATACTTGGACCATTGCTCCTCTTCCTCCTTGAAAGAATATACTTGGTTGTAAATGGGTTTATAAAACAACATTCGTTGCAGAAGGATAGATTGAAATACATAAGGCTTGGTTAGTCCCTAAAGGTTTTTCTCAGCAATAAGGTAGTGATTATACTGAAACCTTTGCTTCTGTTGCTAAGATGAAAACTATAAGAACCAACATTTCTCTTGCTGCATCTTTTCAATAGAAAATTCACCAAATGGATTTCAAGAGCATTTTTTTAATTGTGATCTTTGTGAAGAATTTTATATGCACCAACCACCTAGTTTAATCACCTCTAAAACTTCAAGTTTGGTATGCAAATTGAACAAGTCTTTATATGGTCTAAACTAGGCACCTAGGGATTAGTATGAGAAAATTTGTACTCATTTATTGAAAATTGGTTTCAAGAGATGTCGATCTGATCCAAATATGTATGTAAAGTTCTTTGATGATGATGTCCTTATTGTGGTTATTTATGTGGATGATCTAATCCTTACTGGCAGCCATCTTTCATTAATTCATGAATTAAAAAATTATCTTGAGCAAGGCTATTATATTATATTTTAGGTCTTTAGGTCTGACACATGGATAATGGGATATTATTTCATTTTCCTAAGTATGCCTCTGATTTACTAGCACGATTTTATATGAGTGATTGTAAGTATTCACCAACACCATTTATGTCTAGAGTAAAATTAATGGTTGACTATGAAACTCCTCTTATTGATGACACCCTTTATCATCAACTTGTTTGTAGTTTTGTCTATTTGACACATAATAGGCATGATATCTCTTTTCTTGTTAGAAAGGTCTCCAATATTATGCAAAAGCCTCATGACAGCTAATGGAAAGCAGCCAAGAGAATTCTCACATATCATCAAGGGACTTTACATTATGGTGTTTTATATTCTAGTAATGCTTATGTTTCATTTCTTGAGTATACCAATTCTTATTGGGAAGTAGATACTATTAACATAAGTTATATTGTAGGATACACATTTTAGCTTGGTTCATGACAAATTTCATGGTCTAGTGAGAAGTTGAGAACAATTTCTCTTTCTTATTATGAATAAGAGTACAACAACATCTAAGGATGCAACTAAAGAATACGTGTGTATATGGCATGTTCCCTTTCTCTTTATTCATGTGAAGTAGATTCCAATTACATCTAATGAAGCAACTAAGTAATTAGTGTGGATCCAACATGTTCTTTCTTACCTTGGAATAGTTCAGAATGCTCCTATTGATATACAATGTGATAATCATAGTGTGATCTAGCTTGCTTACAATCCGGTGTATCACTCTAAGACCAAACTCATTGACCTTGATAATCACTAGATTTTATATCTTGTTGTGGATGGTGCTATTTGTTTGGATTATTGTCCCACTAAACAACAGGCGGCCAATATCTTCACCAAATTCATGACAGCAAAAAAGTTTGTTCATCTTCGCAACTTATTAGGAATGCAAGAAGTTGTCATCAAGGGGGAAGGTTAATGTAATGACATATTCCTCCATCTATGTTGTGTCCCTCTATTCATCATTAAGGGGGGATGTAAGAATGTGTAATGATGTCTAGTGATCTTAATATAATATGAGGCATAATATTCTCCATAACTATCTAACTTACATAAAAAGGTTTATCCCACGTGCATCATGTAATTTAAATAAAAGAGGTGGAAAAGTACTTATCTGACATGTATTATGAGAAATGATCTTCCATCCCTCTAGCCTATATAATAGACGTGAAGAAGACCCATTTGGTATATTGAAAAGTTGTGATGTAATGCATATGCCAAAGATTGTAAGATTGGAAGTTTCATGAAGAATAAGAAGATCAACCTTCCGTGGATGTTTCCCCATATTTGGGTTTCACCACGTAAAATATGTCCTCTCTCTTGTCTCTTTCTATTGTCTTGCATTTTATTTTATTGATTTATTTTATGCTTGTATTAATAGAAAGTTAGACTAGTTAGATTCGTGTTATATGTTAATGCATATTTATCAAATCTAACAAATGTCATATTTTGGTTGAGATAAGAATTTGAGGACCATTTATAGGTTAAATGAGGCATATGGTTATGGTGAATGTTATTTCCCTTGCAATGAATTCAAGGGAATGAAAATGAGAATAATTAAAAAGGACTCAAACGTGAAACTTTGTTACGAGTTTGGGAACTTTGAAGGGGAGATTCAACATCACTCGTTGGTAACTTATTCACTATATATTTTTATCATTATTTTTATCGTCATTGTAAAACATTTTATCGTTTTAATATTTGTTATATATTCTAAATTTATTTGATTTTTTGTAATTAAAAAGACAAAGTGTCCTAGGATTGGAATGCATGAGGATGTGCCCAGTGTAGTATAAATATTTGTGAATGAGATGATGGAGATGAAGCAGATGGAAATGAAGTTAACCCTATCAAAGAAAACAATACTCTTATAATTGAAAATTATAAGATAAATAGATCAATCCATGACATTTTTGCTCCAATAGATGATAACTTTAACGATACTCATGATGTACCTCGAATTGATAAGACACAAAAATCCCTATATGAAGGCCTGATGATAAATATTCTCTTTGTTATATTGTTGATGGTGAACTTGAAGGTATTGAATAGTTATGTCAAACACCTATCTCACACAGATCCTAAGGTATGCAATGTATTAATTTCATCATCACATGTATATAAAGGTTGACTATTTCCATCTATTATTGTTGTTGAATAATTCATAAAATAGGGATGCAATATTTATTACTAATATTCTTTACATTAACTTGATTTTTTCAATGTCATAGATTGATAGGTGAATTTTTATTACAAACGTCAAATATTTTACCATGCACATATTGAGAGATATATGTGATTATGAAAGAATTTGGAATGGAGTATCAAGCTATTGATGCATGTACTAATGGTCATATTATATATGATGGAAAACATGAAATAACCATGGAATACCCTTAATGTGGAATTAGTAGATATCAAACTAATCAAGTAATACAAAATGCGACTTATAAGATTCTTTGTTAGATTCTCATATTTCCACATTTTGAACGATTTCTAAGGTGCAAAAGCACAATTTATCGATTTCCATACATGGAATATAAGTGAAGATGATTTTTTGTGAATGCCTACATACACTATTGTATTTGGGGAGATTGAAGAAATATTAATGGGCAATTTTTCAAGGAGAAATTTGTAATGTTCATTGTTCCTTGGAAACTAATGGTGCCAATCCATTTGGGGTTGCTCATGTTAGTTTAATTAGTGTGGCTTATTTTTGTTACAACCGCTAACCTTACTCCTTGGATGTCAATAAAGAGGGAGCAGACATTGTTGGCACTGATTATTCTAGGAATTTGCTTACAATAATGTTTTCAACATAATGTTTAATTTGTCTTGCTTCTTACATAATTTGTTATGTGTATAAGGTAATACATATATGTATTTTCAAATAATTAGGTAGGTGCCAATTTAAAGATATGGATGGATATATTGAGCCTCTTATCATTGAAATTCTAAATTTATGGGCTAACACCACTATGTACAACATCTCTGAACTAGTAGTGAAAAGCAATTTCAATTCCATGGAATACTTATATGCACAATTCATAATGCCTTATGGATGACACATTTTTGTGTTATGAAGAGTACTAAACTTTAATCATATATGATTTTATCAAAATATCATGCATATTTTCTATATAATTGCTTGAATGTATACTAGTATTGGCATTATTCCATGTCTTCTAGGTCCTCAAACAAAGGTAAATTTGCATGTACAGTTTGTGGACCCATAACGATATCTTGACATTTTAGAAGTTTAGGAAAGGAGATGCTTGAGAGTATAGGAATTTCCTCCCTGAGAACCATAGGTATTAAACTACTGAAAAATAAAATAAATAAATAATAAATAATAAATAAATATTTTTTTAATGGGAAGGACGGAAGTAGAATAAAACCACGAAGAATGACACCTCAACTATGGAAATTGGAATATAATAATATTAGTCACCAACTTAAGCAACCTTTGTCTATATTATCTGTACTATTATGTATTTTGTATTTATACTCAATTAATTTTACCATAACTAAAAATTGTTGTTGTTTCAGTTATGTTTCATAAATTACATCAATGCATTAATGGGATTACATGAGAAATGAAAGGATACTCCATCTAATTTAGTAGGTTTCCCTACCATGAGAACCTACAAGTAGCTCATTTGTTTAATACAATGCATATCAAGAAGAAGATTACATAATCATTGTGGATAATCTTAGATGCGAGTAACATGATAGATAATTATGGAATTAGATAGATCATAGAGCTAATGATTCCAAGAAGAGGTGGTGTCAAGAGACATAGTCACAACACTTAATCAAGATAGCATAAAGCAATAGATAAATACATCAAAAATCATTAAGAAGTCCTTTGTTATCACATAGAATAATATGTTCCCTTTCTCGCACTAGAGTGACCCATAAGGCCATCCCTTTATATCACCAATATGTAACAAAATCCCTTGAAGTGAGGAAGAATAATTCCACATACTTAGATAATAGCACATGACTAACTCTATTATTTTTTCCTTACTCAATGCCATAGTCAACTATTCTATTCTAACAACCCAACCAGTTGAATGCTTAGTCGGTTTACTAGTCAACTCTTGAGTCAATCCACCATTTGAGCACTCACTCGACTATTGTAATCAACTGTCGATTGTTTGTCTTCACAAGATAAAAATTTGTGATGAACTAGAAAAGCATATTGTTCCAACACCCCCCCTCCCTTTGGCACAACACTATGCAGATTAAAGGGGTGGAATCACTTATGCACACCCACCAATAATTGTAGCTTTCTAAAGCCCGGACATAGCCTAAAGTTTCACAAATTTATATTTAGATAAAGGATTTGTAAAGATGCTAGCAATATAATCATCTCTGTTTTGGAATAAACAAAATTCACAGTGTTAACATGTACCAATTCTCGTAAATAATGAGAATGAAGCTCTAGATGCTTCATATTTCTATGTGCAACATGATTTTTGACAACCTATATTGCACTTTTATTATCACAAAAGATTACAGTCATTGTGGTGACTACAAAATCAACCTCTCCCAAGACTTTTCGAATCCATTATTTTTTCATGTAATTATCCTAGGTAAAATCGTCGGACACTTCCCCTCATTTCAAGCATGTTACCCAAGGTAAACCCTAGATTCTTCAAGGCATAAAATCAATTTAATAATAGGGCTTGAAGTTGTTACATCAATATATTCAATATGAGTTCAACATGTCACTTACGATAATAGAACCTGGGTGGGGAGGATAACAATCCATCCCACGACCACTCTAGCTAGACCTAATTGACAAGAGTTATGGAATCCATATGGACTATGTGCCAAAATTAACTACAACATGATATTCAACTTCTATTGTTGAAGTAAATACCATCTTATGCATCTTCAAAGACTAGACCAAGGGTCCAAATTTGATATGAAACACATATCCCGATGTACACTTCCTATTATCGCAATCCACTACCCAATCTGAGTCAGAATAATCAGCCAATAGACTAATGTATTATCTAAATATTGTACGCAAAGTTAATAAGTTCCATTGATATAATGGAAAATCCTATTTGCGACCTTCCAATGGATTTCATGTGGATCCTACATAAACCAAAAAAACATCCTAACAACAAAGGAAATTCCAAGTCGAATGTGAGTCAAATAAATAAGGCTACCAACCCGTTGTTGATAGAGTGTCTCATTTACTTTCACTCAATCATTTTATTTGGTCAATTGCACGCTCGACTAAAAATATGTAGGGAGGTTTTACAGTCTTCCATCTTGAATATTTGCAAAATATCCATTACATATTTAGATTGAGAAATAAAGACACCATCATCCATTTGTAAAACTTGGATGCCCAAAAGGAAATGTAGGAGACCAAGGCCAAACATTTCAAAGTTATCATCTAATTGTTTCTTCAAATCCAATATAAGATTTAGATTGATTTCAGTAATGACGATATCATCTATATACGATGAAACAGTTAAGGTTCCACCATTTACTTGCAAAGCATAAATATCAGAATCTTATTCACATCGTTCAAAACTAAGATTAATAAATAAACGGTCAATATTATCATACAACACCTTAAGGGTAGGTAACAAACAATACATGGATTTCTTCAATCAACAAACATGATTGGAATTCTTTGCAAATTGGTTTCTACATATAAATTTCTCCAGTCATATATCCATCAAGAAACACACTTTTGGGCTCCATCTATTTACGTCCCATCCAAATTTAGCGGCAAGTGAAAAAAATAGTCAAACAAAATTCATCTTTGTGACCTGGGAAAAGGTTTTAGTGTAGTCATTTCCTTCTTGTCGAGAAAACCCCGTTTCTACCAAATGAGCTTTATGTCTTTCAACAATTCCATGAGATGTGAATTTGGTCCTGTAGACCCATCAACACTTCACTTTGCTTGTGTTTAAGGAACTAATTCCAAGTTTTATTTTTCATCAAGGAATTGTATTCTTTACCTATAACATTCTCCCATCCAAGCCGACCATGTGCATATGCATATGTATCGATATCACATACCTCTAACACACATGCCATTAGAGAAACACTACAATGTTTTTTTTTTCCTTTTAGTCTCCCTTGAGTCATTAATGTATCCTACATCATCTCTAGAAAATTCAATTGTCTTAGTGACCCATCAGGGTAGACATGTAATATAAAATGAAGAGATTCTTTTAATGACCAATTTACCAAATGGTCATTTACGGGTCTCAATTAATATGGTAATTTATTATGTATTCAATGATCAACTACAAGTCGAGGAAGGCATATGAGTCGACTATCTAGTCAATGCTCTAATATAGTATTCAATCGATCATGTTTATGTCACAATCTTAAAAGGATCATTATTCAACAAACAAGAAGAGAAATTCATTTGTTTAATGCATGAGGTATTCTCATAATAGATAACAAATCTTCAAAGGATTATCTATTGTTTGATTGGGTTAAACAATCTATGGGCATTTAACTCTTCAGAGTACCCCATAATGATGTGAGCATGAATTTTTGCATCCAATTTATTTTTACAGACGTCTAAGATATGCAACCATGCAAAACATCCAAATGTTCTAAGGTTTCCAACTTAAGGTTTCATTCCAATCCATTTCTCAACAAGAGTTGTAGTTGAGACAAGTTTAGTCATAATAAGATCCAGCGGGTAGTTTTAACTATTGTAGCCTCTGCTCAGAAGCTAGTCAACAAACCCCTGTCTTGAAGGAAACATCTTTCCATTTCAACCAAATTCTGATTTTTCCTTTATGCGACTCCATTTTACTAATGTGTGTCAGGTGGAAATATCTACCAAGGGACGCCATTTTGTGACATACAACTTTCAAATACTGTGTTCACACATTCTCTTCCATTATTTTATGTTAAGCATTTCACAGTTTAATTGTATTTCTTTTCAGCTACTACCTTAAATTCCTTGAATTTTTCAAAGACATGACTCTAATTTTTCAATAAATATATCCAAGTATACCTAGAAAAATTATAAATGAAGGTTAAATCGTACCTCACACCCAGCTAGTGATGGTTTGTTTAGGGAACATATATTGTTGAATTTTAATCTTAATTATGGAATTGTTGCCATACTTAAATAAATGAATAATCATAAGCATAAGCATTCACACATGAGACACATAATTTACCCTGGGGAGGCCTTCTAAAATGTGACGGAGAAAACCCCAACAAATCTTCCTTAGTATAATTATAGATAGCAGAGAATGCATTTACAATGATAATATTACATCAAGCACCCCTGGTGCATTATCAGAGAGAAATACCAAGAACCCCTGGTGCAACATAAGAGCAAGAGAGAAGAGATAATCATAGAAAATCCCAGCGACATAACCAACACAACAAAAAAATCACACTTTTTTATCACATGCAAAGAATAGTGAGTGCCTTCAAGTATGAATTCACTCTACACATTGATCTCATCAATCCTGCATAACAATTATGCAATACTTTTCATTCTTGGCATATATATTTTCTCTTTTAACTTTGGGATGAACTCGCCTTCCAACTGTATGCTAGACCAGTTAATTAGGATTGTTGATGTATTTGTAACTTCGGAATGTATTCACTTGTATATTTCATATATTGTATTTCATTGGTCCCCCATGTTCCTATTGGGAGAATCATTAATGTAATCAAGTCATGTAAAGTCATAAGGGGTAACCCTCCTTGTTGATCAAGGGGAAAAGTCCCCACAGTTGTGGGGCACTAGGTTTGTTAGAATTTCCTAGAGAAGTCGGCCTTGGTAAGTTATTATCAAGTTGGAAACTAGTATAAATAGAAAGTGAGACTCTCTATTTAACACACACACTCACACTCAGTTGTAGCGCATGAGTGAGAGAGAAGGAGCCGGGATAAGAGAGAGAGAACAACTAGAGGAGATCATGTTTTCTGTCTTTAGGTTTTACTACTGCCATTGGTTCTTATTCTATCTCTAAGGAAGTTGCAGGGTTTACTCCTTTATGGTTTCCCTAAGGAAAATCTTTGTGTCTATTGTCTCTTCTGATTGATTGTTGTGCATGTTATTCTCTCAGATAAGATCCTAAGATCATAATGCTTAAATGATAAAAATCTAACATGGTATCAGAGCTAACCTAAGAAGAAGACATTGTGCAGTTGTTGAAGCTAGGGATTCTTAATTTTTGGGTCTCTCTCCACATATCATCAGCAAAAGGAGGCTAGGCTAACTCTCCATTGAAGGGTGCATCTTTCTGTCGAAGCAGAATTTGATTCCAGGCATTTTCAGTCACTGCTCCAGGAAATTAGGGCTTTTCACAAAAGAGGAATTTTTGAGTGAGCCCATCATAGGATTTCTCTCCTAAAAATCAAATTTTACAAACCAAGTTCAAAGTTTTTGGTTGAGTAAAACTCCGGGAAAGTCAAACCCTAGTTTGGCCCCAGGCCTGAAAACCCTAAAATACTAAAACTGGTAGTTTTGGTACATTCACTCTATCTCAATATTGAAGAAGCCTCAAGAGCCAAAATTTTCGTAGGCCAAAGATAAAATCCTGATGTATCTTGTATAAAAATTTCAGCCTCAAATTCACTATATTATGGGAGATATGATTCCTCCAAATCAGAGTTCCAGCCTCTTCTAGGATTCTTCCCTAAACAGGACACCTAGGGAGAATTGCGATATCTTAGGCTACAAAGCTCCAAATGAAATTTCTCAAGATTTTCTAGATAGTGCATGGACTTTACTTTGTGTGGTAAAATTTTCAGACCCTAAAGGTGAAATAGTGACACATGGAAATCCATAAAAGTTCACTATGTTGAACAATCCTGAAATAAGTCACCTTGGGAAAACTCTCATAAATCCCAATTGGTGAAACCAATTCTTCTCAAATATAAGGTGTTGGAAAGAGGACTAACGAGGCTAGATTAGTATGAAATTTTACACACAGAGAAGTAGTAATTTCATAGATACTGCAAAAACAATATCAGGCATGTCTGTAGAGAAAATTGGAAAACTAAGGCTTCTTGTTCCGGGAGCTTCCCTCCACTGTTTTCAGAAAAGGAGTACATTGGATAGCTCAGCTTGAAGAGGCCCATATTTCTATCCAATTAGATTTGAAAGATTCCAAGTTTTTAAAATTAGGGTTTCTCTGACAAACCCTAGATCAACCAAATCCGGAACCAAGACGGATACTTCAAATCGGTAAGATCTAATCTTTTGCTATTTACATTTAAGGTTCTCATTTCAAAATGACCTATCACACTAGCTTGATGACAATCCTGGTGAAGCTGAAAACTTCCGAGCATGGAAGTATAATTTTTCATTGGTTCTTGAAGAAAATGAATTGGACACCTACATAAGTGGATAGGTTCTAGTTCCAGAGGGAGATGAGGCTAAATCCTTACACAATAAGAACTTGGTCAAGGACAATAAGATCATTGCTAATTCAATCAAGGATCACCTTATAACACAAGTGTCTTCCCTAAAGACACCTAAAGAGATGTTTGATTCCTTGACCAAGATATTTGAAGGGAAGAACATAAATCAGAAGATGACTTTGAGAAACCAGTTGAAGAATGTAAAGATCCAGAATGTAGATACCATACAGTCATACTTTACAAGGTTCTGTCAAATCAAAGAACAACTTGGAGCAGTGGATGAAGAAGTAGAGAATACAAAAATTGTGATTACCACCTTGAATGGCCTCCCAGGATCATGGGATTCATTCATTCAAGGAATGTGTTCCAAAAGGAAGTGACTACTTTCAGCAGACTCTAGGAAGAGTGCACACAAGAAGAAGCTCGACTCATAATAAGAGAAAGAGAAGATGGGAGCAACTGAAGATCAAATGCTCACGATTCAAAGAAGATCCCTCAAGCGATGAGGAATATGAAGAACTCAATTCTTGAAGAACCTCTTATCCATCTTAGCATTTGGATAAGAAATGATGATGTTATGAATGAAGAAGATGATAACGATGAAGACTCAAGGAGGATTATACCCACGAAATGAATAAAAGATAAGTATTCCATTGTCATTTCATGATATTGTTTTGTTATGCATTTGTTTATATTCAGTTGATGTGTTATGAATGATAGAATGTTTGCATTAATGACAGTATACTACTACTATGCATGTTATGGGTAAGTAGCTCATGGTGCCATACAACTCTCCATTGGTACTTATCTAGAATGAAACCTCTTTGCTGACATATTGGATTAGTGCACAATCTTAATGATGTCATGGTAGAGATGGAAGGCATCTAGAAAGTTTCTGTGGGGTATGGATGAATGTTGTATTGGCTAAAATAGTTGCATGATCATATCTTTATGCATAAGATTTTTCCATTATGAATATGCCTTATGAAATTTTTCTAACCATAAAACTAATGCATTTGACTTGTAGGAAAGATCGCGTACAATCGCATATAAGAAAAGAAGGATGAGACTTTTTCCAAAGAATAAGTGATGACAGTTCAAGAAAATATCCAAAATGAAGAATGGTATGATGAGACTTCAAGAGGCCTCAGAGACACTCTAGTTATATGACATGGTTGAGCGACATCATTAATGCAGAGCCTTCCAGCTATGAAGAAGTCACCAAGAAGAAAGGGAAGGAGAGTACCACTTCAAGAAGAATGATGTCTAGGATGCAGTATCAAGACCTGAAGGGAAGTCCATAATGTCTTCCATATGGATCTACAAGATCCATCATGCAGTAGATGGAAACATCATGGGACACAAGGAAAGATTTGTAGCACGAGGCTTCTCACGGAAAGAAGGCATAGACTACGAAGAGACATTTGCAGCCACTGGAAGTTAAGACACATGACAAGCAGACTCATGTGTGCAAATTAAAGAAGGCCTTGTACGAGATCAGAAGACACCCATGGGATAACACATACATGAGGAGCTTGAAGATCACCTAGAGTGATGAACATCTTAACCCTTACTACAAGGTTGAAGATGAAAGCCTATAAAGGATGACAAGCTCACAGATGGGTGCGAGAAGAACTTTTGAAAAAGGTTCAAGATAGAGGATCGTGGTATCCAGTGACCTTAGATGGATACATAGAAATATACTTGTCACTCCATTACAGAATGTTTCAATACATAGAGTATGAAAGGCAGAGGGAGAATGATGCTCCACTTCAGAGGGAGTGACTGTAGAAGATCCTAAGGTTCGACATGATACGATAGAATGGACAGCTTACTGATGGCTCTAGGATTTATTGAGAGTAAAACGGATTCCAACCTTTACCTCAAGGTTGAAGGAGAAAGACCATTGATGCTCCTATTATATGTCGGTGACTTGTTCCTAGCAGAAAAGAGGAACTCATTAAAGTTACAAGAAGGAGACTTGTTGTCAAGTTTGAGATAAAGGACTTGGGTATGATACACTACTTTCTAGGCATGGAGGTGTGGCAAAGTGCGGACGGAATCTTCCTTGGACAATGGAAGTATGCAGTTGAGATCCTAAAGAATTTTGGGATGATGGAATGCAAAGCCATGGCCACACCTATGGCATTGAACCTGAAGCCATTGAGTGATGCTTCATCAGATATGGTTGATGACACAATGTATCGTCAGATGAATTTTTCCTTGATGTACATGATGAATATGAGACCAGATATTTGCTTTGTTGTGAACACATCGAGACATGTTCACCTTATTGTTGCAAAGCATATTCTGAGGTACCTGAAGGGTACAGTTGACTATGGGCTCAAGTATGAAGCGAATCAGAAAATTAACCTGGAGGGTTATGTAGATTCGGATTAGGTAGATGGTTCCAGTATGAGATCAGGTGTGATCTTTTGGTTTAGTAGGAAGGAGTCCTGCATGGCGTTGAGAACAGTCGAGGCAAAATATGTTGCAAATTGCTCAGCTATTTGAGACGTAGTATGTTTCTTTTGAAAACTACTATTTGATTTGATTGATCTGACTTGCATTTTTGTATGATGCAGAGAGGAGAAGGGAAGCTCCAGTATGTGGTCTAGATCAAGATCTCTCAAAAGAAGGAGTTCTAGCATAGCCAGTGAGACAGGTTGTCTGAGCATAAAATCCTGGCGAAGCTCGTAGGTTGTTCAGATGTAAACGGTCCTGTAGGTTGTCCTCGGATGTAATCGGTCCTGGCGAAGCTCACAGGTTATCCTTGGGCATAATCAGCCTTGATGTGATTCTGTGCTAGAAATGGCTAGAGTGAAGTTTGAGTACTTCAGGTAGAAGCTTGGTGTTCTCCAGATCAAGGTTCCTTCCAAGGGGAAGTGATGAGTCAGTGAGCCTTTCTGACATGGTGGTAAGATTGGTTCCTACCATGGTCAGATAAGTTATATGCCTTTCTAACATGGTGGTAGGATTGGTTCCTCCCATGGTCAAATATAAGTGTTGTGCCTTTCTGACATGGTGGTAGGATTGGTTCCTCCCATGGTCAGATGTAAGTGCTATGCCTTTCTGACATGTTGGAAAGTTGGGCCTCCCATGGTCAGATATAAGTATTGAGTACTGCATCCAGTATGAAAAAGGACTAGTTTTGTGGTGGAAATCCTTACAGAGGCAAGGTGCTGCATCCAGTATGAAAAAGGACTGGCTCTGTAGGGGAAATCCTTGCAAGAGGCAAGGTGCTGCATCCAGTATGAAAAAGGACTAGTTTTGTAGGGGAAACTCTTGCAAGAGGAAAGGTGCCACATCTAGTATGAAAAAGGACTGGCTCTGTAGGGGAAATCCATACAAGAGGCAAGGTGCTGCATCCAGTATGAAAAAGGACTAGCTCTGTAGGGGAAATCCTTGCAAGAGGCAAGGTGTTGCATCCAATATGAAAAAGGACTGGCTCTGTAGGGGAATTCCTTGCAAAGGAAAGGTAGTACATCCAACATGAAAAAGGGATGGCTCTGTTGATGAAGACCTACATGGAGGCTAGGCCTACAACCAGCATGAAAAAGGGATGGCTTTAGAGAACTTCCTGTGACAAGTAGAATTGAGATATAACACCATTTGATCGAGATAGCAGAAGCATCCCTTGATGATCCAATGATGATCCAGTGATGATCCAGACTTGGTGATGATCCAAACTTGGTGATGATCTAGACTTGATGATGATCCAGTGATGATACATACTTGATGATGATCTAGACTTAATGATGATCTAGTGATGATACAGTGACAAAGACTTGTGCTGATGAATTGTGTCTAGAGAATACCTTCCTAGTTAAGAGGGAGTGTTGATGTATTTCTAACTTCGGAATTTATTCACTTGTATATTTAATATATTGTATTTCATTGGTCCCCGATGTTCCTATAGGGAGAATCATTAATGTAATCAATTCATGTAAAGTCATAGAGGGTAACCCTCCTTGTTGAGCAAGGGGCAAAGTCCCCACAATTGTGGGGCACTAGGGTTGTTAGACTCTCCTAGAGAAGTCGGCCCTGGTAATTTATTGTCAAGTCAGAAACTAGTATACATAGAGAGTGAGCCTCTCTATTTAACACACACACTCACACTTGTTGTAGCGCATGAGTGAGAGAGAAGGAGTTGGGATAAGAGAGAGAGAGAACAACTAGCGGAGATCATATTTTCTGTCTTTGGGTTTTACTGCTGCTATTGGTGCTTATTCTATCTCTGAGGAAGTTGCAGGGTTTTATCCTTTATGGTTTCCCCAAGGAAAATCTCTATGTCTATTGTCTCTTGTAATTGATTGATGTGCATGTTATTCTCTCAGATAAGATCCTAAGATCATACTGCTTAAATGATAAAAATATAACAAGGATGTTGACTTGAGTTTTGTCATGCAAGTGTCGTCTTTTAGTTTAACTAAAGTGTCATCATGCAAAACACTTTAGTTAATTAGATCTTCTTTATTAACACTTAGTTAACTCTTTTAATTGAAGTCTTTCTTGTTAACATCACTGAAGTGAACAATTTGAGTTCTCCTTTAATTAATTGAAGTCTTCTTTGTTAACATCACTGAAGTTAACTATTCAAGTTATATCTTATTTAAATAAAGTCTTTATAATCACTAAGGTGAGAAAATGGAGTTTTATCTTATCTTTATCTTTTGTCTTATCTGCATGGTCCACTTGTGCCAACTTTAATTTCTTTATCATGTCAAATATACTAAGGATATTTTTCCAATGATGTGATCATACTATCGTTCCAAGTGGTCATATGCTAAATTAATTCACTCTAGAGGTGGTCAGTCCCTAGAGGAGACTTAATAGATTATCCATCTCAGACCATGGTTAGTAGTACATCGCACATCATTCATGCTTCGACATGCAAAGCAATACCTCAACACATGAGGCACCACCTCAACACATGAGGATCTGTCTTGTCACATAATACCTTAGCCTTGACAAGAAAGATTCTACAACATTGACATCAGTTTGACATACAACTCACTTAACTCAACACATGAGGCTTAACCTTTACACATAAAGATTAGTCATTCTTGATACCTACTCAAGGATCTACTCCAAGTTTCATGAGTCCAAATCAGGCTCCTTAAGGAACTAACTCAACACACAGGGCCCAATCCTTGAGGACAATATTGGCTCGGAGAATGACTCGTGATGCTACAACTTTAACATAGATCACTATGGACAAGTTCCAACTAAGTTTTCTCTCTCCATGTTTTCTATGTTTCAAAGGCATCTTGGTGATGCTTTTCAAGCACACATCACTCACATCCTACATTAGCGGGAACAATTTTAGGTCATCCAATAACCATGTTATGTTTCACCACCATTTTCAAGCTTTGGAAATTTAGATATTTGAGTCATTCACACCAAACTTTTCTCCAGTCATTGCTCTAACCTATGAGTGCAATTACTCCAAAATATATCCTAGGAATATCATGGAACTTGTATAGCCCAACCTTATTATCAATGAACCCTTTAACATTTACTTCCCAATCTTTCTTCACATCTTTCACAACAAACTGATCTAGCCAAAATTCAACCTTTTTACCAATCTAAGTAATTCAAGGTATTGATAACAAATTAGCACTCAATAAATATTTATCACACCATTTCAACATTCAATGTTACCACAACCAGCAACAGTAAGCGCACAATCACTTGCTACAAATATATTATTGTATGTAGCTTCACTTAAGGAATAAAAGGGAGAGGCATCTTTTTAGCCATATGATGCTCATAGCCAAAATTGACAATCCACTCAATCTATGCATTTTAAGCATGCAAGGTCTAAGAAGTAATAACATAAACTGTATAGTTGTCTACCTTACCTTTTGGAATTTGGTGCCAAACATTAGATAATCATTTAGTCAACATTTTTTCTTTAAGGTTCTTGACCTTCTCTTCCATATATATAGCCTTCTTCTAGAAATCCTTCTCCATGTATCCCAGTTTCCCATTATAGAAATATGTCTTCTTCTTTCTACCTTTCTTAGTCGAAGTTTGTTCATCATGCTTCTTCTTTTCATTTTGGTCAATGTAATTCGGAAATTTCCCTTTGATGCATTATAAACCTCTTTATTTTTAGTTTTATCAACATTTTCCCTTAAATAGATGGGCCTACTACTTTACATATAATTTTCCTTCTTCAATTTCTTTGTTGTTTTCCCTAACTATAAATTTGTTGAAAGAATTAAATGTAAATCCCTTATCATCTTCTTTTCTAGGTGCATAACTAGCATGAAATGTTGAATGTAATACATCATAGGGTGTCTCCAAGTTCACGAGGATCGATTTAATGAGTTGACCACATTTCTTGACATTGTCCTTGCCACATTCACCCAACTTCAATTGCAACTCCTTAACACTAGGAAAATAGTCCTCCATCCATTCAAAGGATAGAGGATCTAGAGAGATCAAATCTTTCTCAACCTACCTAACTTGACTTTCATCAATATTAACAAACATATTCATTGTATTTTTTAGACTTGATGAGGATGGTCAGTCTCACATGTATGAAAGTGAATCTCCCTAGGCTAAATATAGGTGGTAATGATTCTTGTGGCCTCATCCTTTTTCCCATCGATGTCAAACTTATGTTGATCATCCTTTAGATCCAGGATCACAATATTCGTAAACCACTAGGGTGCCTTAATTTTCAACAAAGTATCCATATTGTGCGCCCATATTCCATAATTCTTACCATTCAAAATAATTATCTCTTTCTTGGAATCCAAATTGTTGATTTATAGATGTAAACCCCGATACAATCTACAAGTCATTACTCTAAGTCAATCAAACAAATAGATTTGACTCAATATAGTGTATCTACACAAAAACCTCAAAAGAATTGTACAAAATAGGGTGTGACTCAAACCAATAGCTTTGATACCATGTTGGGGAATTAGGGAATAAGATAGATAAAAAAAAAGTTAATGATTCCAAGAAGTGGTGGTGTCTAGAGGCACCATTACAACACTTAAGAAAGCTAACATAGAACATAAGAGAAATACATCAAAATGCATTAAGAAGGCATATGATATCACATAGAAAAATGTATTCCATTTAAGGTACTATATCAACCCATAAGGGCATCCCTTTATATCACCAATATGTAACAAACTCCCTTGAAGTGAGGAATAATAGGTCCACATACTTAGGCCATAACACATATCGACCTCCAAGATTTCTACCTTGTTTTGTACCATAGTTTATTTGTATATTTTAATGGCTCGATAGTTGAATGCTTAGCAAGTCAGCTAATCAACTCCTTAGATAATAGGTTGGTTGAACACTCAGTTTACCTATGTATCCCTAATCTACAAAGGTACAAGTTACGACATGTAGTCTCTTAGGGGTGGAAAATTTTATAGTTATGACTTCACTAATTATATTATGTTTTGAATTAGACATTATTGAAAATATTTATAGATATCATACGTATTCTTATGAACCAAATCCTTAATATATCATAAGAGAGAAGAGTACACAAGTCTAAAATTTCATCATGTAGTAGCTTGATATGTCTTCTCTTCAATCATTTCCACAAGTTTCACCCAATTATGATGTTCCAAGATAGAGTTATGGTGATTTTCCCAAAACTTGTTGTTTTAATTCATTTCAAGAGAGCGAAAGTGTATGGTCTACCATTGTCCAATTTTCTAGATCTGATTCTGAAATCCATACCACAAACACTATGGAATGTACTTGAGACTAGTTTTTGGACTAGTAAAAAACCCTAACTTCCACAAGGTATAACTCTGATGACTTATGACTGAAATTTCTACCATATATAGTTGTTATGTCCTTTGAGGCTCCTCCAACTTTTGTTGTCTGAAACAACCCTGCAAATAATTTATAGTGAAAATGCCGAGATTACTCATTTTAGAAGTGTATGTCATTTAATACCAAATGTCATGAGTCAAATACTCAAGATATCATAAGAGAGAAGAGTACACACAATGTATATAATTGTAACATGGAGCACAACTCCAATATAGATAAGAAATATAAGTTACATGATAAATCCTTAAAGAGTAGGATATCCTACTCCAATTACCCCAAGACATTCATATAATCATTTCACATGTTCCTCAATAATGACTACATTACCTTTATATATACATATTCACTCATTGCACATGAGGCCCCTTCATTAGGTTGACCACTATTACATATACATTTATGCCCATATATGTCTTCCTTGTGGTCATATTATATTTAACCACATATATGCCCCCCTTTGGGTCATACCACTTATATTTTCCTCATTACATGTTCATGGCAGCCGATAAGGCCATAATGTGCCCCAACTTGATCTTTATGGCATGCATATAGATTCAATTCAACATTATTTGATTTGTTTTGGGAACCCAATCGTTTAGCCTTTGGAGAGGCCATCCCTAGCTTAATTTTGAATTATAAAACCCTTCCATATTAGCAAAGTATATGTCTATGCTAACTTGGTCATTTTTGTAAGATAAAAGTGTAGTTTTCAAAAATTTCAACATTTACCCCTTTCATTGGTCACTTGTTGGGTCCATGTGAACCATGTCTTACAATATAGATTATAAAACAAACAATGTTCAGTTTAACAAAATCTAGTGGTTGAACCATATATTGCTATATATATTTTTTCTATTTATCCTTCATTTTCCTAATTTCAACTCTTTATCCCTAGGGGAGTTGGCAACATATGGGCTCCCACCTTTATGCAGTTGGCATGTTCAATAAAGAATTAGTTATTCTTGAAACCAAGAGAAGATCCTCTAGAATTTTGAAATCATCTCATGGTATGCCTTAGGGGAACATATTTCTAGAGATAATACCTATATCACTCTTGGTACGTGTCCATGGAAACTTGGTACGTGCCCATGGAAACCATATTTAATGTTATAGTGCACCCCGGTGGATCTTGTTGTAATGCAATTTGATTCATTTCAGCTTTTATTGGCTTGTTTTGAGAAACCAATATTTTTTTGTTTGTGGAGGCTCATCCTTGACTTATTTTTTAGTTCTAAGACCATCCCATATCAATAAATTGTATGTCTGGGCTTATGAAGTTGTATTTTGTGAGATACCATAATAGTTTGCAAAAAAATTAATGTTGGCCCCTTTCATTGGTCACTTGTTCGGGTCCACATGAGCGGTGTCTTGCAATATATATTATAAAATAAATTATATTCACTTTTAACAAAATCCAATGGCTTAATCTTGTATTGCTATGTATAATATTTGCAATAAGCCCTCATTTGCCCAATTTTGGCTATGTATCCCTAGTCTATAAAGGGTGTAATTTGTGGCACATGGTCTCTTAGGGGGCACAAAATTTCATAGTTGTGACTTCACCGATCATATTATGTTTTGATCATATGTTATGGAAAATATTTCTAGATATCATACTCAAATCGTCCCAATTACATGTTCATGGCATCCATTAAGGTCGTAATGTCCCCCAACTAGATATTGGTGGCATGTAATTAGATTCAATTCGGTCGTGTTTGGATTATTTCAAGCACCCAATATTTCACTATTGGGGAGATCGTCCCCATCTTATTTTTTAGTTATAAAACCCCCCCATATAAACAAAGTATATTTCAAGGCCAGTCTGGTAACATTTTATAAGATGCATATTTTAAAAGTTTGTATAAATATTCAACATCGACCCATTTCACTAGTCACTTATTAGGTTCCATGTGAATTGCATCTTGCAATATTGATTATACAATAAATATTTCTATGTAAACCTATATTTTTATGTATAATATTTGCAACAAACCCTTATTTGCCAAATTTGGACTCTTTATCTATAATCTATGAGTTGTGCAAGTTGTGACCCGTAATCTCCTAGGGGTGCACAAAATTTCATAGTTGCGACTTCAATAATTATATATTTTTATGAATTAAACATTATGGAAAATATTTATAGAGACCATACATATATCACCCTCATTAGATATTGATGGCAACCACATTGTGCACAATTTGGATCTTGTTCGCATGCAATTGGATTTAATTCGACTTTGTTTCGTTTGTTTTGGGCACCCAATATTTTGGCCTTTGGGGAGGCCATCATTGACTTACTTTTTAATTCTAAAACCCTTCAATATTAATAATGTATATGGCTAGGCTAATAAGGTCATATTTCATGAGATGTAAGTATAGTTTACAAAAAAATTCAACATCGACCCCTTCCACTAGTCACTTGTCAGGGTCCATGTCAACTATGTCTTGTAGTACATATTATAAAAGAAACTATGTTCACTTTTAACAAGTACATACTATAAATTATATATTGGTGTGTATAATATTTATATTGATCCCTCATTTTCCCAAGTTTGAGTTTGTATCCCTATTTTATGAAGAGCTCAAGTTGTGATGCAATGTGTCCTTTAAACCCCACATTTAGATCTTATTATCACTACACCCCATTACTAAACACTAAGTAATAACCCTTATCACACATATAGTCCCATAATCGTCACAAACCTTAGTCCCATACCCTATAAACCTTATAACATGCGACACATATATCCCCATAAAATCCTAATCATATAAACAATAACTACATAATCATTATAACCATTAATCCTTATAATTCCTAACCCCTAATACCTTTAACACCTAACATATGATACTTAGAACATACATAATTACAAACCAATATAACCTTTATAACCCATAACCCCTTACACCCATAATAAATACTATCCCTAAACTCCTTCACCCCTAAACCCTATAACTCCTAACCAACAAAAACATATATAACTCTTTCTCATTGCAACCCCTACCCAAAACCCTAACCCTTATAATGCATAGTCTCTATAACACCAACCCCTAAAACCTTCGACTCTTATAATTTCTATCATGGATAACCCAAAAAATGCCTTAGGAATCCATATAACCCCTAACACCTAATTGGTATAACCATGATAATAAGCAACCCTATATTCCCTATGGCACAAACTTAACACATATAACCATATTAACACTTATAACATTAAAATAACTTATAACCCCAATAACCCCTAGTTGTTATAATCACCAAAAAATCATCATTAACCATTATAACTCTTAATACTACAATTGTTAACCCTTAAACCCATGTAACCTTAAACCCTTCTAACATATATGACCTATAACCTATGTAAAACATAACTCTTTCTCCTAGTTATGGTAATTGTCTTATGTAGGACATGTTTCAAAATTAGTTATACCCTCATGTTAGGAAACACCAACAGAATATACCTTACTAGGGATAAAGATGGATTTTGATGTTAGAGTTGATAGTTGTAGGGTAACAAACATGTCCCTTATCAATATTCAAAATACATAGAAAGGAGTCTCATTATTAAAATCCAAATTGACTTGCATATTAGATTCAATTTTCTAAAAGTACCCTAAAATTAACTCCATTTAATCATGGCACATTTCATCATAAGGGAAGATAAAGAGATCGATTTTGCATTCAATTCCCATATTGGTAACCCACAGGTCATGAAAAATAGAAGCATCAAACTAAATCTCATAACAAAACCCTAGCTCTATATGTTACACTTGCTTTATTTCTTTGGGAAAATATCGGTGGTTCATGAGAGACTTGGTTATGTTAATATTGATATACACTTGAAATAGTGGTATCGATTCACTTACAAAATTAATTCGCTTTATATGCTTATCCATAAAGAACTTTTGATTGCTTGCAAAATTAGATGATAAGTGAGAAGAATGTTATAACCTTTACTTTCTTTGCAAATTGATTTTAGATAAGGAGGACTAATGGCTAGATAAATTATTTTTTATGATTTAAGATAGTAATGGTATTAAAAATCCCTCCTTAATAACATGAAAAAGGATGATTGATTAAAGTTGCAAGGAAAACTAGGGCTATGGAAATGAACAAGGCAATGCAATAGTTTACATTAGATTATTCTTATTCAAATCATGATCCCATTTTCCTACTGGCTAGAGTAAAGTGCACAAGGTTGGAATGTTCAATTGGAATTGTGGTTATTTTGTGCTTAAGGCTAACGCCTCTCTCATACTTTGCATCATCCCACACTGTAGAAGTATTTTAGGACTATCTCCTTTTTTCAACAACTCTTCCTTGTCATGAATATTTTCCATTTCTTCTTGCCTCCAATTTTCAACTATCTCTATGCCTTTATTATCAATTATGTTGTTCTCTTTCAAATTCCACTACCTTTACATTCACAAGTTCTTCCAAAAGTTAATGAAATCCACTTTATCATCAAACCCTCCTAGTATTCCACCCCCCTACACAAGGCTTACCTTCCATTTGAATGGGGTTGAGCAACATACCATGCTCCACCACCAACATTTGTATCCACACAAATATTTCGTTTATAACTCTCTTTCACATTACTTTCTTAAAGAATTTGAATGTATTAGTTAAAGACTAGTGACATTCTATTTTAAAATCCATTGCATAACTTTGCACCATTCCTTTGTACCAAAAAACAATTGCTTGAGTCAATTTATGGTCATACCACTAGATCTTTACCAAGTTCTTGGCATTCCACTCAATTCCATTGTGTAAACTCTAGTGCCATTTGTGAAAATTTATAAAAATTATACCCAAAAAGATGCAATGCAAACACTCGAACAACTATTTATCCTTGAATTTTTCCACATCTCTCTAACATAGGCACTCTCTTTGCAGTCAAAGTCATGAATCTTTCCCTCTTACAAATCTTGAATCTTAGCCCTTGGCCTTCTCCATCCTCCACCACATCTTTCTTACTCTGCATTGGTTAAAGTTCTAGAAACAAAACCTGGGGTTTATAGAAGGTGTCCGATATAGGCCCAAATTAGTCTAGTGCACCAACATACATATCCATGTTCGGGTACACAGAGTACTCCCAAAAGACCGAACATCTTGAGCAACTGCTTCACACAAATAGATCATAGATCAACACACCGATGTTTGTCACGTGGTTAAAACCCTCGAGAGGGAAACAGTCCATAGCCCCAGCCAAATCGCTACTTGGAGCAATTTATTATGCAAAAGAAAGAAAGTTACATATGAGCTTCTCATAATCAATCAACTAGCTAAGGACCCTCCATGCTCTTTAAATAGAGATCATGGACCAATCGGGTGTTAAGCCACGGATCAATGGTAGGTATGATCTAAGAGAAGTTGAACCATCGGATCACTTTATGTCTAGAGCATATCATGACCGTCGGATTAGAATATTTACAAATGCATACTAATGCATACTAAAGAAACATACTTTACCTAATGGATATATTACACAAGTTGATCTTAACTAACTCCTAAGTGTCTAAATATCCTAACATCCCCCCTTAAGAACAACTTGGGATAGGATTGAAGGATTTACAAAAGTGACACTATTAGGAGAACGAAGGAGGCATTAGAGCCTATCCCCCCTTAAGGACACATTCCTAAACTCCTAACATAGAGCAAAGTTTAGAAAACTTCACTTCGGTAAGAGACTTGGTGAAGATGTCTGCAACTTGATCATCTGTGGGGCAATAGAGCATTTCAAGAACACGATCATGAACAAGATTTGTGATGAAGTGCATGTGTAGCTCAATGTGTTTGTTGTGTTGATGTAGAACTGGATCTTTGGAAAGCTTGATGGCTCTTTGATTGTCGCACCAAAGTGGAGTAGGTTGTTGCTGCTCAAATCCAAACTCTGATAGGATCTGTCGAATCCATAAAGCTTCCTGGCTGGCATTAACTGCGGCTCGATATTCTACTTCTGCTGAAGAAAGAGCAAGAGCTTGTTATTTCTTATAAGCCCAAGTGACAGGTCCAGATCCTAAACTGAAAACATAACCTACAGTAGACTTTCAATCATCAAGATCGTCGGCCCAATCTGAATCAGTGAAACCAACCAACAAAGGTTTCCCCCCTGTACTGTAATGAATCCCAAACGGAATTGTACCTCGAATATATCGAAGTATTCTTTTTGCTGCTTTCCAGTGACTTTCATGAGGAGTTTGCATATAACGGGCAACACGACCAACGGTAAAGGAAAGGTCGGGACAAGAATGAGTCAAGTATAAAAGACTACCAACAAGCTGACGACACAAGGTGGCATCTACTTCAGGGGAAGTACAAGTGGCAGAAAGTTTGACTCCAGACTGGAAGGGAGAAGAGGTTGGTTTACAATCTTCCATGTGAAAGTGACGAAGAAGGTCACAAGCATACTTAGACTGGGAAAGAAAGATTCTTTCTTTGGTTTGCAAGACTTGGAGACCAAGAAAATAATGCAAATGTCCTAAGTTTGACATTTCAAAATTTTGCTTAAGACTGGATTTCAAATGGGTTAAAATTTTAGGGTCACTACCAGTAAGGATAAGATCATCAACATAAAGAACAAGTATGATGAGATGGTTTCCTACTTTCTTGGTATAGACATTGGGGTCAGAATGGCATCTGGAAAAACCAGTGTCAAGGAGAAAGCTATCCATTTTGGCATACCAAGCTCTAGGAACTTGCTTAAGGCCATATAAGGATTTCTTAACGAGACAGACAAGGCTAGAGTTATCATGAACATATCTAGGAGGTTGTTCCATGTAAATTTTCTCCTGTAAATCACCATGTAAAAAGGCAAACTTGACATCCATTTGATGGACTTCCCAGTTATGTAAGGCTGCAAGGGAAAGAACAAGGCGGATGGAGTTCATTTTTGCGACAGGAGCAAAGGTTTCATTGTAGTCAATCCCTTAAATTGGGAAAAACCTTTGGCAACTAACCTTGCCTTAAGTCTTTCAATACTTCCATCTGATGCATACTTAGTTCTGTAGACCCATTTACATTTAACAAGTTTTCTTCCTTTTGGAAGAGGAACAAGATCCCAAGTATCGTTCAACATTAAGGAACGATATTCTTCATCCATAGCTACATCCCAATCTGGATTTCCTGAAGCTTCTGCAAAAGTTTATGGATCATGATTCTCAGAAACTTGAGCCAAAAGAGAAGAGGCTCGCTGAAACTAAGAACGTGTTTGACGTTGATCTCTAGGATCACCAACAAGATCACTAGCTGCTTCACATGTTGAACTGACCCATAGATGAAGTATTGGTGCTGGTGCAATTGAAGGAACGTGAGTCGGCGGAGGTGGATTTTCATCCTCACTGTCATCATCAAAAATTGGAGTTGGAAACCTGTCAAGGAAGTTGGAGAAGAAGAAGAAGGCACAATCACAGAATCAGGCTCGTAGGCCAAAGATGGCACACCCGCTAAGTTAGGCTCGCAGGCCAAGAGATTTTCTTCAAATTTAACATCTCTTCTAATGATTATATCATGAGAATGTGGTTGAAGAAGTCTATAACCTTTTACACCTTCAGAATATCCAACAAATATGCACTTTTCACTTTTAGGCTGCAATGCTTTCCGTTTTTCATCCGGAATGTGATCCCATGCTTCCCAACCAAACACACGGAAGTGACTTACATCTGGTTTAATTTTACTCCATGCTTCTTCCGGTGTTATACCTTGTCAAAATTTAGTGGGTGTGTGATTAACTATGTAATTTGCACAATTTATGGCCTCAGCCCAATATTGAAGACTTAGTCCCTTAGATTGGATCATACAATTAGCCATTTCTTTTAAAGTGTGGTTCTTTCGTTCAGCTACACCATTTTGTTATGGTGTATATGGAACAGTGTGCTGTTGTTGGATTCCTTGTTCAATGCAGAAAGTAGTGAACTTGTTGTTAACATAATCTCCTCCATTTTCAAATCTTAACTTAATAATTTGATGACCACATTGTTTTTCAACAAGGGCTTTATAGGCTAAGAACATGTTAAATACTTCGCTCTTAAGTTTTAGGAAGTAAACCCAAGTGCATCTGGAGTAGTCATCAATGAAAGTTAAGAAATATTTGAAACCGGAAAAGGAAGCAGATAGAAGAGGGCCACACAAGTCACTATGCACAAGCTCTAAGGGAACCGAGGCGTGCCAAGAGGCACATTTGTCAAAATTGTCTCGATGATGTTTTTCGAGTACACAACCGGAATAAACACCATCCTTGCAAGATACTATCGGAAGACCAGTCACCATATTGTCTTTACATAGTTGTTGGAATGAGCGATAATTTAAGTGACCAAATCACTCATGCCAAAGTTTGCTCAAATTATCACTATGAGCAACAAAAACTGAAGGAAAAGGTGATGACCCAAAGTTGTTAAATTTGTACAACCTGGTAATATCATCAACAGTTCCAATAGCAAGGACATTTTGAGGATTTTTAAAATCCTTGATTACAACTTGGTGAGGTGTAAACGTCATAGTTTTACCTTCACCCGAATGAGTAATTTGATAGACTGATAACAAATTGTAGGAAATTTTTGGAACACATAGTACATCATTGAAATGACCGTTTTCTACTGGAACTATTCTAGATCCTACAACACTTAGAGATCTATCATCACCAACAAATATTTGCTTAGTGTTAAATTCATGCATAGTAGAAAAGATGGCTTGATCCTTAGCCATATGATAAGATGCTCCAGAATCAATGAGCCACTCATTTGAAGTAGAAGAAGAAGATGCAGTATAAGAGTAACGAAAAGCACAAAGTGCATGTCCATGAGAGGTAGATTCTGAAGACGATTCTAGGCTGATGTGGTGTTTCTTCATTGCTACTTCCAAGGCTGTCATCTTCTTGAAACACTTAGATTCATCATGATTATCTTTCCCACAAAAATTGCAATGATGCTCAGTCTTCTTTCCTTTTGGCTTGGATCCTTTGTCATTTTTTAAAGAAGAAGCTGTCTGAGAGGGTTTGGGACCCTTGTTGTTTGGTTTATTATTGCAAAAATTCTATTTCTCGGGAGGCTTGGACTTTTCTTTCTGTTGGGACAATAAATCTTTCCGAGATGTATCTACATTGTTAATTATTCCAAGATGAATGGGCTTATCTCGCTCTCTAATTAAGGAATCACAAAAAGATTCAAGACTAGGCTCTTGATAGCTAGCTGTAGTTAATGATTCTTTTCTTGAAGTAGAATGTAGATACAAAAACAGAATATGCAGGTCCAAGTTTGGAAAGAATATGATAAATACATTATTTGTTTTATTTTTTAATCTTGCATTCTTCACATAAGAGTCTGAGAGTTTTATACTTAGATAAGTAGTCTTGAATGCATGAAAAATCACTTGGATTCAAAGAAATCAACTCATTCTCAAGTTGATGACCTCGAATTTCATTGTGTTTACCAAACACAGATTCCAACTTTTCCTAAACTTTATCAGGTTCATCAATTCCAGATATGTGGAATTGCAAATCAGTAGAGATTGACATCCCAATCAATCCACGAGCTTTATCACATCTATTTGCCGATTTAATTTTCTTATCATCATCAGTGGGTTCTGTTTCTTTTCTTGAGGTAATTCTGAAAAGTCCCTTGCTTCGTAGAACATCCTCCATACAAGATTTTCATGAGAAATAGTTAGAACTTGTAAGTATAATATCACAAGGGGCGGCCATACTATAAAATAATGGTTGAAAGAACAGAATCTAACTGTCTCGATGCAAAGAGCTCGAAAAAATATGCAGTTTCAAAAAAAACGACACTGAAAACTAATTCTAGATGATGAAGTTATGCTTGATCAAAGAAAATGTTGAAGATGTCCCCAATAGTAACGTGGCAGATATTAACTTGACCAACTAAAACAAAGAACCCCCTTCTTTCCAAGATAAACCTTTGACAATCACTTAAATGAAGTTATTGGTTTTTAAGTGAATCATTTTTTGTAAAATAAGTGATGTTCACTTTTACAAGAATGTTATTTTTTAAATAGTGCGGCAATAAATTAAAAGACTTAAGTGACTCACTTTTTTAATTTTATTTTATTTAAGTGAGAGACATTTTTACAATAAGTAACTTGAAAATAGAAATTGCATACACTAAAAAGTAACTTAATAAGACTTGAACTCAAGACTTATGAAGGAATAAAACAACTTTGAACCAAGTGAGCTAAGTTTAAAAGGTATGTAAAAGAATGGAAAGATGAAGGGTCTTTTTTTTTGTTTTTTACTTTTCTCTCTCGTTCTTCATGCTTGCCTTTTTTCCTGCAAATCACAAAAAAACCGAAAAAATAAAAATAAAAATTTCCACACTATGGGTGGGGTTAGATCTTGGTTAGCTTACCCGGAAAGTCTACGTTTTCAAGTTTTCTCGATGTTTTTGATTTGTCGTAGTCGCACAAGGTGCACGACAAAGAGTATACGTAGCTGAGAAAACAAGAAACAAAAACTTTCCTTTGTTGTTTCTGATTCGCCACGATCGCGCAAGGTGCACATCAAAGAGCATACACAGCCAGGGAATGCAACAATCCGAGACTAAAACAATAAATATCTAATAATAAAACTAATAAAATATGAGAGATTTAAAAAAAAATTAAACAAATCCATCACTGTAACATTATACCTTCAAATTTGTCGAAATGGGTGTTTCTTGAACAAACGAAAACGATTTTCGGTGAAATGAAAACTATTTCCCAATGGAAACAACGCTCCGGACGCAATGGAATAGCTCCCACAGGCCACAAATGCACAAAAATTCCAAAACCATAAACCTTTTCAAAGTTTCAGCAACAGCAATTCCAGATCTTGATCAAAACCAAAAGCGACTCTTCATAAACGCTCTGATACCATGTTCGGGTACACAAGGTACTCCCAAAAGACCAAACACCTTGAGCAACTTCTTCACACAAATTTATCACAGATCAACACACTGATGTTTGTCACGTGGTTAAAACCCTCGAGAGGGAAACAGTCCACAGCCCTAGCCAAATAGCTACTTGGAGCAATTTATTATGCAAAAGAAAGAAAGTTACATATGAGCTTTTCATAATCGATCAACTAGCCAAGGACCCTCCATGCTCTTTAAATAGAGATCATGGACCAATCGGGTGTTAAGCCACGGATCAATGGTAGGTATGATCTAAGAGAAGTTGAACCATCGAATCACTTTATGTCTAGAGCATATCGTGACCGTCGGATTAGAATATTTACAAATGCATACTAATGCACACTAAAGAAACACACTTTTCCTAATGGATATATTACACACGTTGATCTTAACTAACTCCTAAGTGTCTAAATATCCTAACAATCCAACCTTTTGGAGGAAGGAGGTTTCATGTGAGGTGCATATGATGTTCCCATAGGATTAAGGTGTAGAGTATTCAATATTTAATGGGGTTTTATTCCTTTAAACTTTAATCACATTTAATTAAACTAATAGAATTGACAACATTGAGATCAAACATGATGGCAATTGCTTCCTTCAATGAATGATTGATACTTGTTTTTGTAATCAAATTTGTTGATGCTCAATTTCCAATGTTTTGATGATATTATTTAATGGATGGTATAGTACATGATTGATGGTGGAATTGATTGATTGATTGGTGTTACTACCCAATTTTTCGTCATGTTGGGGTGATGTGATATGCTCTTATTGAATGATGGTTACATAACATTCTACCCTCTTCTACAATGTATCCTAAATAAGAAAAAGGTATAGAGAGAAAAGCAAAAATAAGAAAGAGAAAGAGAATATTATGGTATTTTTGCGTTATCTTTTGATCCTGAAGTCGGATTGGGGCAATCTTAGTACCGTTGAAAAGGTATTGTCGAGGGCTACAAATTTTGTGTTTTGAGCTTCACAATATTCCTCATGGTTTTGCCGAGGAGTTCATTTTTGTAAATACAGGCATGAGGAATCTCGAAAAGCATCTTCTCAAAGATGCTTTTCGAGATTCCATGGAATGTGCTTTTAGAGATTGCTCAAAATGCATATTCTTTGTCATGGATTGGTTAATGAATTCAACTTATGATTCTTGAATGTATTTTTTAGGAATGTGCTTGAGTTTGATGGTTGTTAGTTTCTTATTGTATGGGTTCATTGATAGCACTTTAAATTTAATTCAATGAGTATGGTATGGTACTACCTAATTTGACGACACTTAAACAAATGTGCTTGAGTGTGATACTTCTCATCTTATCATATATTGGAATGATGTTATTGGAAATATTGAATTGATGAATAGCTAGCATCATCTCTCAAATTGCACGAGGCTAGTTTAGTGAGTTCAATGACATTACTATTGCATGGGACAAATATATATGATATACTTGATATGTTGTAGGGGATATTTATGGACACACATATTCTCCCTAGCATTACCCTTATGGTATGATTGTCTATTTTTTGTGGCAATTAGGTGTCTATTGGTTGATTCCTCTAGTCAAATGGGTGTGTGTGTGTCTTTAAGGGGGTGGGTAGTGCAAGGATTTTGGTGTAGCCCCTAGAGTTTAACAAGATAACCATTGGATTCGATGATACCTTATTCAAAGTTTACCAGTGGTATTTTGTTTTGATATAATGGCATGATGGATACATGATATGAGCACTTCATATGACCATTCTCAGTTTATCTTTGGTTGGATGAAGTTAATTGACACCTTTTCCCTAGGTGGTTTGTCCTACAATACTTTATTATTTATATTTTGGGACATCATCTTTGCATATTTCGCTTATAGTGTGGTTAAAGTAGTTGGCTCAAGTTATTCTATTTCAAAGGGTTTTAGGTGGTTACCAAATGATTGGTAGCATATATTTGATAATGTGATGGGGTGTTGCTTAAGAAATGCTCTTCTCCTAGTATGTGATGATATTTTACCCTATATTGGCACATTTTGATGGTTTTTATCATGATACCAGAGTGATTGGATTATTGACTTCTTTTAAGATGACCCTAGGGGGTGATTATAGTTTAGTCAAGGAAACACATGTGATTACATCCTCTTAGTGAGGGAACTTGGCCTTCTAATGATGTATTGGGGGTATATTTGGCATATGTGTCATATCTACATTGATCATAGATGGAGTGTTACCCTTGATATACACTTATACATGTTGAGTGGGGTTCTTACACATAGTTCGATGCTCCTAAATCACATGGAGACCTCCCTCTCTTTAACACCTTAATGTATTGAAACATGGTCACACTTGGAGATGTTTTATGAGGGTTGGGATGAGATAATTTGATATAATGTTCCTCCTATTGGGAGAAGTTGTGTTGCTTGATTCCTTAATTTCAAGTATGTTTTCCCTTCATCATGGTGTTCTATATCTTGGAGGAGCTTGTTCCTTGCTTTAGGGATGGAGACAAGCATACTTTATATTTTAGTTGACCTCCTATACTTTGGATCTAGCTCTAGACATATATTTCCAATTTATTTTTACATGGGAGAGGGACGTGCTACCTTTTCTTTCCATACGTGCCACATGGGATTCCCACTTTTACACTTGTTTGACCATATTGCTTGTCATGTTCTTCTTAGAGATTGCACACATGGCCTTGTTGTTTGTGTGAGGTTTTATCAAATCATGGAGACATTTGACCTATTATAGTGAAACACTCCTTCATGGGAGTATTATATTCATTGTTTTATTGCTTTTACATGGTCTATATCCCATCTCTAGGAGGGAACGCTCTTTCCTTGAGGATCTATGCTTTAGATATTGTACATGTGGTAGTCCATCTTTTATATTAATTGTTTGACTCGTGCTGTTTAGGAGGTTAGAGAATATCAATGTTTATGTCTCCCTACAGTGGATATGAGGATAAGTTATTCTTTTATTGTGGGGGTTGTTGAGCTCAAATCCTACATAATTAAAGCTCCTCATCTTATAATGGTTGTTGAAAGTGATAATAACTTTGGAGAATACTTGTTGCTCTACTCTGTATGATTGGATGGTGATGAGTAAAGGTGCTCTTTCTTGCATGTCAGGCAACTTTTTAGATGCTTTATTGTTGGAATGGATATTATTGCTTGTAGATGGTAGTTGATAACTAATTCAAGGTTAAAGTTCACCACTTGAAGTGATCTAGGTGTGATATTTCCTCTCCCTAGCTCTCTTGTTGTTCAACTTATAAATAATCATTGCATATTGAAGAAAATATTATGCTTGCTTTGTGATTTTCTTAATGCAAAAAACCACATTAGATATTAACTTGAAAGTATATCTCTTTGGGGCTCTTTCCTTTACAAAATCTTGAGAATGTATCCAACCATTTTGGAGTATGAATGACATGCTAAATGTTGTTATTTACATTCAAAAAACCTCATTGAAAATCCTTCTCAAAGACCTTGATGAATCCATTCATCTAGTCTGGAAATGAGGCATTGGAGATTGAGTGTGCATCAGTTGGAGATTGAGTTATTCTCATCGAGTGCAAGCAGTTTCTATTCTCTTGAGGGTTTCTTCACCAAATTCAAGTCACTTGTTTTAATGCTCAAACATTGTGGGATTGAAAATGAAGATGACCAATTAATCCTTTTCCATTCTTTCTAAATTGGGTTCTGATTACTTAGCTTTTGTGTCTACTTTTAATGCTACTAGGCTTATTGTTCCTAAGTGGAAAATGCCTTCTTTGTGTACTTTCCTTGATTCACTAACAAAGGAGCAATATAAATTGATCCAGATGGGTGTTCTTAGATCTTCAAAGGGAAAGGATCATGCTCTCATGGTTCAAGGAAGTAAGAATAGCAAATCCAAAGAAAAACAAATTGTGAAAGAGAAGAAGCCAAAGTCAGAAATTAAAGATGAAAGTTCGAAGCCTATTGATGAAGATTCAATAAACAAGGGTAAGAAGAAAGGGAGCACATCCAAGTGTTCTTATTGCAGCAAGGGATTTCATTCAGAGAAGAAGTGTTTTAAGAAGAAGATGGTCATCATATCTCAACTTCTTGAGAAGCACAAGATTGAAGTTCCAGATAAAACAGAGTTAAATCCTTTTCTCATGTCTCTGATATATCAGAATAAAAAATATCAGATCCTTTCTTTGATAATCCTCCTATCAGTCTCCTATATTCGTCTCTCAATAATTGCGATTTTTCACGAGATCCTGACTTGCCTTTGAGTAGCCCTTCCTTACTCCATTATTCTGATTTAGAAGCATGTTTGCAGGCTGATATGCATGTCATGACACAAATCATACCACCATCCATACCATCTACCATACCTCTGAATAACCCTAAGACTATACAAATCCCAAGTTCACTAGTTGATTCCTCATTGGTCTCTTATGCAGTGATACTTATCTTACATGGTTTGAAGTCTTTCTTATCTTTCATTGGTTGGTTATTCATGACATTAGTCATCTTTGGACTGATATAACACATGTTTGGATATGTTCTAAACACGTATGGTTCAGATCTCGAGTCCATCCATCATTCAGATTTTTACACCTATTAGTTTTCCCCAGTTGCTCATAGCTTTCCTGGTCTAGCCCTATATCCTCATGGAGTCACTGAAGCCTTTGTCTTTCTTGTTCCATATGCTAATGGTTTCAATATATCAGAGTTTTATCAACCTCATATCAGATATGGGAAGGCGATACATTAGATTGGAAGAATTCCATGTGATTCACATCACAATTTTGTAGCTATTCAGGGAATTGAGTGTGCAATAAATTGTCTTAATTTTTGTACTCTTTGGGAATGAGTATGCTCAGATCTCTTTTCCATTTCAGATTTTGTTTGCGAATCAGAGTTTGTTAGCAATAAGAAGCATTCAGATAATGCTCCTACTTCATCAGTTGATGAGATACCAAGAGTCTCTCCTCTTCCTTCTTGCAGGTTCTACATTCTAGCGCATGATCATGGAGTTCATGATTTCTTCATCAAGTCTGTCATCCATAAGCAATTCATTCAGCTCATTCAAGTGAAGATAAAGATATGTTGAGGACATATTATTTCAAATTTTGTGCCTTGTCCTTTCTTGAGGGAGGATTTTTCCAATGTGGTTTTGCCTCTTTCCTCACTTTTATGGACATAATAATTGTTAAAGGGTGACCATAGCCTTGTTGCTGGGCCCTATATACACCTATATTTTTGACATACCATCATACAGTCAGACTTAAAGGGGGGTGTTGGGATATTATTAAACCCACTCATAACTTAGGATAAAATATTTAATCATGATTTGATTAAATTCCTACCCACTAGCTAATTAGTTGGCATCCACTTGCTCCTTAAAGTCAACTCATGCCATCTATAACCCATGAATGCTTTATTTATGATTCTGGGTTGATCTTGACCACTTTATTGACTCCCAGAATTAGTAACTGTGCTTTGTTGCAAATTCTGCCTTATTCTGCTTTTATCGTGCTTTTCTGTGGATAAAGTAAAGCTAGTTAACTAGGAAACTTGTTTATCCATTTTCTAGGATTAACATGTTTATCCATCACTCTTAACAACTCACTCATGCTTTTGCTAATTCGTAAGGTCCTTAACTGATTTGGGAAGTGCTTTAGCCACCTATGGGGGCTTACCAAATTTGGTAAGTCAACATTTCTGAGCTTTATGAGTTGTCTAAATACAACTCGATTTTACCTATGAGGGATGTACTATTTATGTACACTATTATTCATCATTATTCAATGGAAGGATACACTCCAATATTCATCTCTTCATTAATGTGATTCGGTCTCTTTTCTTCTCTCTATTTATCCTATGTATGTATGCTTGTGAGAATTATCTTAGTAGCAAGATCTATTTCCAGTGCTTCTTCTTAGCATCTTTGCTCATAGCATTGGAGTTAATATTTCTACAGTGCCCCCCTTGAGTGAAGCCCCCATATTGAATGGATATCTAGACGTCTCGATCCTTACTAAGTCAGTTATTGGTCTATCAGGCTTGGGAGTTGTTAGATATACTCTTTGGTTATAGAAGCAATTGTCGACTTTCAACTTAGACCTTGCGTAACTAATCTTAATAAGTTATCAATTCCCATGATTAAAAAAAAAAACTACCACTCTCTTAAGAGTGCACCCGCTCTCTTATCAATGCACCCATTCACAAAAGGCTCATGGTATATTAAAACTTCTATATTATCAAATATCTATAACATCTATAAAGTTCATGTTATATTAAAACTTTTGTATTACTACATATCTACTCTCTCAACTAATATAAAGATAAAGTAGTACTTTCTTTTTTAGTTAGACGGGTTAGAGTCCAGCGTAGAAATGGGCCAAGGCACGGACTAAAATGATGGGTCAAGTCACTCCAAATAAGACACTAAGCTCTTAAATTCTAAACACTTCATATAAAAAGACGTAGAATAAGCAAAAACTATAACATGGACGCCACTAGCATCTGGTTTTTGTTTGAGTTGTTTTAAAGGTGTGCACACAAAGAAACAAACCATGGGCTTAGGTTTTCGACTCCTATAAAGTTGAACAAATAAATAGAACACATCCACATATGATAACGGTGGCCACGGGCTATCACATACCATCGACTCAAAACCATCAGTCCACTTTTCGATTTCAAAGTAGTGGGACACGAGCCGCCCACGCTCCTGAAATTTATATCTCCCTCTCATCGGGCGTTGCAAAATCGCTGCGACTCCATTTCCACAATCCCAGCCGTCGATTTCCTTAATTTGATTTAATTTGATTTTTATACTTACCACTGGATGGCAGGGCAAGGTATTGTACCTTCCAGATTGTCTCACAAGCAGTGGGAGTCACTCCCAGGGGTAGCTGAAATGACAAGTACAAAGGTAGATCGCAGGTGATGTTGGCCTTTTTTTATATGCGGGGAAAAATTACTGGTAATCATTTATTGCTTGCTTGATTACCCTCGTTCTTATTCTCCAATACTCAACCCTTCTAATTGAATCACACGAAGGAGGAAACCGACTAGAAAGCTTTGCTAAATTCCAGCGGAAGGAGGAGAAACGAAGTCTGCCAAGAGGGGTTTCTTAGGTTCCATTCAAAGTATAGGTACATCTACTTATTTTTTAGTTCAATTCTTACATGTTTTACGTTTGCCCCACATCTACTTATTTTTTCAGTTCAATTCCTACATGTTTTTAGCTCGCCCAAGTCTAATTGTAATAGTTTCAATTTTGCTGCATGGGCAAAATGATTTTGTTAAATATTTCCATGTCTGCCATGTTGTGTGCATTTGCAATCTATTCAACATGACAGTTTGTTAACAAGCCTTGTGGGTCAACTGAATTGTCCGGCTACTGCTCAAAGTTTCTAGTAAATTATCTATCAAAAGACTCAGACGGTTTACTTTTAGCCAATCGAGTATAACATATAGGGATTGGTTTTCCTTTTTAGAGGATTTCAGAGGAACTAAATGTACTCTGCCAATATCCCGGGTTGAGCTTGTTGAACTCTTTCTAGGACAATGAGTGACAGCAGATGACTTGGTCTGACATTCCACTATTGTAGTCCCCGAACATCACTGAGCTGTAATTAAAAATTGAGACTTATGATTTGCTATTTCAACAATGACTTGACATCTGACCAAAGACCGATGATGATGCATCTTATAAAAGTTGTCGACTTAAGAGCTGCATGCAGATGTTAGGGTTGATTTTGAAATTGAAGACATAAATCGTAAATCGAATGATAGTTAGCATTGCCTACGTCAGAGCTTTGGGCTTGACACAGGGATGCATATTATCCCCTAGAACTTCATTAAACATTTGTACACAGGGATTGGATGCCTGACAAGGTGAATAGCTGAGAGAAGGACTAAGCCAATTTCCTGTGCTACACAGTTCTATTTTGAAACACAATCTGGTCAGCAAATTGATTCTTGCCACAGGATCGACGATCTATTTAGTTTCATGGATTCGGTGTGAATTGCAGAGTACCATGTCTTCAAACAGAGCCGAGAAATACAGTTTTCTGATGTTCAGCTATCCTTTCAAGTTGACTTTGATTGTGTTTTCAAACATTGCGTAATGTCATTTAAAACGCCATTCATTTTTTATTTATCGTGCAATAATACCGTCTGGATAATTTCAATTGTAGACTGAATGTTTTCTATTTTTATTAAGCAATCAATTAGGGCATTGCTTGCATTAAAATAGTTCTCGAATCTCAAATATTGCCAGTACTTTCTAAAAAGAAAGGAGTAACAAAAAATCCCCACTTCATGCAACACGTTGTCCTGTCCACCATCCCCATCGAGAGGCATGCAGTAAATATATTTTCAGTTTCTTGTGTTTCAGATGTTTTTCTCATTGATAGTCATATTGAGCTTTCACAGAACTTTAACTCCACAACAACAGACTGCTCGGGAAGAGTACATAAGAAAAGAAGTAAAGATAGATGAGTTTTACCTAACTGCAACTGAAACCAAAGTCTGACATCCAGTTAAGAACCACTACCTAAGCAGATATTAAATCAACATTGAAATTGTTCCTATAGAAATGGCTTCATCTTTGGTTTTACTCATTTTTTGATCTTTTTTTGGTACCTCTTGAATAACATGAAAGATAGCTATTTGGTTTTCTTGCAATTCTTTTTAATTGCACTGTTTCAGACACTTGGAGTTTTGTGGAAATCTTTATCTTCAAACAATTAAGTTCTTTGATTGCAAGAAACAATATGCACATCTAAACGGAGTATTAACTGCCAACTTAACTTTGTTGAATTTGAGTTTGTTTTCATAACATGTGATGGTGACAGGAACCTTGGCGGCAAATACATCCAAACTTGCTCTTTCTTTGCACGACTCACCTCTACTTCACGACATATTTAAAATGTGATATCATCCATAGTGATCTTCAAGTAAACTCTTGGAATATAAAGCTTCAGGAGCATTCATGGTCTCTCAGGATTGTAGTTTCTGCTCTGTTGATGGTGCCTCTAATCATTAATAAGTTAGTGTCCACAAATTTTTATAAATGCTTCTTACTTATTTAGGAGAACCTTTCTTGTGGCACTTTTTCACTTGCATATCATTGCTACAACCTCCTCCTAATTGTGAGCAAAAACATCAAATTTGGGAATTAGATGAGGTCTATGTAACAACAAATTTCAGGCCCAATGCTTTCTCCTTGCTATGATGATGTTGCATGTCTGCATTTAGCCCATAGTTTATTTGTTATTCTTTGCATATTTCTCAGTTTATCTGTTTAGGTCTTTTAAGTCTTCATTTTGTCATTTATGTGGCTGTTTGGGTCTGTTCCTTATCCATTTCCTCAGATTCTTCCCTCCACTTTGGATTCCCCTAATATTGGTGTCTGTGGGCCCATTCAAACCTTTGCTAGAGCCCCATGTCTTTGGAGTGTGCGATATCACAGGGGAACAAGCGATTCCACCATTGTTACTCAGAATAGAGATGTGTTGCAGGTGAGACTGCGTGTTCTCATGGGGATTGCAAGTTCTTAGTGGTTTAGCTATAAGAAGGGACCAATTTTTTGTTGTCTGATGGGGGAGTTTTTGATGCCATTTCAAGTATGGCAGCATCTGAACATACTTCTTCTAGGTCATATAGTCACGCAGGCATTTTCATGTCCAATTGATCCATGGGAGTTGGAAAGATCATGCCATTTTGTCATGATTTCGTTGTGCTCATGGTCATTTCCTCAAGCATCCATTAGAAGGTTCTTCACCACTGATTTGGAGATTTTCTTGACTATGCATTTGGATCGTTGCTGCCCTTGCTTTGGTTGGGATTCCTTGCTCCTTTTCCATCCATTTTGTTAGGCGTCCTTTTCTTGGCCACCTTACCACATCCATGGATGACCACTAGATTTGATGAAAGCTACATGGGGACTCTTTCACTATAGCATTGGGAAACTTTCTAAGGGCATCATCTATTACATCTAGGCCACTCTTTGCACAATTACACTCCTTTCTTACCCTCCTCTTTTGGTGAAGAAATCATTCTTTCGTTGTTTGTCTTTGAGTGTTTGCTCTTCCCTTATCTCTTGTGTGCTCTCTGAAGTAGGATTGTGGTTTGTTTATGGCCGTTTCCAGATCCATTTTTCCTAGTTTTATCACATCGAGAAATCAATATATTAGGGCTTGATTATCACATCGGGAAATCACACATATAGTAGCCAGGCTACCATATTCTATTTTTCAGATTCCAGTACACTTTCCAGCCAATTCCCTTACATATGAGATGTTGAGATGAGCATCTATGATGGATCACTATTTGATTATGGACTATAGTACTTTCCCATGCCATGACTGAGTCTTATGACACTCAGATTTGAGGACTGATGTAGCCATTTAGCCATTTTGCAGAGCAGTAGTGCCCAGAGTCGCATCAGTAGTTCATCATTGGACAGATGTTGGTTCAGATTGGTTATTTACATGTATATGACTCAGCAGATATTATCTTGTGTTATGGTTATTATTGCTTTTATACTCATTCTTGTGACATGTTTTAGCATTTAGTGTCATGATCTGGCGATCATATAAATATGTGGACTTGGATGTATTGATATTATGTATGTATGTCCCTACCTAGACCTGGAAGTTCTTAACCCATACTCATTGGTCTTACCCTCCTTAGGGAGAATAGAGGTGATCATTCCCACCATACTTTGGCTTGCTAGTGTTGGTTTCATTGTTCACTATCTCCACCCATCCATTACCTTCCTATTATGTTTTTAGCTCGACCTACTACTTGAATTGTGGCATGGAGGACCTTTCCCCACTAGAGCCTCTGTGTTGGACAAGCTTCCCTGTTTATTTGTGTCTCGACTCTAAGTTGCCTAGGTAGTGTTGGATAAACCTGAAACAAATAGCGCTGCCATCAATACAATGTATTTGGAAATGAAATGAATATCCTATAAAAATCCCATTCATGAAAAGTAGTGTTTTTGAACATACATGAATGCAAGGCAAGCCTAATGAAATTGGCTATGAAGTACATTGAAATGAATATCTTGTGAAAAAATATTCATGAAAAGTAGTGTTTTTAAACATACATGAATGCATTAAGCCTCAATAATAAAATCCGTGTAATTAATGCATGGACCAAGGCTATGGAAATTCGAAGGCCCAAAAAGCAATGGTTCTTAAAAAGTTATATCTAATGATTGCTGGCCTCACTTGTATTTGATTTGGATTGTGAGCATTTGTTAAGGTGAATAAGCACCTCTGAACGTAACTTATCCATTTGTGAGACATTGCCATCCCCTGTGTTGTTGCTTGTCTAGCATATGCTAGAGTGAATATCCCCTTTCCATATCCAAAGTGTCACGGTGTTAAGTTGGTAGTCACCCTTTATCCTAACCATTTGATTTCTAGCCCTCACCCTTCACTAGCAAATCGATTACAACTATGAAGTGAGTATGGTCTAAGCTATAATTAATTAAAGAAACTCTATATTTGGTTGATAGATCGCCAGTGAAATGATTGCTACTTGTTATAATTGTTATTTGAATGATTTGTAGAGCATGTCTTAACCTATAAACACTTGCAGCATATTGATGTTAGCCTGGGTTATATTATTGATTATTTGATCAGTTACAGATTATTATTTTATCTGTCTGGGTGTATTGGATATTGTACCTATTCATGCAGAGATTTGTAGGGTGTATGAGTATGCACCTTAGATGGATTTGGATTCCCTGAGTCCAATGAGACAGTTTATTTTCAGTTCCAGGCAGTTATAGTGATGATTTGTCTCAGTATACCATTCTGGTACAGTTTTGCTATGCCGAGTGGCCTGTCGAAACAGAGAGGTGATTTGATTGGTTCACCTAGGGCGCTGTATGAGGAGGGGGTGGTCCAACCACTCGTTTTTACCATTTTACCCCCCTCCCAAAGAGCCTGGTGGGCTTAGTTTGACAACGTCAGCACTCTAGGAAGCAGTTTGGGTCATATCACATTTCCCGAGGCAGATTAAAATAAAAATGGCTACTGAAGAATTCGATTTGGGCTACTGAGGCAAGGAAATGTCATGGGATGAGTTTTGATGATGAGGATGATGTCTTCCACTCCTTCTCCAGGAGTTTCAGCATTTGGATGGACCCACATCCATCTCTCCGACGTATTTTATTATTTTTTTGAGCTTTTGGAGGCTCACGATTTCCTCAGAGAGACACTATTTTGCATTTAAAAATTATATTTATTTTTATTGTGCCATGGGGACACACTAGGGGTGTTATGTAATACCCCCTGGACCCACCATGAGCTTTATCCATTTTTATTGAGTGGGATCCCCTCTCCTAGGGTGATTTAGTCCATTGATATATTGTATTATTGTATTGATCCATGTACTTTATGTTGAGCTCATATTTTGATCTTTTAATCTTAGCCATCCATTTGAAAGGTGATTAGGAGTTTGTTATCTCTCATTCCTATTTAAAGGAGAGAGATTCTCATTGTAAAGTGGTGGAGAGATCTAGAGATTTTTGGCTATGGGCTATTGGAATAAAAATAATTTCTTGGGCATCTTGGATCTTGGAATTGGAATGCTTGTGGTGATTGTAAATGCTTCTTCCTCTACATTGACAGACATTGGTGGCCATCTTGATTTTATCTTCAACTAACATTGTTTTGTAGGCAAAGAAGACATTTTGGAGGGGTGCGAATTGGTGGGGAGGCCTACCCTTCAAGCTTCAAGAGGACGTTTTGGGTGACAGGGAGTTGTTTTGTCTTTTGTACCAACAATTCATGTTTCTCATCTCTTTGTATGCATCTCTTTCCATTCTTGATTGATTGATTGATCTTTGTGTCCTTGATTAATAGGAATAGGGAAATCGATTTGGTTGGAGGCAAAACGTTGGCAAGAAGGGCTCATCAAAGTTTGGCATTTGATCTTTGTGGGAAGTAATCCTTGTCATAAGCCTCTTCCATTTTCATCTTGTTGTCTACCGAATGCACACCAGCAACAGAAATCTAATGAAAGCTGTCTCCTCACTTGAAAAAGTGGGAGAGGTGTGGCCTTGGGGGAAAGCACAAAGCTAGGTACTGTCACCTACTCCTAGCTCCTCCGTTTAGGCTAACTCCTAACGAAGCCAAGGGGGGTAGTCCCTAACAAAGAGTTTCTATGGCTCAATGTATTTTAAGTGTTTTTGGTGTATGGTGATGCAGATGGGTGTTGTTTAGGAGCTTATTATGGTGAAAAGATCATAGATTTAAAATTTAAATAGCACAAAGGTATACTTGCAATAATTCAAGGACAACACAACTGATTGATTTAAGCAAAGTCATCCATAATGAAATAAAATATGCACTTTGGATATATAAATGAAATGTGCACAAGACCAGTGCCCTTATTCGATGGGTAACAGAGTCAAGATTGTAGTGCTTGGGATGCAAAGATACAAGTGTTCAGTATGTTTGTGAGATCATTTTGCAATTGTTCTTTGTAAATTTTATAAAGTTTTAGTGATCTTGATTATTATGGCTAAGAACACAAGGTATCAACCGGAAGATATACCTTCAGTGGCTCCTCTCAATGACATGTCGGATTGTCCAGTATTCCAGGCTAGGTGTCCAAGGAACTTAACCAACCTGATTGAACTCTGAGACAACAGTTTGTTTCGGCATCACTAGCAAGTATTTGCCCACTACCTCAGTATTTATTGACAACGCCGGTTCGTTGGTTGTGGGGTGAAAGTTTTATTAATGTTTTCACTTGTTCGATTAACAAATCCAACCACCATTCTGAGTACGAATCCAACTTTTTAGGGTCGGTAGAGAATACTTGGTGGTGGAAAGCAACGAAGTAAATATTAGTGGGGAAATGTGAGTTGGAAGTATTTTATTAATTACGAGCACACAAATGAACCTCTTCGACAGAGAGTGCTCTTGACTTTGTCTTATGACAGAAGTTCAAGAGACTTTGGCTAATCTATATGCCTAATGCAAGGAAAATGCAATGTAACTATGCTCTTCGACAGAGAGTGCTCTTGACTTGGGTTATGGCAAATTCAAGAGACTTTGGTTTCTTTTTAAAAGACAAGTAGATTGTAAATATGGAAACCAAATGATAGCTCAAAAAGATTAATAAACAATGACTTGAAATAAACTAACTTAGCAAAAATAAGCTGAACTAGCAACTAGTGTTCTAAGCATAAAATGAAACTACTCTAAGCATGCTAATAACCAAACAAAAGAACAACCCAAGGCTTTTCCCCAAATGGGGGAAGGAAAACACAAAGTGTGGGAGGCCTTATCCCACTTAGCCTTTTTATTAATCAAGTACAATATTGAGGATTTTCAACCTTTTGGGAACTGAAAGTAAGCAAAAACTTGGAACAAGAAGTTTTATGACTTCGTTTCCAATAACGAGAGTGAGAAGCTTTATATCTTCTTGTTTAACACCATCTTCATTGGGTTTTGGATCTTCCTTATGGTTTCTTGATGTGTTTCTCTTCTTCTTTGGGTAATCTCCAAGTGTTTTAGGTTCAAGTCTCTCTTTGCTTCACCTTTGCACTTTATTCTCCTCTCAATACCTACAACAAACAAAAATCCAAACAATTCATGCACCCATGAGTCATTAGCAAAATAAATCAAACTTGAAACTAATTTAAGATTAAGATCTACAAACTTAAATCTAAGATGCAAAAAATTTACATGCAAAGTGGGAAAGAAGAAGAGGGTACAATGGAGCAAAAAGAGGGCTGAAATAAATGAGGAAAAGAGGAAAAAATGAGGAGCGGACAACAATAAAGAACACTGCAAAAAAGTGAAGGAAGAGGCTGAAAATAATGACAAAAGAGGGCAGCCAACCAAAAGGATAGTTGGCTGCAACAAAAGTGAAGAATAGGGCAACGAAAGGGGTGAAAAAGAGAGGGCAACAAACAATAAAAAAGGGGCAGCGACAGAGAGGGAGAGAAGGCTAGGAGAAGAGGATGGACGAGAGCAAGAAGTTGATGAGAACAAGGTCTTGAAGAAGGGGAAGAAATCACAAAGAGGACAAAAACCAAGTAATCAGAAAGAGCTTTTTAGAAAATTGTTGGAGAAGGAAAGAAAGGTCTGGAACCGCTTGCAACCCTGCAAACAAAATATTTTAATAATGGAACATTTGTATGGTGAAGGTATTAGATGCCGAGAACTCCTACTAGATGCAATCCCTGAAGACACAAACACTCAATGCAAATTTGATTAGAAGCCTAAGTACTAGATTGTTAGTCTTCAATAAACATAATAATCAAATTGCAATACAAGGGTAGGGTGAGAGAGATATTACTTCACATAGGATGAAGACACAATGCCAAAATCCCATCAATGACCTCCAAAGTCTCAATATTTTATTAACAAAAGAAGCTTACAAAATCCAACAGAGTTTCTATGCCAAACTCTCCATTCTGAATGAGGAGGCAATGCCCTCCTTTTATACAAAAAACTGACAAAACTACTACCCTAATTCGAATCGGCAATGAGTGAGAGTCAATGGATTTGACACCAAGTCGAATTCATGTCTGTTTCCAAACTTGGAGTGCAATCTCCATCACAAAGTCGAGTTCTCATGAATGGGATGGGGAGGTGGCCTCCTCCTTGGCAAGGCGCCCCCCATTCCCCTCTTGGAAGCTTCACCATCCAATGCGGAGTGGCCATGTGTATACACGTGAACCTTTGTGATGCACGTGAGATTTTGAAGAATACGTGAACTTAGCTGAAGTAAGTGCTAACTCGCCATTGGAAGGAGCCGAGCCATGTGATGGCCATAGTTTAAGGAGAAGAGCCCACCAATCAGCGCGAGCTCCAATGAGCGATTGATGTAAGCTCTATTTTGGGTTGACGTCACCATCTTACTTGGAAACCATTCGCTGTGCATGGAATACACTATGGAAATATATCCCATGGTTTTAACATTAATATTTAAAATGGGTAGGGGACCACACATACCCACTCATCATCCACATACCATGCTAGCATGAGTTCTCCCCTTCACCATACTCACAATTTCACATTTCATGAAATTAAATCGTGATTGCTTTTTATCCAAAGTTTGGATGCCAACTCACTTGAAGGGAGTCATAACTTAATTGGACCCACATGCCATGCTATCTTTTCACCTTAAAATATAGTTATTTGACTTTTTAAATATTTTGACTTAGTGTCAAAATGTCAATTTTTAGCATTAAAATGCCATCTTGATGCATTTTTAGCCAAATACTGCGTCACGGGGTGTTCTGGCTGCCCGACTGATGGTGAAAGTGGTCCCTCGGGTAAAGACGCTGCTGCAGGCTTGAAAAAGAGCCCAACCATGCCAAAAACGGACTCTGGATCATTCTTTTTTAACATTTTGAATTTTCTCATTTAAACCATTAAAAAGTGGCTTAAAAAACCGAGAAAATTATTTTTTCTCGAAATCAAACGAAACTCTAGGGTGACCTAGTACATGTTCATACGACTCAATCGGAATGCCTAGCATGACAAAATACACTGACACGAAGGCTCTGTTACCATCTAAATGGTAACTTGGTATTTAGAGATTGTTTTAGGCATGTTACAGGTTGTCCATTCTTGTACCACCATGCTAGCACCAGACTTAAAAGAGCAGCTTTCACTGCTGTCATATAATTGCAGACCAGGTTTTAGCAGCACAGATTTGAGAGTATGTTGCTTCATACCGTATACTTTCTAGTGCCATGTATGCCTCCCCAAAACTTCAGCAATTGTACGGTACCAAATAATGTCTAATACACAGGTACGATAAGCCTGCACCTTGGCTGTTAATTGGCTTGAGAAACCCAGGGAAGAAGTATGAAGGCACAAGGCATAATGTTGGCTTTGAGATGATCGATTCTATTGCTAGAGCAGAAGGTATTTCTCTGAACGCAATTCAATCAAAATCATTAATTGGAAAAGAAGTTTCTTGAAGAGTACGATGGGAGTGTAAAAAAGGAGAGCAGTTTATATCAGGAGTATGTGAAAAATATATCAGCCAGGAGCATGCAACAGAAGTATGGCTTTGAGGGCCACATCAATGCATGTTGGACACACCAGATCACATCTATTCAGTCAAAAAGTAGCATTGTCAATGCATCTCTGTGTAAGAGAAGAGAATGCATAGAAAACCTGAATCGTACTCGCAGTGTTCGTCATATATGACCCTCCTTTGTGGCTGATGAAGTGTATAAAATTTGAAGCATGTGCAGAATCAAGTATAAGGAAGCAGATCATAGAGACACTGGAAATATACAAATTGTGCATCAGCGTTTGGCAGGTTGGAACGAGGCAACTAGCATTTGAAAATCTGAGTAGCAGTGTCAAGAGAACCCATGGACTGTATAAGACATTTTTTGGGAAGCAGTAGAGAATCAGGGCATCCTTAAGAGGTAGTCAGGTTTCAAGAGCATTCAAATCAATAAACATATCAAAGGAAGAGCCCATTTATCCTTCCTCGATTGCATTTGGAAAATCTACTCGTGTAATTGTTGATAGTAAAATGAAGAATGAAATCAAAGATGGCATATCCATGATTCATAGCAGTGATAAATATGAGGGCATAAGGATACCCTCTCTAGAAGTTTGGCAAGGATCGAGTAAAGTTGGCATTGAAGGCAGCTTGGTGGATTGAAGGATGATGACAAGTTGACAGTGGCAGAACTGCGTGCAATGATGAAAAATGGAATTCAGCCCACTGGCTGTAAACGGGATCTCATCTTGGCACTGAAGAAAAAGAAAGGGAAGTCGCAGTCATGAATTCTATGTGGAGTAGCCAGTGTGAATATTTCAAAGAAGTTGATCTCGAGACCCTCTTTACCCAACCACGGGTTTCTCGATGGCTTCGCCACTTCATTCCATAAAGAATCATCGCCAGTGGTTGGCCTTTCTCTGTTTGTCTTGGAAGCAGTTTACGGGTTCTGAAATTATTATAGCAGAGATTAAGATTTGATTGGTTCATGTCTAGCGAGTGGTAGTCCTCGTCATTTCTTAAGTTACCGGAGCCGTTCACAGGTGGATGGCATCATTGTCAAAATACTTTTTAATCGGCTGGCTTATCAAATCAATGACTCACGAATTGCCAGTCTCAAGTAAATCCTGCTCGAAGTTCCTTTTCAACAAAATCAGTCATGGATAAAGCTGAGATTTTCGAGCCTCCTTTGGTGTTGTGGTAGCAGGCAGCTGCGGTCCACCCAATCTACTGAGAGTATCGACGCTGGCAGCTAAGCACATTTGATGGATTGATTTCGTGTTTATCATCTAGCAGTTGTTTGGAGATGCGCCAGATTGTGGAGTATCTTGGGACAGCTCATGAGTAAATCAGGTAGAAATCCATGAGTTTATTTGGGCATCCATCGGCGTCCTTGGTAGCGACCAACACAGGTGGACATGCATAAATGTTCACGGTGATAGATTTGGGCAACCAATCGGGGGTATTTAAGTGGTCACGTGGAAATCTGGAGCTATCTGAATTTCTCTCAGCAGCAAATAGAACTCGTGCCCAATTGCAAACTACACTGGGTATCGATTCACTGGCAGCCGACGTATTTTGACGCTGAGTAAGTTTTGTTTTACCCCGAGCTATCGGGTCCAGTTGATTGGCAATCGGGTTCGGCTTCAGATGAGTTGTTTGGCGATCAACTTTGGAGCATTTACGTATCAGTCATTTGGCCGTCAATTTTATGGAAAGTATCTTGTGAGATCTCGATTGGGTTATGGAGCAACGCCCATCCACTGTTTTTTGACCCGGTGTCACTTAGATTGATAGCTGAAGATTACTTTGGGTAAATTGATTTTCTTTTTATTATTTTGTGACAGCGGGGCAGGGGTTTGCATCATCCAACATCGCCATATGCGAATTATAGAGTCCCACCTGGAAGGACCGTTGTGAGTATTAATGGGTGCCCATTGCATATGGTTCACGTGGCCGTGGAAGTAGCTAGTCATCCAGAAGTTCCACTTCAGGCTAGACTTGGAGATTTGGTTAAGTGAGTTTTGCTTTTAAAATAAAGTTTGATAGAATGAAGTAGATTGAGTCAATTCTAGATTGGAGAAAAAGGTGGATCTGGTTCCACTTATTCTCTCTTGTTTATTATTTTATTTTGTTTTTCTTTTTGAAAAAGAATAAGAGGTTTTTGGCCTATAAAGAGGCCAACCTCCTTCATTGTAAAGATGGAAAAATTGGCTGGGAGGATTTTTTCCCACAGCCTAATAGAAAAAATCAGTGAGGTGTTTCTCGGATGTTTCATTGAGCATTCCTTTTATGTGTGGCATTATCTTGATGAATCTGAATAGGTGTAGAAGCTACTAGATTATGTTTTCTGTCTTCTATGTTTATGCATGAGGCCATAGAGGGCTGTATTTAGCACATTAGAAGGCGAAGGGGCTTAGCAGTTGTTACCCTCTTCTCCTTTGTAAGCATGCTTATAAGGGTACCGATCTTCACATTTTATCTAAGTTGATTGTGTGATATTTGTCTCTTGTTTGTACAGCGCACCTCCCGCAGCTAGAAGGGACGAAATACATGTTGATCTTTTGCACCAGACTGAGCAGGGTTTGATCAATCATGCGATCTCTCCCCCTCAGTCGCATACAACAAGGCCCTCTTGAACTCTCTCTTGACTCCATTTGCCCCTCTTGATACTGACACTGGTCTTCCCTCGAGGACTGATCCTCCCTTCCCTTCCTGTCCATCAAGTACAATCCTTTCATTTCTTGTTACCCATGTTTCTCTAAGGCAACCTCTTCAGATCACCTTGCCCTCAGCCACACCTGCCTTAGCGATCCTAGCTTAGGGAAACCCCCCTAGAGTTGGATAAGAGCCAGCCTGAAGCAAGGAGAGAGGGGTGTGGTGACATTGGCCTCTCTCTCTCGAGTTGTCACCGGGCCGGTGCGCCCGCATTTTGGGCTTCATCACTCGTGTGCCAGTTTCGGGCGACAACAGGCTCTAATAACCTCCCAAGGCCAAAACATCAAGACAACTACCCCAGCTTTGGAGGTGCGAGTGAAAAACTCAGAAATTATTGGTCGTTGGTTCAACAACCAATAATAACCAAGGGAAAAAACACTCTGGGCTAGTTGACTTGATGCCTAAGTCCGAGAAGCCAAGCCTTTTATAAAACTTTAAATGTTAGGGCATTTTTTACAATTTCCCCAAGGTGGTATGAACATGTATTTTACAAAAAATAAACAGTTCAGCCAAAAACTAGCTAACTCTGGAACACACTGAACTTCTGAACTCTAGAGATGAGCATTCGATAACTGGAGGCTCAATAGGAAGTTCAACTATTGTACAAAATAGTTGGTAACATTTGGATCCAACTGTGGGATGGGTACTCGCTTGTTATATTGATTAAAGAGAGTGCCCGAGAATCCAAGAATCTTTGGTACCTGTACGTAAACAGAAGTGTCTTAGTCTCACGTATATATGATAAAAAAATGCCATGATGAAGTACCATAAAATATTTTTTGCTTTTTCAAGTCAAAGTGCATGAAATAAAATCTTTTCTTTTTTAGCATATAAATGAAATATGATAAAATGCTAATATACAAAAGCTATGATACAACGTACTCTACATGGATATGTGACATCAAATAAAGTACATAAAAATACAACAAGGATGGGTTTAGAGAAGCCCTGGGATGACCCCTTGGTCATCTTGGAGGTTGTTTCGATAAAAAGGCTTAAGGTGTTGCCCATTCATGGGCAGGCTTAATGTCTCTCCATCCATGGTGTTAAGCAGAAAATAATTGGTGCCAGCAGTATCACGGATGATAAATGGGCCTTTCCAAAGGCTGTCGAACTTCCCATGCTTCCCAGACTTCTCCCTTCTCTTATCCCATAAGAGAACAGTATCTCCCACTTGGAAGGATCTTGGCTTAGCTGACTTGTCAAAGGTGCCCTTCATACTCTCTTGATGTCTGAGTGACTGATCAAGGGCAGCTCTTCTAGCTTCATCCAACTCTATGATCTGATGGATCCTCTGTTCCATTTCCAATCTTTCCATGCCATACTCACTCAAAAGTCTGAAGATTGGAATCTGCATGCTACCGGAAGGGTGGCTGAGTCCATATACTAACTCAAAAGGTGATTTTCCAGTTGAGTTCTTCTTAGTTATCCTATCATCCCACACAGCATACTTGATTTCGCTGTCATATGCTCTTTTATTGTCACCCACAGTTTTCTTAAGAATGGTCATTAAGTTTTTATTTGTGGACTCAGCAAGTCCATTGCCTTGTGGGTAATAATCAGACGAGTGGGATATGATAATGCCATACTTAAAACATAAGTCATTGACTTCTCTCGAACTGAAGGCCTTGGCATTATCGGTTGTTATTTTTAGGGGGATTCCGAATCTAGTGATAATTCTTTCCTCAATGAAATCCATAACAACATTCTCAGTGGCATTCTTAGTAGGTATGGCTTCTACCCACTTAGTGAAATAATCGGTTGCCGTAAGAATCTAGCAAAAGTCGTTGCTAGAGTTATCCTTAAATTTACCGATAAAATCAAGCCCCCTTTGCTGAAAGGGGGCAAGGACCAAAACAGGTGTAAGGGGAAGTGCAACCAACTTCTGCTTCCTAGTAAAAAGCTGACACTCTTTGCAACACTTGACATGTTTATGGACATCTGTGAAGATAGTGGGCCAATAGTATCCAGCTCTTAGGATCTTGCGGGCAATTGTATTCGCTGCACAATGGCCTCCACAAAATCCTGAGTGGAACTCAGTCAAGATTTTCTTGGAATCTTGTTCATTAACACACCTCAGTATGATGCCATCTGGGTTCCTCCAACCTAGACCCTCTTTGGTAAGGCAATACCTGGCGGTTTTTAATCTTAAAGCCCTTCGTTTGTGACCTTTGAGGTGATCAGGGCAAGTGAAATGGAGCAGGAAGAAAATGATGTTGGAATACCAATGGTTGTCAAGCTTCTAAAGTGCAGGGGTCATGGTCGATCGAGGGATATTGTTTTCGACAATCATTTCAATGGCTTCTTCATTCTTTTGAGTGAGCATTTTAGCAAGACCCTGTCCTTTGATTAACTTGGTAGGCTTTATTTCAAGGTCATACTCTTGGATTTTGGACACCTATGTGCCCCTTATTCCTAAGCAATCCTGCCGAGACAGAATGCCTTTTACTGCAGCATGGGGAACATATCCAATGACTTTAGAGTATCCAATATAAGTTTTGAAATGCTTTAAAGATTTGACCAAGACATAAGCTTGCTTTTCCATGATGGTATATTTCAATTCATAGTTTTGTAAGGCTCTACTCATGAAAGCTATAGGTTGGTCGAACCCTTCGAAGTTCTTCTAGAGCAACACACTGACAATAGTGTCTTCTGAAGCAAAAGAAAAGATCATGAAATCTTTCGTGTAATCCGGGCTGATCAATACAGGAGACGTAGTGATGGCATCTTTAATAGTGTCAAAAGCATTCCTTCCTTCATTTGTCCACATGAATTTAGCATTTTTCTTTAGGAGTGCTTGCATAGGTTTCATATGTTCAACTAAGTTAGGGATGAATCTCCTTATGAAATTAATATGACCATTGAATGATTGGAGACCCTTAACATTTCTGGGAAGGGGAATCTTTTGTATAGCTTCTATCCTCTCAGGCTCAATTTTGACCCCGTCTTTGTTGATAATGTGACCTAAAAGCTTTCCTTCTTCAATACCCAAGACTGACTTAGCCAGATTCAAGGAAATGCCATATTTCCTACATCTTTCAAAAACCTGCCCGAGATGACCTACATGGCTAGATTTATGTTTTGAAAAAACAGTGAGATCATCTTGGTAGATCTCAATGATTTTGCCAATCAACTCCTTGAAGGCATAATCCATGGCCCTTTGGAAGGTAGCTCCGGCATTTAAAAGGCCAAAGGGCATTCTCAGATATTCAAATGTGCCCCAAGGATTTGTGAAAGTGGTTTTGTGTCTATCCTCTTCTTGGATGACAACCTGGTTATAGCCTGAAAAATCATCAAGCATTGACATCATGCTCGATCCAGTGACCCGTTGGAGGAGGGTCTCCATGTTGGGGAGGGGGTAATTGTCCTTTTGACATGCTATGTTTAGATTTCTGAAATCTTTACATATCCTTAAACTCCCGTTTTTCTTTCTAACTACCACCAAGTTAGAGCACCATGTTGAGTGTCTTGTAGGAGCTATTATTCCAGCTGCTAACATCTTCTCTAGCTCCTTCTTTACCATGGATGCTAACTTAGGGTTTATTTGCTTAAGTTTTTGTCTGAAAGGCTTGCTCTTTAGACATTCTGGTTTCAAGGGGATGGTGTGTTGAAAGACATCTTCCCTATATGCTTTGAGTTCGTCATAAGTGAAGGCAAATACATCCCTATATTCTTTTACCAAGTTTATAAGGCTGTTCCTTTCTTTTTTAGAAGTACCCTTTCCAATTTTTATTATTCTTGGTTCTGTTTCCGTTCCAATGTTGATTTCTATGTACTCACCCGGCTTCATTTGTTCAACACTACTCTTTCTTCTATCCTGTTTGTCAAAGATTTTCTCTAAGGCGACAAAGCCATGTGTCACAGGATTGAAGCGGTTACCCTCGTCCCGATATTCTTCACCTTCCTCATGTTCATTGGCTTTATAATTGGAAAATTCATCAATATGATTAATAAATTTTAGTATTTGTTCATCATCTTGGAAAACCTGCCAATGTTGAATATTATCAGGAATTGAAGGTCTAAAGTTGATTTCCAAGGACAATCCCCCTCTAACATCTCATCTGATGGCTGAAGTGTCGGAGCTGAAACTGCTAGTCTGTCGGCGACACTATTCTGATCTCTAGGGATTGGTTCTATATTAAGGGCATCAAAAAATTCCATTGTATCCCATATTGCATTTCTATACTTCTTTAACCTTTGACATTTACACGCAAACTGACCCTTAACTTGTTGGACAATTAGGTCAGAATCCCCCTTAATACTAAGCAATTTGATTCCCATGTCCTTGGCAATCTTGATGCCTAGTAGAAGTGCCTCGTATTCTGCCACATTGTTGGTTGCTTCAAATTCCAATCTGAAAGCAAAGTTGAAAACCTTACCCTCCGGTGAAATAATGACCACCCCAGCCCCCTTACCAGTTCTAGAGTAAGCTCCATCAAAGTTCATCTTCCATAATTCATTAAATTTTTCATTTTTATTTCTTCTTAGATGGGTTCCAAGAAGGTGGAGTTGATCTGGTATATCCCAAGTTCACTAGAGTTGTTGATATACTCATTTGAAGGTCTTTCCAGGTTTTCTACATGATATCTTCGCTCTTTCTCAGTATGTAACTTGACCAATGAATCTTCCGATGCAGGTACAATGGCGTATGTCCAGTCCATTTGAATGGATCCCCCTAAAGTGGCACCAATTTTTTTAGATAATAGCATGCCCCATTTATCCGGTACATCTATGATGAGGATATCCATGGTAACATGGATGTCTGGATACTTGGCTAATCTCACGTGTTGCTTTTCAATCATACCTTCAACTTTGATAGGTCTAGAATCCGTGGCACATACATTTTGGTAGGGGCGTGTGGTTCTAAGGCCAAGTTGTTGCATGACCTTCTTAGTCATAAGATTGGATCCTGACCCTGAATCTACATTACAATTGTGCAGGAGAAGATCACCTATCATCAATGATATGTAGAAGGGCGGATGATCTTCTTTTCTCGGGTCCCTAGTATGCAAGATTACAGGAGGATCTCCATAGACATTTTCTTGACTGGGTGAAGGTTGTTCTACTGTATTGGCAAAAGTTACTTTCTTGGGAGCTGCAGATCTTTCAGGTGCAACAATCTTTGAGGTAGGGAGGGGAACATCATCAGTTTGGGGTTCTAACATTTTTAATAGTTTCTCTTTCTGACTAGGAATTTTACATAACTCAAATACGGGAACTGGAACTTTGGAGTTTGCCAACCAACTACCTAAATCAAAAGTTAGAGCAACAGATTCCTTTTCATCATTAATTTCTGGAGGGATGTTAGGAATTGTTACCTTTGAAGCAGTTTGGGTAGATGGTCCTTCCTTTGGTCTTCTTTGATATGTCATGCCTTTAAAGTTCTGAACATTGTTGCTATTTGAAGGCATTTCCCCATAATATCCAGTCAAATGATCAACCCTTTGATGACATTGGTTGGCTTGATTCCAACTATCCCTATGATTGTTATAGATGTCTCCTACATTGTGGATAAGTCAGGCTCGCTTGCAGATGTGCTGGGACCACAACCCTCCGGATAACCATGTTCTTGAACATAACATGCATAATGACAACCAGATTCGTCATGGAAATCTCTGCATGCCCTACAAAATGGCTTGTAAGGCTCAACCACATTAGCAGCCTCTAGCTGATGAGGAGGCCTTTGTTTATGGTTGGGATTTCTTCTTTTCCATGTTGGTTTTGCAAGAAATGTTCTAGGAGGTGGTGGGGGTTGTGTCCTTTCAATAGCGATAACCTGGTTCTGAACTTCTTTTAATTGTGCTACGTGCTTTCTTTCCATCTCTTCAATCTTTTCATCCATTTCAATGAATTTCTTTTCATAAGCAGTGTTGGATGGCTCTTTCTCTTTAGGTTCCACAGTTTTTAGAGGCATGGACGATCTAGAGTAACCCTACATGTTTGATTCTCCTGAAGACTGCATGTTTTTGTCAATTTTGATAGCCAACTCTCGAGCTTCAAGCAATGTGGTGGGCTCCTTGTCTCTTATCTGATACTAGATTTTGCCACTTAATGCTTCTATGTAATAATCCAAAGTGGAAGCTGTGGGAGGAGCATAAGTAGCAGGGATGGAATTTGATAACTCTGTGAACCTATTGTTGAATTCATCCATGGTTTCCGTATCAGATTTCTTCATACTAGTTAAGGATGCCACTAGATGTCTAGGTTCTTTTTTACTGCCAAATTTGTTGAGGAAGGCAGTCTTGAAGGCTGCCATGGTAGCGAAATGCATTGTTTGGCAGGTTGTCATACCAGTTTCCAGCTTTACCATCCAAAGATAAAGCAAACAGAGTCATGTATACATCTTCTTGTTTGTCAACACCTTTGACATAGGCACCACAGTGTTTGGAAAAATATCTGATATGTTGCTCAGCAGAGGTAGAGGCATCAGTGCCTGTGAAAGTGACGAGCTTATCAATGGCCTTTTCAGGAACCTCATGGGGTTGACCTGCTATGTGAGAGAAGTCTAACTGAGTAAAGTACTCGTTCATTGTGGTAAGGAAACAATTATTATTTTCAGAGTTTTCAAAATTTTCTTGAAACAAAATATGGATGTCCGAAAGAGACTCAGATCCAAGTTTTTCAAGGATCCTACGAGAACCAAGTTTATTCGCTCTCCTCCTATAAACCTTTTCAAGCTCAAGGATGAAATTGAGCAAACCTTCAGAGTGTCTTCTAGTTGAATACCTTGAGGTGTTTATTGCCAGTGGAGTTGCCAGGTGGATTCAAGTCTAATTTCAGGGAGTTGATTGGACTAAAAAATCTACCAAAAAGGGGAAAAAGGTAAAAACCTAAAAAAGAAACAAAGGTCGTCTAGGAACAAAAAGATTTGTCCTCGGCAACGACGCCAAAAGATGTTGTCTGCCGAATGCACACCAGCAACATAAATCTAATGAAAGATGTCTCCTCACTTGAGAAAGTGGGAGAGGTGTGGCCTTGGGGGCAAGCACAAAGCTAGGTACTGTCACCTACTCCTAGCTCCTCCGTTTAGGCTAACTCTTAACGAAGCCAAGGGGGGTAGTCCCTAACAAAGAGTTTTTATGGCTCAATGTATTTTAAGTGTTTTTGGTGTATGGTGATGCGGATGGGTGTTGTTTAGGAGTTTATTATGGTGAAAAGATCATAGATTTAAAGTTTAAATAGCACAAAGCCTAAAGGTATACTTGCAATAATTCAAGGACAACACAACTCATTGATTTAAGCAAAGGCATCCATAATGAAATAAAATATGCACTTCAGATATATAAATGAAATGAGCACAAGACCACTGCCTTATCCGATGGGTAATGGAGTCAAGATTGTAGTGCTTGGGATGCAAAGATACAAGCGTTCAGTATGTTTGTGAGATCATTTTGCAAGTGTTCTTTGTAAATTTTATAAAGTTTTAGTGATCTTGATTATTATGGGCTAAGAACACAAGGTATCAACCGGAAGATATACCTTCAGTGGCTCCTCTCAATGACATGTCGGACCGTCCTGTATTCCAGGCTAGGTGTCCAAGGAACTTAACCAACCTGATTGAACTCTGAGACAACAGTTTGTTCCGGCGTCACTAGCAAGAATTTGCCCACCACCTCAGTATTTATCGACAACGCCGGTTCGTTGGTTATGGGGTGAAAGTTTTATTAATGTTTTCACTTGTCTGATTAACAAATCCAACCACCGTTATGAGTACGAATCCAACTTTTTAGGGTTGCCAAAGCATACTTGGTGGCGGAAAGCAACGAAGCAAATATTAGTGGGGAAATGTGAGTTGGAAGTATTTTATTAATTACGAGCACTCAGATGAACCTCTTCGACAGAGAGTGCTTTTGACTTTGTCTTATGACAGAAGTTCAAGAGACTTTGGCTAATCTATATGCCTAATGCAAGGAAAATGCAATGTAACTATGCTATCCGACAGAGAGTGCTCTTGACTTGGGTTATGGCAAATTCAAGAGACTTTGGTTTCTTTTTAAAAGACAAGTAGATTGTAAATATGGAAACCAAATGATAGCTCAAAAAGATTAATAAACAATGACTTGAAATAAACTAACTTACAAAAATAAGTTGAACTAGCAACTGGTGTTCTACGCATAAAATGAAACTACTCTAAGCATGCTAATAACCAAACAAAAGAACAACCCAAGGCTCTTCCCCAAATGGGGGAAGGAAAACACAAAGTGTGGGAGGCCTTATCTCACTTAGCCTTTTTATTAATCAAGTACAATATTGAGGATTTTCAACCTTTTGGGAACTGAAAGTAAGCAAAAACTTGGAACAAGAAGTTTTATGACTTCTTTTACAATAATGAGAGTGAGAAGCTTTAGATCTTCTTGTTTAACACCATCTTCATTGGGTTTTGGATTGTTGTCCGCCGATTGCACACCAGCAGCAGAAATCTTCCGAAAGCTGTCTCCTCACTTGAGAAAGTGGGAGAGGTGTGAACTTGGGGGCAAGCACAGAGCCAGGTGCTGTCACCTACTCCTAGCTTCTAACCATTTAGGCTAACTCCTAACGAAGCCAAGGGGGGTAGTCCCTAACAAAGAGTTTTCTATGGCTCAATGTGTTTAAGTAAATTTTATGAAAGTGATGCGGTTGGGTGTTTATTAGGAGTTTGTCATGATGAACGAAGATTGCAATTATTATAAATGAAAAAATGAATACAAGACAAAAGCAATCCATGTTGCTACACTAGATTTAAAGATGAACAATATAATGAGAACTCGTGAAATAAACTAGCATTCACAGATAAGGATCTTACTTGAAAAAATCAAAGGACAAATTGCCTAGATTAATAATAATGCATAAATGAATAGACCAGTGCCTTATGCAGTCAAATGTCTGAGATGCTTGAAAATGCTGAAAGTACAAGTCTCATAATAGTGCTAGTGAAAGTGTTTTGCGATTGCTCTTGGTTTATTTTAAAGTATTTTAATGGTGTTGCTTATTATGGCTTATCAAAGGTATCAAAAGACCAATCGGGAAAGCGTTCCAAGTTATTCTGTTTGAGACATGTCGGCCCGTCTAGTATGCCAGGCTGGTATCCGTTGGATTGACCAGTCAGTCGAGACTCTAAGACAATGGGGAGTTCCGACGCCCTTACTGCGAATGACTTTGAATACTTTCAACTACGCCGGTGCGTTGGTTATGGGGAAATTTTTTATTATGTTATTACTTTAGAGATTATCAAATTCGCTCACCGTTCTGAGTACGAGCCCAACTATGAAAGTCGGCAGAGCATACTAGGTGAGGAATAGCAACGAAGTAAATTAATTAAGGGGAAGATGTGAGTTGCAAGTTTTATTAGAAAACAATTAAACCCTCCGACAGATAGCGCTCTTGACTTTGTCTTATGACAAAAGTTTAAGAGTCTTAGCTACTCTATATGCCTAAATGCAAGGATGATGCAAAACTAGTATGCTCTTCGACAGAGAGTGCTCTTGACTTGGATTTTGGCAAGTTCAAGAGACTTAGAATTAAGTTAACAAATTAAAGAGCAAAAAATGCATGAAATAAATGGTAACCACAAACCCTCCGACAGAGAGCACTCTTGATCCACCTGACGGTGAGATTCAAGAGATTTTAATTCTTTTTTACTTTTTTTGCAATAAAGTTAAACAAAACAAGAATCTTTTTCTTTTTTTGACTTTTATGAAAGCAAAAACACACTTTTCGGAAATTGAAACTAATCTTTCTTAATCTATTCTAAGCAATTATTCTACAAGCCAAAAAATAAAGAAATTGCAAACATGAAAAGTGGATGATACAGGTTTCCCACAAATGGGGGAAGATGGGTGTGGGAGCCTTAATCCCACTTGTTCTTTGTTAGCTTTTTTACAATGTTTTTGATGTTTTTTGCCTCTTCTTGAATGAGCAAGGTGAGAAAGGGAAAGAGAGAAGAGGGAGGTGTTTTTGTCTTTTTTTTTTGCTCTTTG